>OZ024888.1:9909604-10269000 GCA_964017195.1 Siderastrea radians
CTTCGTTGTATACCTTTTGGCCCTCTTCCGAGAGAAGATAATTTACCATCTTTTCCACATTCCTTTGAAATCTCTGTGTTTTCTTGTTTTTATTCTTTTTATCATTTCTTCTTTTTTTGGAAGCAGAATTCCTATGCCCACTTGTATTTTTTACAACCCTAGAAAACTTCTTAGCCGCTTGTTCAACTCTTGATAGTAATGAGGACATTTCTTTACTCATATCTGATAGTGATTCAATCAGTCTGACATTGCTGATGTGATGAAACATTTGCCACTCATGCTTAAGGATTCTCCCATTTGTATTAAGCAATGATTCATCATGTTCCTTTATTTCATTAATTTGGCTTTCTACTTGATCTAACAAGTGATGCATTTTTTCAGCTACACCAGTTAAAGCATTCCCATCATTAGGGCGAGGGATGTAGCCTTTTTCCAGCCGATTACCAACACCTGCCATATTTTCTGATTTTAGAAAACCATAACTTTTTTCAACTTTTTCCTTTCTTTTAAACAAATCCCACTGCCTTAATTTTTCCTGTGTAAAGTACTTGCGAAAAAGTGATTTGCTTGCAACCAGTAAACCAGCATATGAATAAAATTCTTTTAAAAGATTGTTGGAAAACTGTGTGTCGCGATGGCTTCCTTTGTTTGGGAGCCAACCAAGATCAGTGTCCTTCCATCCTTCAGAACTACTTGTGACAGTCCGTCTCTCTGCAATTAAAAGAGAAATATCAGAACCTTCTATGCCAGAGGAGAATGCACACTCCACAAATGCAATTCTTGTATTTGTAATGTGTATAACAAAAAAAACATCTCTTTACTAGCATACAAACATCTCTAAAAGTGCTGGCAGGGACAATTTATGTAACAATGTTCAGCCTCAGGGGGGGAGGGGGTTGCATACTCAGGGGATTTGAAATTTTCCCTTTTTTCATGTCAAATTTCCCACCCAGGGATCAAGTACTGGTGTCAAATGCCCCTTCCCTGAGGGGGTAACCTCATGATTTTAATGCTTTATCCCCTAATAATTATTTGCATACCAAGCTTATTTGATGACTGTGTGCCCCTTGAGCCAGCTGTGATGTTGCTGTCAATTGACAATGACACTGTTGCAGATGCCGAAACTGTTCGAGGCAACCAGGTCTCATCACCTTTTGCACAAATGAATGTGCTTCCTTGTTCCACTTCTGAAAATGTGTCTTCGTCAATTTCCGTACCATCATCCTCAGTGTAAACTTTTATGACTTCATCTTCACTTATACCAAGTTTTCTTTTAGCTGTAATTAAATTATGACCAATTATAAATTATGCTGTCAATAGTTTGTTTAATTTATTCATACATATTGTTTAAATGAGAGGGAAAAAGATATGCAAACTCCTTTTTTTGCATTGTCGCAGTTTGTACATGCTTAAATTTTGTCCGTAAACCAAAGACAAGAAGGTTTTCATTGAATGGAATAATAAAAACAAACTATACTAGGAGCAGCCACTGGCATTTCAATAGAAATGAAGAACATGGATCAGCTTTATATTAAATTAATTTGTACAGTTTGAATTATGCACTGAAATTATTTTTATACCACTGACCAATAATGCCAAAAAGTCATTGAAATTGACCATGGCCAAATAATTGGCACCACCAATCCCTAAAACGAGAGTGGGCCGAAAATACCAAGTACAAAGACACCTTTTTGTATTTTTGTAGCAAAAAGTTAATGATTTGACTCGCAGTATAAAGCAGAGGTCTGAATAGCATGTATTGTAAACATTGAAAAGGTCAGTTTAGCTAAATATTATCGTACCGTACCCTCTTTGAAGACACTCGCTGTACATGTCAGATTGAATTTCTGATATCAAACAACCAAATAGCTCACCTGCTTCAGCAAATTCTACAAAGCTTCCAGCCGCTACGGCCTTTCTTTCTTTCCTTTGAACATCCCATGCTTTGTAGAGAGGCATTTGTGTAGTGGCAAATAACGCGAAAAGATCGAGCAAACTGGCGAGCATCTGACGAGCAGCCGTCTGGGTAATTTTAAAGATGGCGGATTGAGAGCTAGGTTCCAGGCTCAAGCGCGACCATGTCAAACAACCCTTCCCTCGGGACCTGAAATCGCGTCAAATTCTTTTCTTTTGGGATCGAGGATAGATCACTGACGTCAAATTCCCTAGACTGCTGTTGCTGTGTCATAAAATTTGACCCCCCTCATGTTTTTTACCAGAGAAAAATTAACCCCCTCAAAAGGGGCTTGTTTTAAAATTGTACCCCCCCTCCAAAACCACCGCCCCCCCCTTGGGACGTAATAAACGATCTTAGGGTAATACCGACTAGAGGGACAAGGCAACCTAGTTACACATCAAACGCAATAGACTTGTGATAAAAGATCGATTATTTGTAAGACAATGTCTCAATCGCAAAAAGACGATTTTTAAATAAACATTTCAATTCTTACAAGACCCTCACAGGCTTACCGTTTCAGTTTCTTAATTTGGAGTACTTGAGCTAATTTAGCGTCGGCTAACATAAGTTTTTTTCGAAGACATTGAACAGTTCGACGCCAATTTCATGTTTAAACAAGCACTGTACATGAATGGGGTGAAGTGTACAGTAAAAACCTTCTTTCTCGGCCTCTTTAATGCCTGCTTTGAATGCTCAATCCGCCATATTGGGTATTTGCCGAGAATTTTCCGAAAGCCGGCTTAATCGGAAAGTCGTTCCTAGTACTCCTCGGCTGTCCTTCTGGACGGTATTATTTTGGCACAACCTTGGATCTGGGCATTCTCGTCCCCAGAGCTACACGGCTTTTTTAAATTACGTCTCTTGTAGCTCTGGTAACGGCCAAAAATTTATTTTTTTGATTGGCCCTTTCAAACTGTATGCGTAATAACGTTCAAATTTTTCGGCTTTTACGCATAACGTTTTATTTCCGGTTGAATTAATCAGGGCATTAATATTAAAATATATTGACTTGATCACGCAAAGAATGTGACTTAGGGCAGATTGAGCGACCAGATTTTGATGTTTGGTTGAGCACGTAAGAATTCAAAGTGTTAGAGATTGACGCTAAACTGCCAGCGATTCTTTTCTCGCTACAGCATTTTCTACAAAACTACAGCTTGTCCACAAATAAACTTACATGTAACTGTCTCATCAACTTTTGTAATGACCTCTTGATGTCGATGTTTAAAAACTTGGGCGCCAAATGCTTCTGGAAATTTTCGATGGGGTGAAACGTAATACAACGTAGCATTTAGTGGCGAAATGATAAGTGCACAGTTGACATTCTCACACATCAGAAACCAGACGAATGTGATAAAATAACTGTACAATTCAGTATAACGCAAATGCAATACCTTTATTCAGGCAAGATACAAATCCAAAACCCGTGAGCGAAATGCAGAGACAATCGTTCTTCTGAACAACTACGACACGAAAGGCAGCTTCTTAAGTTTGTTCCTTTTAAAGCTCCAGGTTTTCCGCTAATTGCAGGAGAGTTAGAGGGTCCCCAAACAGCTTTCAGTCGATCTGACACCATGACTCGATCGACAGGAATTCAAATTTCTCGGCTGTTGTCAGAATTGTCATGCCCAGAGCTCCACGGACGAGAATGGAGCAGGCGCAATAGCACCTTAACGAATTAGACATGCGCTACCGGATGTCGTGAATTTCACGACATCCGGTAATGGCTGATACCAGAGCCCTACGATCCCACCGCTGACTGAACAGATCGTAGGCTCTGGGAACGAGAACGGGATCTGGGGGCGTAATGAGGAAATCGGTCCTTGATCCGGATCAAATGTCAAGAGATGACGGAAGCGCGAAATCGTAGCCGAGAAGCATACGAGCCAAGACCATTTACCATCCTGAGGGAAAGCCATGTTTAGTTTCGAAAACAAACACGGAATCTGCGCGCTTTTTTGTTGTAAGTTCTAAGTACCGTCAACTCACGAAGATTGTTCAAAACCATAACCTTGGGAACGATGGAAACTAGCAGTAGTAACGGTACGTGATAAAAATAAATACATTACCGGTAAAGCCGCGGCTACACGAGCGATTTTTTGCTTGCGATGGTGATGCGGTTTTTTTGAAATTGTCGCGTTGCCAAATCACACGTGTAGCCACCCTCTGACGAAGTGCGAGATTTTGTCGCAAAAAATTCAACTCATTGAATTTCTCGCGATTTTTTTCTGATCATATAATATGATAATATGATCATGTGCCACTAGAAATAACCGTCAAAGACACTTTGCTCACCTCAATATTTGCGATCAGCACGTAAGCCCTCCATACTCTTAATTTCCTTTTGGAAAAATGGACTCAAATACATTTACGAGAGTAACTTCATTTTACAGAAGATCAAAGAATCTAGTATATTTATCACGGTGAAATTATATTGTAATAATAATAGTAATAATATTTTAATAATAACGGTTTATTCACAGCATATCCTTGTATCCTTGTATCCATGTATCCGTGTATCCCTGTGAAAGCAGCTACAATTTACGTACATGTACGTGTAGTACATTCGGAGCCAATCCGACGCTCAGTCTGTTTACAAAACGGGATCAGATCTTTGCTCCAGAAAAGCAAAACATTATAAATCGTTTCCCAAACTGTATAAGGAATAATTCTTCACGCTAAAACTGTTCCCACTCTTTTAAGTCTCAGTACCAACAGTCGAGAATATTTTCAGGTCAAGTTTGCAATGTGATCGGGCAGTGATAATTACATTAATTTTTAGAAACATGTTTCACAAAAGTTAGCCAACTAGATTAACACCACAGGTGTCTCACCCTAGATACCTTTGCGATAAAATTCCAACACTCACATGTTACAAAATCTGGAGAAGTGGCGCTGTACTCCCCAAAACTGATCAGAATCAAACATGGAAAATATTTTTCCAGTGCATCGTCATGTGCATACGATAAGCTGCCTTGATTTTTGGCCTTTGATCGAATTAGCTTCTTCGAGTAGAGATGGAGACATTGCTAGATATCAAGAATGAATTTGATCATGCTTAGCGAGGCTGATAAAGACCTTCATGTAGCCAGCTATGAAATTTCCTTTATACTACTTTATTCATTGAACTACATGCATGAACTACTGAATGGAAAAAATAAAATGCATAATACATAACAGATAGCTGCTGGCACAAAAACGAGCCGTGAAACCAGTAAGGGCAAACCCTCCATCAAATTACAGTGTATTAGTCTTTCGGCTAAATGACGAACAGTGTACACAACTGTTTAGAAAATTGTTAAATAACAATCTGGTCTAATATTTACTTCACGCAATTGCTTAGAGTGGTTTTACTTAACCCGTGAAACACTATCTAACAATTAGTGCTTTGTGAAAGCAGAATCGCTTTTAAAAACAACACCTTGTCGAAATTTAGATCAAAATGGACAACATTATGCGCTTTAGCCCCTCAAAATGTTTCCACATAGAATGTGCCACCTACTTTTTTTTTTCCCTATTTCTTTTTTTCTTGTTTTCGTTAAAATTGTAATTAAATTAATCTGTTGTAAACTAACTCTGTACTTGTATTTATATGTAGTGAAACGGTGTAATTTTTTCTCTGTATTATCAATATTGTATCTGTTTTTTGTACGTCTTTTTTTTTTCCAACATTCAATATTGTAAAGTCTTATTTTCTTCAATAAAAAAAAAATTAAAAAAAAAAAAGTGTGTAATAGTGAAAATCAAACAAAAGAAGACATAGTAGTGTGTACTAGCTCACTATACCTACATGTATTAATATTTCACGGGTTAAGTAAAAATCACTCTAAGGGCCCGTTTACATGGAAAGAGGATGCCCCTAGGGGATGGGGGCACCCAACCTACTGGAGTTGAAGACACCGTCGTTCTACATGCAAAGCCGAGTTCAAACATGGTAGGGGCACTCTCCCTCCATTTTACAGGAGCTGAACTGCCCCTACCTCGGTGGGCTAAATTAAAGGGCAGTTAAAAAATTAGAAACATTAAAAAACAAACAAACAAACAAAAAACAAACAAAATAAAACCAGAGCAGCACTGTGCTAACTTAAGTTGTAAAACTTGTTTATTTGAGAAAAAATGTTTTAAAAAATTAACAAAACTTCTACTTTCTCCGTTGACCAAGAAAACTTCGCCCTCTTGTTGCTTTTACTTTAGCTTGCCGGTGCTTTTCGTTAAATATTTTGTTGGTGTTTGTAAATGATTTTGCACTCGCTCTTTGGGTGTATTGGTCGGATTCTTTGACCTCGAAAAGCGCTTTCCTCGATCAGATCTTCCTCCATTGCATCCCTCGTTCTTTCTGAACCTTCAGGTTATCTTTCAGTCATTATTTGGAGTTGAAATCTCCAAAGATATTCTCCAGGTTTTTAGCTTGAGCTTGAAGAGTTTGAAGCCATGCTTGAATTTGGCACCTTTTACGCATGGCCAGCGGTAATCCGAGAACAACGAAACGTAGCCCTACCCCCTAGGGCTAGCCCTACTTTTTGGTTGTACAAGCACTTATGTAAACAAAACTTGTCTCTACCATGTAGGGTTCCCTACCTTAAAGGTAGGGAAACCCTTACCCCCTAGAGGCACCCTCCTTGGCATGTAAAACAAACTGCATAATACAAAGGAGAAGGGAAACTCTACTTCCTAGGGTAACCCTACTACATAGGGGCACCCTCTCTCATGTAAACGGCCCCTAAAATGACATCTTTTGTAAGATTTTTACTTTTAAAGTGCATTGAAGCACTTAAACGTTTTCATCTACAAGTATTAGACACAGATAATCGGTTTTGATAATGTTCAGTAATCAATCAATTGCAATTGCAATCAGTAATCAATCAAATCCCTCTCTGACCTACCGGTATGAGAATTGGTAAACAAAGTTCTGCGAACATGCGATGAACACGCTGCTGAAGCTAAAACGGCTTTAGTTAGCTGCTTTAACTGGAAAGCCTTTTTTGATTTTAAATAAGCTTGATTAACTTAGATTTTACTTCGTAGGCACTTCAAGGAAACTTTTGAAATCGCTAGTTAACCAATTTGCAAAGTTTGAGATCACTTGATAAGGAATTCAAAAAGGTGTCTGTTCTATAATGAAATGTTCTTTGGCTGCTAGTGGTTTTAAAGCAAGGTTTGGTCACCATTTGAGAGTTTCTAGTCCTGCGCTTTGTGACATCACATTGTCTAATGAATTGTGCGGACAAGTATCCAGGGGCATGTCTCATCAATCATGCACTTATTTATAATTGACACTTAATGACATTATGGCACCTCGGTAGTAATAATAATAATTTAAAGTGATATATATGACATTTCATCCCTTTGTGCGTGAGAAAGAACTTACAGCTTCTTTTTATCATTTTCAATCACAGTTCCTGGGGCTGCCTCTTCAGTGGCAGCAGTGGTAGGAGCAAGAGGGTCAGATGGAGTCATATCCCAGAATTTTCAGAAGCAGCTAGTTATTCCGTCTAAGATAGTTTGCCCTGATGACAATGAAGTAGTTGATTCTGATTCATCGTGCTCAAGACCATCGAGTACAGATGATCATTCTGCTGTTGACAGTGTTTCAAGGAGTGACTGGGAAAAGGTAATCTTAGCGGTAGAGACCTGCAGAAACTGTAGATGCACCTTAGTAATAGCTTAGTGCTTACTGATTCCTTAAAAGATTCTGCACATTCAACTAAAATTTGTGGTGTAAAATGCATGAAGTTATTCTGTGTTGTTTGTCGCCTAGCTTGCAGCGCCAAAAAGGAGAAAACTGCGTAAACCTGAAGGTTTATTGGTAGCACGAACATCGAGCGAACATATGGAGCGAGCGGTCGGGCGCAACGCGCATGCGTATAACAACGAGCCGCTGAACAATACGTAATGTCAACAACGGAGTGGTGTGGTCGCCTCTCTACTCTACCTATTGCCCTCTAACAAGGGATATAACTATAAGTAAATAAAAATAGAAGTACATGGTAGATAAAACAGCAGCGACAATAAAACTAAAAGTAAAAAACGAGCAAAGGTTCAATGTCAATGTCCTTGGCTTGTCCCTCAAAATTAAACTATGAAACTTATCAAACTAAAGTAAAAAAATGAGTAAAGGTGCAATGTCAATGTCCTTGGATTGTTCCTCAGAATCAGACTTATGAAATGTATATAAACAATGCTTAACAGTCTCTATTCAAGGACCCAGTCTTCACTACGCCAAAATGGGGCTTTACATTGGCGACCGGATCTTCTGGGAGGTTCCTCAACAGCAGGCAGCAGAGGTGCGCTGGGTGGTTGAAAGCAATCTGGAACAGGATCGGGAGGGAGTGGAACAATATCCGCTGGGACTGGGGGAGGAACCCCAACAGGTGGAGGAACAGGTACAGGATGATAAACAGGATCAGGGCGAGGTGCACAAACTGGAGACTGGATGTCCACATGTGGGGAAGTGGGGGCAGTAGAAGGCCTCGAAGCGGGGTCGCTGGGGTCAGGTTCATCATCAGAGTCGTCTTGGGAGGGCTCATGGTGACCACGAATGGGATCGAGAGGAGATTCGACAAGAACCGTAGGGCACACACGGTAACATTCCGACGTAGGCACGGTGTAAACTTTGCTGCAGAACTGTGAGGTAGTAAACTTCCGGAGCTGACACGTGAGGTTTTCATTAATAGCTATAACAAGGTACTTGTCACGAACTTTCAGCTTGTCCTTGTCGCCTTTGAGAAAGACCAAGTCGCCAATGGAAATGGCAGCAGCGGAGGGGGTGCTGCGCCCGCGGGCTTTGGACTTTGGCACTGGGCAAATGATTCAGCTTGCGGGAGAAATCCTGGCTGAGTATAAGTTGACGATCGACAATTGGTAACTGTTCACCGGTCAACTGGTCACGCTGTGTCCACACTTCATGAGCGGAAAGGCCATCACGCCGGATGCGAGAGTTCATATTGGCGGTAGCTAATGCAAGGGAGACTGCAGAGGTAGGACCTCCCTCGGGAGATAAGTGGAGTAGTTCCATACCAAGCTCCTCTACGGCACGTTCAGCAACGGGATTTTAGTAAGGATTTTTGACGCGGCCAACTTCCAAAGTGATCCCATGAGAGAGGAGGGACTTGTCGTTCACAAGGACACAGAAACCGGGCGCAGGATCCACACGGATTGTCACACCACCATGGTGAAGAGAACGGAGCTGGGAACAAAGCACCAGCAGGGCGTTACGTAGGTCATCACGTTTTTCACTTTGGACAATGGAGGTCAGCGTGTAAGAAGATACGGTCTCTCTCAAAACAAGGATGAGCTGGCAGTAATGTTGGCAAACATCTGCAGCAAATGAAACGCCAGTGGCCGGGGGAGGATCTGTAGACGACTGGGGCTGGAGGTGATTGGGGATAGCCTTTAAAGACTGGCAGGTGTGACAAGCAGATGAGACTGAGTCAATGGCCTTCTCGACGTCCAAAGCAAAGAAGTACCTACTGAATAGGCGCTTGGTTTGGTTCTTGGAGGGATGACTAAATCGGATGTGGAGGGCTGTTAATAGACCGTCGAGAACAGAGCGGGGCACAGCTATGCGTTCGCGTGGAGTCTGGAATGGTGGGTGGTCTCTCACAACGAGGAGGCCATCGGTGGCAATAACAACGTCCTTAAGATAGCGTTTGACATCAATAATTTTAGTAGCCTTCTTTGAGGGTCTGGTGCCTTGGCTTAGGTGCGAGTGTGTCCTCCTGAGGTGGGGGCATTCCAGTTGGGTGGCTTGCCAGGCTGCTCAGCTAGTCAAGGGCATCCTGGTTGACCCTTCGAGGACATCAGCAACAGAGATGCTGCGCACGACTTACTCTTCGAACTCAACGATGAACTTGCAGATCTGACAGCTGGAGTCAAGGCATTCATTCGGGTTTCTGCTAGCAAAGTCAGAAGGAAGATTCTCAACACCAGCAATGTGACGCACATGAACAGAATAGCGGCTGACTGTAGACAAGAAGGTCGTAACCCTGGAGCTGGCTGAAAACTCCCCTCTCTTAAGTTTCTTGTATGCCTGGACACAAGGCTTACTGTCTGTGAGAACCTGGGTTTGATGAGGCGATTGTATGATGTAGGGGGCAAAATGCCTGATCGCGGCACCTATGCTTAGCGCCTCAATCTCCCAAAGTAGCCAGGATACTTGATGCTTATGCAGTTTAGCGCTAAAGAAACCGGCAAGGAACAGCTTAGCATTCCGGTGAATGTAAAGGGTGGCAGCAATGCCTCTGTTTTTCACGGAGCCATCAGTCACTAACCACAAGGCGTCACTAGGCTGTGGGATTGTGATGGTCTTGCGGTTTCCTAAGGCACACTGAGCACTCTTAAAGGCTAACAGCAAATCATCAGACCACACGATCCGTTCTCTAGATTCCTTTCCTGCTGTAGCTTGATCAAGAGGGTCAAGCAGCTTGGCGAATCTTGGGAAGACGCGGCTGAGCACCTTGTATGCACCGACAAAGGACCGTAAGCCTTGCACTGTTGACGGAGGCGCAACTCTGGACAAAGCAGCTAGCTTGTGGGGGCTGGTTTGCAGGGTGCCATTTGACCAAACCCATCCCAGAACGGTCGCCTTCTTAGGACAGATAAAGGTCTTGGAAGCTGACAAATGCAGACTGTTTTGCTGGAGCAGGGAGAGAACGCGACGCCAGTTGTGAAGGACTTCCTCGGGACTGTTGCCGCCAACATACAGGTCGTCAGCAATTTTGGCGACGCACCCTTCCTGAATGAGATCGCCCAGATTAGCTCTTCGAGGCAGGTCTCAGAGCCGGGCATCCCCATAGCAGGGCGAGTGTAGACACGGATGCCTTTAAATGGTGTGGAAACACCACAGTACTTCATGGATGAATGTGATAAGGGAATCTGATAAAAGGACTTCAACAGGCCTGTGATGACCACGAACTGCCACTTCCCCATGTCTCGCAGGACACCATCAACATTGGGCATCAAGGAAGGCTGTGGTTTGCTGTATTGGACAACTTCGCCAAAGGATGTCACGAGCCTGCTACCACCGTTGTTCTTCTCAACAAGAAAGGAGGTATTAAGATATTCTACGTGAACGTTGACCTGTTCAGGTTTAGCAAACACGCCAGCAGCCTCAAGTTCATCAAACTTGGCTTGCAGCTCCTCCAGGGTAGCCCTGTTGTATTGCGGGAGCCTGCCCTTACGCTGAGGAGGGAGTGTTGGGCCAATGTTGACGACAGCTTCAATTTGGCCACTGGCACCATTGTACTTTGAGATTGACGGATTAAAGACATCGTCAAACTCCAAGTTAACAGCGCGGAACATGTTGCGAGTATCCTCGTCCAAGCACCCATCACGGTCGAGGATCACACTGGCGGAGTACGGCTTGAGGGTGGAGGGGGGTGGACGCGCAACACTGGGTGTACAAGGAGACTGTGTGGTTGATTCAGGGCTGTTGACTGGTGTGACATGTCTCACTTGGCACAGCTGTTCGCCGCTCTTTAGGATGATGGGACAGTCCGTCGTGTTAGGGATGCGTGCTGCGTGGTCAACGGAGATAACTTGCTGTGGGCGGGAGCAAGCATCTTCGGGTTTTAGCAAAGAGTTTGAGGGGCAATCTAGCCTGGGTTCAAGAACCCATAAGGTGTCGGGAGCTGACTCAGGAGGTGTTCTGAACTGGATGAACTCTCCGGGCAGAACAACCGTGCAATGGGGTTACGGAGCAGAAAGGACTGAGTGCGACGCACGGGAGGTGGAAGAGTATGATTTGATGGTTTTCCGTAGTGTACCACCTCTGAACCTCTGATCACGATTTGACGCTTAGCAGGAAGTACACCATGTCGTTTCGGACCATAAAAGGGTTGCCCGTACGAAAATTTACAGCCAGACACGGCAAGAATCTAGCCTTATTCTGGCCAGAAAGCTTTTTTCGCGGCGAGAATGGAAAGGGACAAAGCGAAACACGAAATTTGTCTCGCTTTACAACGAGAACGAGACATTTGTCTTGTTACCGTCCGAGCGGGAATTTGGCCAGATTTGAACGTGACAGGGCGAGACTGAACTTATCATTATTGAAAAGCTACGTAAAACTCAACGAGACATTTGTCGGGCTATATTATGAGCGAGAATGCGGCCAGAATCAACGAGACAAAGATAAAAAGAAATTTGTTGATTATATATCTGGTCTGAGTGCTTCCCGTACGAAAATGTCTGGCTTGACAAAGCCTTATTCAAGCCTAACTCTGAATTAGTGAACTGAGACCTTAAACAAACGTAACAAAAGCCTAACATCTAATGTGTTTTGTTTACGAAGTCAAACCTTAAATTAATTAGGATTCATTATCTCATTATAACTTTCTCAATACAACATATAACAGACAACGCGAGCCAAAACTCATCACGATTTAAGCTTAGATTTTGCAGTTATCCGACTGATCCGGAACGATTCAGTCTCACTGGTTTCATTTATTATGGTCCGTTTTTGTGCCAACGGCTATCCGTTGTATGTGTGAGTTTTATGTACTGTTTAATAAACGAGCAGGAGTGTTTTATCGGGTTTAAAACCACGAGGCGTAGCCGAGTGGTTTTAGACCCGATAAAACACGATCTGCGAGTTTATTGAACGGCTTCAAAAAACGATCTCATAGAATAATGAACTAATGGTGCCATTTTCCCGTGCTATAACTTTATTCCATAGTCTCATCAAGGGAATGTCAAAATCGATCTCACAGAATATAAAGACATTCTTTCATGTTTTGTAGTTCCTATAGTCTTTGAAAAGAATAAAAAGTTTTGTTTAATGAGCTTCGGACCATTTTCCCGTGCTGCTAGTTCATGCTGCTAGATCTGAAAAGAATTATAAGATTAGATGATTTGCATAGTGGAAACTTCATTCAATAGTGAGCTCGATGAGAACATTATGGCTTCGAAGCACAAGCGGACGTTTCGCAAACCCAAAAATGCTGAAGAAGAGAAACAACTGCTGGAAAATGCCGTACCAAAGTCAACACGTTCCGTCAATAAGTGGGCTATGAAGATTTTTTCAGAATGGCAGTCAACAAGAGTAAATAAGAAAGCTTCTGAAGAGCCGAGCAGTTGTACTAATGACACATCACAAATTCAAGACTTGGAAACCGACGTGCTTGATATGACGGCAGAGTTGCATGTGTAGATGTGATGCTTTAAATGTTATTCCTTTTTTTTTTCTTGTTTATTTTATTTCATTTCTTTTTTCAGGCCTTTGATTTGTTCCAGAAGAGAGTTGGATTGATGGTAATTTACCTCATTACTATTCTTTATATAAAATGTTACCCTCATTAGTATTCTTTATATAAAGAACACTAATGAGGGTAACATTTTATATAAAGAATAGTAATGAGGTACATTACAATCAGCCCCGCTTTCCCCTGGGACTGAAATCAAATGCCGCCACCAGGCTTTTTAGATTGTTGATGTATTACCGGTTTTAAACAAGCATCCACGTGACTGATTTGCGTGATGTAATTGGTGGAAATGATCATTAATTATTCATGAGTTTTTTAATTTATGACAATGCACTGAAAAAATATTTTTCCAAGTATAAGATTCTGAACAGTTTCGGCGAATAAAGCACCATTACTCCACATTTCGTGACAGGCATGCGACGGATTTTATCGCAAAGTTCCCTTGGGACAGCTGAGGCGTTAATGTAATTGGCCAACTTTTGTGAAACAATTGTTTTCTTATTATCCTGCCCGATCGCATTACAAAATTGACCTGAAAACATTCTCGACCGTTGGTAATTTGACTTACAACGTAGAAAAGCGCGGACATTTTAAGCGTGAAGTACTTATGCAGTTTGGGAAACGATTTTAATGTTTTGCTTTCCTGGAGCGAAGATCTGAAGCCGTTTTGTAAATGACTGTCTGTCGGATTGGCTCCGAAGGATAATGTTCGCCACGATAAATTTAGGTTCATGATCTGCTGCAAATTGAAGTGACTCTCGAATTGTATTTAAGTCCATTTTTCCATAAGGGAAAGAATATGGAAGAACTGACCACAAATACTGAGGTGAGCAAAATGTCCTTGAAAATTATAATTATCAGTGGCACATGATTATCTACATTTTATACTGCCGAGTTCGACACTGATCATGAGAAATGATTGTAGTTTCCTTCGAGCTCCGTAACGTAGAAATATCAAGTCCAGGTTAACCTTTGCCTAGCTATAAAAAATGTTGTAGGTCTTACCTTTATTACAAGGTGTGCTAGTTAAGCGTGTTACGCCACTGTTGCAATTTTATCGTGTACAAAGGTTACAAAATAAACCTAACACATGTATTTTGAAATTGTTGTTCGTTGTACTAGTTATATATAGAGATAAAGAGCTACTCGAACCATTAAAACCACTGTTGTCGTCTCGCTTGCCAGCGGGATTTTTCCTACCGTGAATCGGGCCTGAACCTCGCCAGATTATCGCTCATAAAGGCGCTCCAGTGTCGCGGCGGTACAAATGTCTCGTTCCATTCTCGTTCATTTTTCCCGCTCGTGTCAGCCTAATTTTCGCTGAATGTTTTCTCGCTCAATTCTCTCTGTTTAGCGGGACATTTGTCTGGCTGGAATTTCGCTTGTGTCAGGCCATGAATTTTCGTGCGGGTGCCTGCCAAAATGTCAAAATCAAGCTGGCGAACGACCAGGGCATCAAGCTCAAAGGTGGACTGACCACGAATGAGAGAGCAATGGACCTCACCGATCACGTCCATAGGGGTGATCCCATCAGTCTGACGAGCCATTTGCGAAGCGGGGGTGATGGGGAACCCATACATTTTGGCGGATGAAGCGCGAACCATGTTCGAAGTTGCACCAGTGTCAAAGGTCAACTGCACAGGATGTTCATGGTAGAAGGTATTCAGAACGGGTGACTGAACAATGCTGACTCGCAAGGCAGAAGGCTCATCAGCCCAGATAGCTTGAATAATGATGTCATCAATCGCTTCGTCGGGTTCAGCTGCTTCGTCAATAGGGATATCAGGATGATCGGCCACAAGACGGGAGCGGGCCCAAGGTCTTTTATCCCGCTCAGGTAGGAAACGGCAATCAATAAGGTCATGGGTGTTGTGGGGGCGTCCAGCGGTTTTACACAGAATGCAGGATAAGAAGGGATGGCGACGGGCCTGACCCTGACCACTGCTGGGATTACGCCTAGGGTTAAAGCTTCCGATGCGCATGGCCTTAGTGTCCTCAATAGAGCGGAGCTCCTCCAAGAGGGATGCAAGAGTTTGAGAAATCTCTGGCTTGAGTGAGGCTAGCGACTTGTTGCGCAATTCGGAGCCATACTTCTGTTTGTCGAGTAAGGGTAGGCCTGGGTGGATTAAATTAAGCCAGAGAAATACGATGGTGTTTTCCAGTGTAGGCGAGAGGTCTTCATCGACGGTTACTTGCTCTCCGTGGTGGGTCAAGCCACAATTAACAGACAGTAAGTTATCCTCAAAAAAGGCCATGAGGCGTCGGAACAGATCTTCGGGCTTCTCATCAGGTTGAAGGTTAATACTTGCGAGGTCGAGAAAATGCGCGCCGGTGGACTGGAAACCATAATGTCGTTCAGAGAAGTTGAATGTTTCACTATTGAGTTCCGGGAAATCACGGGACAAAAGTTAGCGATCTGGCCAAGCATAAGGTCTAGGTGGGCATTCTTCTGGGCGGCGGTGAGTCGCTTACTTTCAGGAACAGAAGAGCCATCGTCGGTAAGGCCTCTACGAGGGTTGGCGGCGGTTTATTTCTGTCAAGTTGCTTCTAAGAAAGGAACAAAATTGTTGTCGAGGGAAAGGATATACATCAAGTTCTGACGCCAGCTTTCATAGGAGGTGATAGTTTCATTCTTGGTCAACTGCCACTGTTTCGGGGCTCTAGCAGAGGCGGCCATGTCAGAAATGTCACTGTTGTCGCTCTCTCAAGGCTACGGTAAGTTGAGGCACTTTGTCCTCTTCCTCACTTCGTATCGGAGTAAATGTCGCAGATTCCGGAAGACTACACTTGTGTTAGAGTCTTGACGATCGTAGAGCGCTGCCACCACGCCAATAAGGACAAAACTGCGTTAACCTGAAGGTTTATTGGTAGCACGAACATCAAGCGAACACATGGAGCGAGCGGACGGGCGCAACGCGCATGCGTATAACAACGAGCCGCTGAACAATACGTAATGTCAACAACGGAGTGGCGCAGTTTGTACGTGTAGCTGATTTCTTTTTAACCCCTGTTTGGTCTTAATTAAGTCCACAACTCTATACACAGCTGGACCATCCCTTTCAAGTTACTGAAATAAATAAGTTTGATTTTTTTTTCCTGTTGAGTGGCTCATTTCAAAAGGGGAATAACTTTAAGTGACAACCCTATGCTGCTGTTTGAGTCTTGCATAGCTTTCTGGTTGGAAGAGTCTTTTGGGTTTCGATTCACTAGAACAAAACAAATCACAAAACAAGTAAGCAAAAGACTGCCACATAACTTTCAGAAATATTGTACAAAGTGATTGTATCTTACCAAATGGTTTTCAACCCCGGATAATACTTGTCTGAACAATTTTACGATTTTGCAACAGCAGTGACAACGACAAGAGAAACTAAAGGCTGATACAAATTCGTGAAACACTTTTAACAGTACTGTGAACTTGTCTCTGAGGGTTACAAAATTGCAATAGCCTAAACTTACTTTGAATGTGTCCTTAAGGGGTTTTGAATAGCCTGAACTACGTCCGGAAGGGAACACATTTTGAAACTTAACTGTCCACAACACCACACGTAAAGGGAAAATCAAAATATGATAGGAATGTAAACGGAGCAATTATTATTAATTACCTGTACTGAGTTGTGTTAATGCTTTTCTATGTTACAGATGTACTACGAAAAGTTACAGGAGTGCAGCAAGCTAAGGGAGGTATGTTGTGTCATAAATTGCCTAGTATCAGTCTACTAGGTTTTGAACCTATTTTTATTACATTTGTGACATCGAATTAAGTGTTGCATTTTTTATTGCAAGAACTTGATGTTGCAAATAAAAAAGATTTCTGAAGTCTAAAAAGTCTTAGTAAACAAATATTCAAATTCAAGAAAATTTGGTGTGATGATGTTAATTCATGATTAACTTCCATAATTGCAACAATTAAGCTGTTGTGAAAGCTTCCTGTACTAAGGTATTTTCCCTTTTGTGGCATCAGGCCAGCCAAATTGCATCACATGATGCAAAATCCTCAAACTAAAGCTGAGGCATGTCTGAGGATTTTGAGAGAAAGATCTGTTTAGGTGACCTGACAGAATTACATTGTAACAAACCTGAATCTTCATATCCAGTTTTTAAAAAAGGGGAGGGTTGACAATCAAGTAAAATTAATTTTTTTTATTAATTTATGCATATTATCCTTTGTGCTGTAGTTGTTAATTTTAATACTGTATGTCTGTCTTGGTGTTACATGTTATAGTTGTACCATGAAAAGTTTCAGGAGTGTGACTGCAGGCTGAAGGAGGTATGATGTATCTTAATCTTGCCATTTATTTATGGTTTATTATAATGCTAGTGGTTTAATAACAAGTCACATTTCCTGTGACAATTCCTTTCTGGTATTGAAATACAGTTTTGCAGTTGCTCTGAGGAATTGCTGTAAATTTTCTGAGTTAATAGCGTGCTTAGGACATCCAGGCAGCCATTCCCCTGAACTGAATACTGTTCCCATGTCAGCAAAATCACAAGAATAATGCTTATATTTTATTGCTAGTGATAACTTTCTTTAAGTAGTGGGTGTCTCTGGTACAAGGAAAGGCTTTTTAATATTGCTGTCGATAGCTAGCAAGGTACCTATATACTACAGCCCTGTAGCGTGAAATCAGACATGGTGACCCCCTTTTTTATTTTATTTTTTCGACTATGCAACCACATGGTATAAACAGAGAAGATGACTATTAATCTTTTTTTTTTTTTACACTACTGTATGTTTATTATCCTATTATACAGTATTATCCGTTATGCATGTTTATTTTATTTCGTCCCGATTGGCTTGTTTAAAATTTTAAATTCCAAGCAGTTTTTATGTATATTTTAATACATATTGTAACTACTATCCGTATTTTCATTAAATCCCCCGCGGAAAGACGGCTTGACTGTCCGAAATATTGGGAAAACCAACTCGCTCGCCGCTTTTTCCGTTTTTTTTTTTGGCCGTTTTTTTTCTTTCATTATAGTTTATTTTTGCACAGATTATGACCACGGTATGCGGGCAAGAACTAGCAAGAGCTATTGGAATCCAAAACAAAATTAGTGCGTAACCACGCATTTTCAGAGGGAATTAAAAGCAACCATAATTCTAAAAAGCTTCTGCTAACAAAAGCAAACAAATCTTTCTTGTAAAATAGCGATAGTTACATTTGTTGTTTATTATGCGCGACTGAGAATTCAAATCAACAACTCGGGCCTCGTCCTCCATCAGGGTCTCCAAAAACCTCGAAACAGTCAAAGCGCTCAGCCGCTTTCATCAGTTTCGCGGTTTTTGGAGACCCTGATGGAACACTCACCCTCGTTGTTGATATAGTACATCAGAGCTACTTTTCCGGAATTATCGGAGAGCAATTTACTGGCTAGTTTTCTTGAGCAAAACAAGAGCGGTAACTCAAGGAAGGAAACTAGCATTTACTAAAATTGGGAAGATCATTTTTAACTTCGGGATTACAAACAAGTAGGTCAACTTTGTGGAGTGAAACTTTGTAGAGTTAAAGAGTTGCTTGCCTTTGAGCGTGAACCCAATCATCGAAATCGGGTTTAACACACACAAAAAATCGTGATTTCTCAGTGTCTCACAGATACATTATTCGACACATTGTTCAAATTATTAGTTTTGATTATTGGTGGCTTTCTATCAGTACAATCATTTTGGAAAAAAGTCAAATGCTTTAAAAAAGTTCAAATCCGTCTGATAATCTCGATAGCAGCAGAGATTGATTTTCCAGTTTTCCCTGGTGTGACTGGACTTCTGTTTCAAGTTTCCTTTCATAAAAACATGTTGATGTAAGAACTGTTTGTTACGTGGTTAATTGGAGTTTGGTAATATGAACAAGGTGTCAGTTTCCTGTCGAGCTAGTATGATGCTGTTTGATTTCATTTATTTGCTGCAATTATTGCACTTCTACTGAGGGAAGGACAAAAATATTTTAATTACATCTAATTACTTTCTAGACTATCTTTATTCTTTCAATCGTTCCCTTGTGTCTTTGTTTTGTAGGAAGTGACGGATCTAAAGGAAGGGTTGCGTTCTCTTGGCGCAACCTTTCAAGATTTAGTTAGCCAAGGACAGCAAAACCTAGTAAGTTGAGCCCTCATTTAACTTTCAAAAACGACTTATTATTAAACTTAGCTTTGTAGTCCCTTTGTTATAGCTGATAAACGAACACGTAGTCTTTCTATCTAAAGTTGCACGTACTTGTACCACGAGTGTTCTTTAATTGTGTTGATCATAGCAATTGCAATTGCAAAATGCAGTTTTCTAGTCCACCGGGCAAATTTCTCAACCCCAAAATGTTATCAATAAAATGCAAATTCATTACTCGCACAGCTGTAATCTATTCAGTGGAGAATGTTGAAGTTTTGGTATGTCTCTGAGTCGGTATAAGTCCCAAGAAAGAACTAGAAGTCCGGGATTAATTTTGTACACTAGAGAGTTAAGTCCACATACCATTGCTCGGATGAAACCTTATCTTCAGATATTTGTATAACCTCAGAAGGCAAGAGGTTTAAGTGTATCAGTCCTCTGGGGCCAGTTGCGTAAGTATTGTCCGCCCTGAGCTAGGCAGAAATGTCGATCATTAACTCAGGCATAAATTGCTTGTTACACGATCACGCTAAAACCATTTGGGCGTTACAACAATTATTCAAAAGTGGCTTAATTTGTTGTCTTATCTGTTCCTTACAAATTAAAGGCATCTGATACAGTGCAGGGTGGTGGCATTGACAATACTCAACCACAAGGTAAGGTGCTAGTCCAATCACATTAGGTCTAGCCTGCATAACAGGTGTTATTGAGCCGAGTGAGTCATTATTTCTAAGTTCTAAGCCGTTTGAAGAGCGAGACGCGAGCGCGGAGCGCGAGACGGGGAGAAAGGGAGAAAAAAAATAACGCGTATTGACTGACAGAATTGATTTCAAAATAACCAATCAAAAAGCCTTTCAATTATTTGCGGGAATATGTCACGTTTCTGTCGCATTCGTGCTTAATGGGCCGATTATTTAAACAAAGTCTAACTTAGACCGTGGTTTAAGGCAACGAATAAACCTCTAAATCTGTTTACAAGTGGGCTATTTATAAGAAATAAACGTTGTAGTAGTCTGTCCTACACGCCTGCTTTTAGTTTATTATGGTAAAGAAGGCTTACATATTTGAATTTGCCAGATTGAGATCCATTTAGACCGTGGTTTTGTTAAACCTCGTCTAAACGTTGTTTAAATAACCGGCCCAATGTGTTTTCCAGACCAGACATCAGTAGAAGAAGAACGAGGTCGAAGTCGAGCCAGGTCAAGCGTACCCCAATAGAATAAAAAATTGAAGTTGATTATAGTTGCAATATTAATTTCGTTATTTTTTCAATAATCCACTTTTCAAATGAAGAATGGAATATTAAACTAAATCTCGATCCCATACTCGATTTTTGATTCGATTAATTCATGCGACAGGCACGCTGGAATCTGACAGGGTTTCCTGATTTGCATAAACCGCTCCCAACGGATTTTCACTTTGTTCAATTTTTCCTTCTGCCTTCCTAATGCAATCACTCCTTTCATTCACATCAAAATGTTCAAAATTTTTTCGTGTTCTGATTTGTTTCGAATAGCTGGTAGTGGAGAGAAAAGAAGAGAAAAGTTTTTATAATCAGAAAACCATTGTAATACAGTTTGGGGAAACCTATCAAATTCCCACGTGCCTGAGGCATGATGTCATGCATTCGTCCGATACGGATTGAGTTTCATTTCAAATATTTCATTCTTCGTTTGAAAAGTGAAGTGGATTATTGAATCAGATAATTAATACAATATTGCAATAATCAACTTCAAGTGTTTACTCTATAGCTGCTGAAGTGTAAAAAACTTCACAACGGCTTGGCTGATCTGGGTACCCAACAACTCATGCGTCCGCAAAGGAGACCATCATGGGCTATGAAGTCCCATTTTCTCGTGCAAATTACCATCAAATGTCGTTCGTGCCAAGAACTGTTCGTGATTGGAATAGCCTCCCAGATTCCGTGGTTCTGGCGCCTAGCCTTTAAGGACCGGCTGTGGTGCCATTTTGCCAATAGCCACTGACCATACCCTAAGTTTTTAATTCCCAAGCACCTGCACTGATGCTCACGAGAATCTTAGAAATAGAGAATTTTAGAAATAGCACCTGCACTGACGCTCACGAGAATCTTCATTAAGAAGGAGGTGGGTTATCCGAGGAAGAAGAAGAAGAAGAAGTAATGTGTGAAAGTAACATAATCGGTAGATTATGGCTTTACAAGCAGCATCCAACAGTTATTTCAATCAAAACCACTGGGACGTGATATAAATTAACCAATCCGCATTACCGTTCACAAGATGAACGGTCGAAGATTTTTGGAAGAGGTAAAACAATAGACCGTCCACAGGCGTTAATTTTTCTTTCTCCTCGTCTCGCGTTCTGCGCTGGTGTCTAGCTCTTCGCGTGGCTCAGAAAACAATAACTCACTCGGCTCAATAACGCCTGTTAAGCAGGCAACAGTAGGTCTTCTGCATGTTCATATACTAGACTGGTTTCAGTATTCCTGTATCCCTATCGTTATATTATAAAGTGGTAATATTATTCCAGTCATTCGTTCTCAGTTGGCCAAAGTTCACAAATTGAGCTACGTTTTACTGACAGCGAAATATCTATCCCTAAGGTTCTGAAACTACTCTCACTGTATGTATACGGCTATTTCAATCAACGTTGTCGGATCGACTCAGGCTTACGCGACAAGACCGAAGGGTAGTGTGGGTAGTTGCAAATCAGTCTTAGTATGAATTAACAAATAGGCACCATCCGATTATTGTGAGCGACAATCCTGATTTGCCTTTCCAATTTCAGTTGTTAGTTTTTGTCATGAAATGCAAAAATTCATGTTCCATATTTTTCTAGTCTCCTTCGCAGCCGTTTTTAGGGTCGTCACGCAACGCTGCGAAGGAGACTAATATTTTTCATGATGCTGTTTTTCCTACTTCTAATTTACATACCATGCACGTGCTCCACGTGTACCCACATATTTTAAATTTGCATCCCGTTTTAACCCAGTAAACAGAAAGATGTGTGCGATTAAAAATTACGTTTGAAACGAAAACTCTATCTGGATATATCTTATTCTTTCAGGCTTTTTGTTTAATTTTTATGCTTTAAAAACTCTTCCATATATTTGCTATTGTACGGCAAGCAAGGTACTGATGATTATGTTGAACTTAGGTATGAAAAATCCCATATTACCCTGTGGTCTTGTCGCGTAGGCTTAAGCTCTCATCTGACAACGATAATTGAAATAGCTGTATTGTCTCACCGTTTGCTTTTCTTCAGTTCCCAGTGAGTCCGATGGAGATCTATGGTTTTTGCTCAGTTATGTGTCCATGCCCATCATGCCAAGTGACACATAGGGCAACATATCTTTTACAACATTTAGAGGTACGTTGCTGAAAGTTTAACATGAAAGTTTATTTTTTTACCTTATTTTCTGCAATGAGGGTTGTGAAAGTGCACTGATTTGGGCGAAATAAAAACTACCTATTGCCAAGTGGCTGCGAGAGGGATGGTTTCTGTCACTCGCAGGAAATCAATTCTGGCTGACGTTTATTGGATCCGGAATGGTTTCTTTACTCCTAACGACTTTTGTTTCGTCGTGCGCGCTTTGTTTTCAGCCCGCACTGTATGGCTTGCAAAACAATCACGTTTCTGCAAAAGTCAACGGGGAAAATAGGGAGGGGGGGAGGGGGGGGGAGGGTGCTCAATCCTACTGTTTTGTCGCCTAGTAGTTTTTAAAACTTTGTATTGCTACTCTGCGTGATTTCTGATTGAAAATGTCCAAAGATTCCACCGCCAAACGAAATACATGTTCGCGTACCGGTGCGCTAAACAAGCTTACGATATTAAAAGAAGAGAAAATTGACTTAATATCAAGGTTAATGCAGTAGCGTTTTATAAGGTGGCGAATGCGTTTCTGAGTGACGCCAGAATAATGGCCTATATAAGGTAACTTGAAACAAAAAGTTGAGACCTTGTCAGGAACACAACCCACAGAACGAACCTCGCTTTCGACCCTGGTTACATACTGATTGATAACCCTTTCAATAAGATGGGTAGGGAAAAGGTTCTTCTTGAGAATTTGAGTGAGGTGCTTGATGTCTTTGTGAAAACCAGCCCAGGTGCTATTGATTTTGTAGGTTCTGTCAACAAGTGTCCGGATGAGACCAAGTTTGTAGGAATATGAAGTGAAACTGAAATAATTGGTTAGGAGGCCAGTGAAGGTTTTCTTACCGTAGACAGTAGTGATAGGGGCATGGGAACAGTTGTTGTCGATAAGGACAAATGTGAAAGGTCTGCAGCAAGTTTACCTTCAAGTTTGGTGTCCTTAAGGTTCTTAGCCATAATTTGGTGAATCAGTTCAAAACACGTGTGGACATCGGACGTGTTTATTTTAGGTGGGCGAATGGAGTATGTTTGTCCAAATTTGAGGATGTTGAGCTGCTCCGGAGTTAAATTGTGAGATGAAATGTTGGTGACAGTTTCATTAGATGTGAACGGGAGAACTGCGTTACGCGTAAGGTTGTCGAGTTTCTTCTGATGAGCCTTGATAACACGATTTGCAGCTTTGCAAACATTGTGTGACAAAGTCCGTTTGAGGATGTAGAAATCTAGACTGGTCAGTTTGCTCTTGATTGTGGACGTTAATTTTTCCACAGTCTGGACAAGTTTCCGATGTTCTTTTGATCGTTTAGCGATAGCACTACTTAAAAACTTGCTACAGACCTTTCACATTTGGCTCATTGTTATGTTTCGTCATAAGAAGAAGAAGGAGCTAGAAGAAGAAAGATACCGACATTAGATCGATTGGACTATGACAACGGTATCTTAAAAATCATTAGTGACACTTCCAAATTCCGACTTATCAAGGACGAACCTTCCTACTCAGAGAAGGTAGACTGCAACGACTTCTTAGGAAGTTAAAAAACAATGGCCACCTGGACAACGACGTCTACAACAACATCTATCCCAAGGGTTCCCAGCCTGCCAGGATTTGCTCTGACGAAGGGCTAACGCTCGAAACGTCAGCTTTCAATCTCTTCACGGTGGCCAATTTACCTTATCAACTAAGTTGATAAATCCAAAAGTTTGTGCTTCACGTCCCCAACGACGCAGCACCACAGTTTCTTCAGAAATTAACCCCCCCTTGTTTGCCAGAATTTATGGCCTCCCGAAGATGCACAAGGAACGTGAACCTGGTTCCATCCCTCCGTTTCGTCCGATTGTATCTTCAATTGGAACTTAAAATTATAATCTGTCTAAGTATCTATGCGGGCTTTTAACGCCTCACATCTCATCTGAACATTGTGCTATGGATACTTTTTCACTTGTTCGTGATATTCAGGATGTATCTATGTATGGTAAATTTTTGTTTTCATTTGACGTAGAAAGTCTTTCTACAAACATACCTCTGGAGGAGCTCATTGACTTGGCGGTTAAGTATATCCTCGAGGGAAACCCCGATATCAAACTAAGTGACACCGAGCTCAGGGATCTCTTTTCTCTAGCAACCGCACAAACGCATTTTTTATTTAATGGTTCCTTCTGTGACCAGATCGATGGTGTGGCCATGGGCTCCCCCCTAGCCCCCGTCCTCGCAAATCTCTGTATGGGACACCATGAAAAGTCATGGTTAGAAAATTTTGATGCGCTACTGCAATAACCTTGATAATAAGTTAATTTTCTCGTCTTTTAAAATTGGAAGCTTGTTTAGCGCGAAAGACCCTTTCCCTAGCAATCTCCGTTCGAGTACGTGTTGTTTACAGATTTTCATGTTTAGGCTGTAACGCTTGTTACGTCGGTGCCAAGCCACCCGTCATTTTTCAACCGGCGCGTACGTGAGCATTTAGTTACGGATAGGGCCTCTCACGTAAACAAACACTTACAACAATCTGAAAGTTGCCGCAATTTGTGTTCGGCCAACTGTTTCAGTATTATAGACTACGCCACTACTAGCTTTCAACTCAAGATCAAAGAATCTTTACATATCCACTGGGAAAAGCCCACGTTAATCAGCAGGTTAAACATGTTAATTTAAAATTGTATGTTTAGATTTCACATAATCACGTTTTTTTTTGTTATTCTTGCTTATATTTTCATTTACAATTCTAATCACTATTGCATATAAATAGCTTTGTTGTAGCATTTTCCTTGAACTGAGGATGGCATCAGGGATGTCGAAACATGTATTCTTTAAAACGTAAAAGTGTTGTGCTGTATCTTAAAATATTCTGTTCATCATTTGTATCAATTTTTTTTCCTGGAAGTTCACTTGGAAACCATAAGTGAAAGGAACTTGTATCCTGCCTATGATGTTGAAACAAATTGTCAGCTGTAAAACTGTTGAAGTGTTACGAAAGACTATCAACAATGTTTGTTCCCAAGTCTTAGGTTTACAAGATTCCACTTGTGATTGGCTGAAACAATGTGAACCACATTGAAGTGACTACAGAGAGACAAACGAGAAAAAAGAGGTCGTCTGATCTTATTGAACGGCAACTACGTTTATTACAAGATACATTTGATTTAGTATAGGCAGCCCAAGAGCGTTGTATGACTCTCTGACGCGTGACCGTTGTTGTGTAAAATTATCGAATTTCCAAAATAAGAAGGTTAATATGGGAATTTAACCGTCGCTTAAGGACCTTTTGCGAAGGTTACGACTAAGGGGAAAATGTAGATCTTAGCGAGGGTTATTAGAATCCAAAAAAAAAAATGTGGGTAACCACGATAAGATAATTAAACAACCATAATTCTAAGAGGGCGTGAAAATACTAAGAATGTATGGCGATTTCTTTCCAAATTTAAGCTCAATTATATCTGAAAAATGCGCGGTTACCCCCAATCTTCTTTCTGGATTCTAATAGCCCTTGCGAAGATCTGCTTTTTCCACATAGTCATAAACCGCACAAAAATATTTTTATATTAGTAGGCAAATTCCTTAAGAAACCCGAATATCCCAAGATGTGCAGGACGTATGCGCAGTAATAAAAGGAGGCACCGTCCTAGAAGAAGATCCAATTTTGGGTCCAACTGCAACAAAATTGTTTAAATAAACTCCTTTTTCTCTCCACCGCTTTTTCCCGGTGATTTCAGAATTCAAGTTTAACATTGTGAGCAAAGAACAAGGCGGCAGAGTTTCTGGCGAATAAAATAACTGGATCCATCCTTATAAATGCTATGAAATGAAAATTCTTACCTTCAAATTTTCATTTCATGGCATTTTGTGTCATTTATTCATCAAATACTTTCCCGCCTTGTCCTTTGTTTACAATGTTAAACGTCAATTCTGAATTCGTCGCGAAAAAGGGCGGTTGGAGAGTGAAAATAACGTCAGATACCACATATCGAATGCAATATTAGTTAATTTAATTTTGTTTCCGGTGCTCCTAAAATTGGGTCTACTTTGAAACATTCCATGTAAACTTTTATAATTTGTAAACTGCGCGTTAGTCGAGTCACACTACGCGCTTGGCTATCTATGGACTTAGATAAATTTTCTAATGAGATGTGTAATATTTATTCCTGTGCAATAGTTACAAGGTGAACTCTTAAATAGGTCTTACTCTTAGGCGATTGAAAAGTTTGCTATTTCTCATAGGGAATTGGTTGACCGTCAAAAGTGAGCTTGCTTTACCTTTTCTTGGTGTCAACGTTGTTGAGGTGTTTTTTTAATTTTGTCACAGGACATAGTACACTTCATGATCAGTAAGATCATATTTTTTTATTTTATAAACTGAGTTTATGTTGTTAGAAAAACAATTATTTATTACGTGTATTACATTGTCGGGTGCCTGTACAGTGTAGTGCAGTTTTGCCAACGGTGTTTACTGGCTATAGCAACGAAAAAGGTAAACGAATATAAATAAGTGCAACAAAAATATGAATTTTTTGAGAAAATGTACATTAACAGTGTTGCGCGCCGTATCGTTGCTATTTGCACAAAGTCGTAGATTATTTAGATTTGACAACTCTTTTATCGCTTCCATGTCAACTTGCCAAGTAAAATGAAATATATGAGAGATGAAGTTGTCAAGTTTCACGTTTACGTTCGCGACTCGTCCTCTTATCGTTCTTGGATTTGATTGGTTGAAACGGCAGGCGCCAAAAATCTTTCAAATCAACGTCAAAAAGTAGTTAAAAACAAATTTAAAAAATTTGCAAGTGTCAACGGTCCGCCGGGCAGTACTGTACTAGAGGTATTCCATAAGATATTTTGAAATAATTTTATTAACTAAATTAATAATAATAACAATAACAATATTAGCAATTGCAGGCCAGTACCCACTACGTGAATTTCGGAATTGTCATTTTAAAATACTTATAAATTGTATCGTTTACAAAGAAATGATGTTATCATCTTTTGAAGATGAATACTGTAGCTAGTCTAACCTCAGGCGAATTGCGTAAAACGTAACGTCCGGTGTAACTTGAAACGTCAGAGTTCAGTCCAGTCAAAGCAGCTGTCAAAGTCAATATTTCAACGTCTGACGTTAGCAGTTGCGCCGAACATTAGGGGTTATGCAACAAGTAGAGGTTTATATTAATAGAGGGGTGTTTAGACTACATATAGTGGTTGAGGTACCAAGTGCTTCTTTGAAGCCATTTCACTCTCTGCGACAAACGTTGCGTTGTGTAGTTTGGTTGTAACGTTTGAAGACGTGGATGAAATCCTAAAATGTGGAAGCTGTAGAGCCATACATTTCTTCGTTTTGACAACTTGTTGCTTTGGCGGAAACTTGACAAAACCCGAACAGTCCGATGAAATATACTGTTGAAAAAAGAGCTAGGGACATTTGGTTACTCAACTTCATGTAATTTATTTACTCCTAAGTAAGGCTAAGCGTAGTCCCCTACGCAGCCGTTATTAGCGGTCGTCACACGTGACGACAGGGTATAGTTTTAACGCAGAACATTATTTTAAAAAGAGTTGTACTTAAGAATATATCTTGTCGCAGCTTGACTGTAAATTAGCTGTTATTTGTCACTCTGTGTGTTGTGAATATTAAATTAAATCATGTTGTCAAAATGAGTGGAGTTTAATTGAGTATGAAAATGTAACGATGTCCTCCTGTACAGGATTTGTTTTATTATGGATGTCCCGCTTGTAGTGGTTGTGTGTCCACTGAAGGGAACTATCCCTGTTGAGCCTGGCCCTCTCCTCTTCCCGTCCCTGTGAGAGAGAGAGAGAGAGAGAGAGAGAGAGAGAGAGAGAGGGAGGACGGAAAGAGGAGAGACCCTGGGAACGAGGTTGCTTGTTCCTTAGGCGTTCTCATTCTTTTGCAGACGAGCGCAAAGTGCAACCTCGTTCCCAGGGTATCATTTCTTCAGGGAAGTAGGTTGTCACCAAATCGAGTGGGCGTGAAGAGAACGCCTGGTTACTAGCTGATCCGGATTTTCGAGACGTGTCCATTGGCAAAAGATGTTTTTCAGATAGGGGAGGGGAAGTCTACATGAGACGAGTCTGTCTAGGAAGTGTCCTCTAACGGGAGAAGACAGCCAATAATTTACATAAGTATCTGGAATAATTAAATAAAGAAAGATGGTAGTTTTTTATTTTTTATTTTTTATTTTTTCGTATTTCGAATTCTTCAAAAGTCCTTTGAGTTCTTGCATCATATTATGTAAGAGTAAGTAGTATAGTTTGTTAATAATTAAAGCCCGTTACTGCTTTCCCCTGCCTTCCCCTACCTTCTTCTTCCCTTCCTTAGTAAACAATTAGTTAGGTGATGACGTCATAATTTGGTTTTTCTCGATACCAAATAAACGTCACTTATAACCCCACTCTCAGCGAACACTGCTGCTGATTAGATAAGAATCTTGTTGCTTATAATTTCCTACTACTGCCAAAAAAAACCTGTACTTTTTCCTTGCGCTCAAATTCGATAAAAGCTTAGCGCGGTTCAACAAAATTGCAAATCTATGCAAACCCACTGAAATAAAGTTTTAAAAGCGGACAAAAATAGCTTTTCTTTGTACACTTGACAGTCATTGTTCTCTCACAAAAGAGCCGTCCCTTAATGAGCAAACGTTAAGTCTAAAAGACAAAAAAATAACAATAAGGTCGTGACTTCAAACGATTAATACTAGAAACAAGACCTACAGAAATTGTCAAGTCAGGCAAAGTTTTATTTTAAAGGGGACATTTGAGTCAACAGCATCCTAGTTTCTTTCACACTCTCTATTTCCTCAATTTAATCTTCCCTCCTCCTGAAAAATATTATTTGCCCTCCTCCACAATTTTACTTTCCCTCCCCCTCCACAATTCTATTTCTCTCCTCCCCTTCTCCCCCTCCTCCCCCAAATTTTCATTATCTCCCTCTTCCAGAATTTTATTTTTACCACCACCGACAGCACCATCACCACCAGAATTTTATTTTTGTAGCCACTACAATTCCATTGTTTTCGCCACCAACGCCACAATTCTATTGTTTTCACCACTGCTACCATCACCACAATTCTACTGTTTTCACCACCACCATCACCATTACCACAATTATATTGTTTTCACCACCGCCACCACCACCACCCCAACTCTGTTGTTTTCACAACCACCTCCACTACCACTGCCACCACCACTATCTCAACCACAATTCTATTGTTTTCACCACCACCACCTCCTCCTCCACCTCCTCCTACACAGTTTTATTTTCCCTCCCCCTCTCCTCCTCCACAATTTTCATTTTCCTCGTCCTCCTCTACTCATCTGTATTTTAGTCCTATTCATATCGTACGCCTCCTTTACCCGCTCTGTACGGTGAACTGGGTCTTTTGGCAGCACAAGCAGTCTTTCGAGTTTCTTTGACCGAAATGAACCGCGCTAGAAAATAAAACACAGAGCAAAGTATAGGTTTTTTTTGGCAGTAAAGGGAAAATATAAGCTATTAGATTCTTATCCAGTCAGGAGCAGTGTTCGTAGACAGCCAGAAGTCTGGACAGGCCTGTTGTTCCTATTGCTCCTATTGTGAGTTGGTGACGTTCATTTGGTAAGGAGATAACCGTCCCACGGACGAGATCTCGTAATTGTTGCACAGGCCACCCAGGTTCAAGAGCAGACCACTTTGGTGGCAAAATATAAGAATTTGTATGGAGCTTGATTGCTGTTTTAGTCGAGAAACTAAAAAAGCCAATCAAGTTTACATACCAGGTCAAATGTTGACCCTCAAAGCCTTTCAACCGCATTTCAGCCAGTCTTTAGGTTTTCATAACCGTTAACCTACAATTAGCACACTCAAAAAGCGTCTTCGTATTACACGGGTATCACTTTAAAATAAGATAACAAAATGCCTCTTTTCGTCACTTCTTAAAAGAACAGATTATTCCATTCTTGTTTCCCGTTTTCCCTTGCTTAAACAATCCTAATCCTTTCTATGTATCTCTTGAACAACAATCGCCAATGGACAGAAGACGCAAAAGACGAATTGAATGTTCCAACACAGAATTCCATATTCAGTCACGTCAGCAGAATCAAACATTGCACCATACAAGACTATTACGTAATCAAAACCGGAAATCGACTGTTCTCATCGACTATGTGTGCTTCACAATCAACACTAGTAAAACCACGAAATGCTCTTGACAAAAACCTGTCCTAAGAGTACATCGCTGTTCGCTGTGATCTAACGCTATTTCTCTTAAATTTCTCATATTGAATACGAAAAAGCGTCAAAACATTGACAAACGACACAGTTATCACTCCGAAATAGCAGGAACCCCAGGCACCCTAGCTGTCTGATATATAGCGCCTAAAAATAAGAGATAGAGATAGATAGTTTATTAAAATTAAAATTGCAGCCAGAGGCTGAATTATATTAATTTTTACAAGAAAGAATAAAATCTATTAATTATAAGAATAAAAACTATAATATCGTCTAATTACAATTACTATATATAAAAGTGTTCATGAGTCTCTTAGTCTTGGCCATGGGAATATTAAAATTTCTTTTATGTCTCAAGTTAAAATGACATTTATTTCGCGAGGGTAAAAGCTTATATAATCTGTGGTTTTCATTACTGCTAATAGATTCGAATAATTTAGATGTGATTAATTCTCTGCGCGCAGAAAGCGTTTCTAAGCGTGCTTGCTGTAGTGCGTCGCGGTACGATGCAAATGGAAAAATGATACGCATCGCGCGTTTTTGCAGTTGTTCTAGCTCCGCAGATAGGTAAGCGGGCAGCGCATTATGAAATACCGGGCACGCATATTCCGTCACAGGGCGGATGCACGTTACCTAAAAGGTCAATAGATCTTTTTGGGGAACATTAGCCCTTTTCAGTTGTTTAAGAAAATACAGTCGACTCGAAACTTTCTTACTAATTTCCTCAACATGACAATTCCACCTAAGGTCACAAGATATATTTAGACCTAGCAGCTTAACAGTGGGTATATATAGCGCCTAAAAATAACAAAAGTGTCTCCGACATAGCTCGATGCCACCCTGCTGAGTGCTTATCGTGTTTTCACTTCGATTTGTGAATAAATATCGGCCTAGCGACCAATCATTTGGTGTATAAAGCAAATGGTTATTCGGGGGGTGGATGTTTAATCGATCCTGCAGTGTTGATTTTTTTGTCCATCCTTTTGGGCGGCTTTTCTTACGCTCAATCCACTGTCTCGTACGTCATTTACTACCTTGGTAAAGGTAGTTGACAGGTTACTATTATGCGTATTACAACTGTTAAGAAATGGCCTGCATAAGATTCGACGTTTTCCCTCCGTTTACGCTTACGCCTTTAGAATAGCAAACGCTTTACTTCCGTTTCCGCTTACGCTTGCTTTTCTTAACTACTTTTGTAAATGTTTATTAGAATCGCAACGGAGTGAAAAAAATCGGTAAAACCGGTAAACTAACGATATTTCGAGGTGTATGTCAACATTCTATGCAAAGACATCTACCTTAGTTAATTATTTGACGATTTAGATTGTTTGCGTGGGATTAAGTTTATTAAATATTCGTGAACTTTGCATGACTTGGATGTAAAGCGACGCTGTTATACCACAACAAATACATGTAGTGTATCGTACTTTGCAAGGATTGTTGTGTAATCTTTGCTGCACTTGCGACTTATTAGTTTTCGAATAGTTAAGTTTAAAGTTTAGTTCTTTAACTTATTTAAAAATAGGTTTTGAGAAAGGCGCAGCTAAGTGTACGAAAACTGGCACAGTAGGTCGAAATGTATGCGAAGATTCTCACCGCTAAAATTCAGGAGCAGTTAAATTTAAGCTGGCGTTGAAAGTTATTCCATTCACTTTCATCTTTTATCTATGATATGTCCAAATCACGAAGTTCCTTGAAAAAATTACCAACAAAACGGGCTGTTTGTTCATCTACAATACCTTTACTGTGCAGTGAAAAGTGCAAATATTGGCCGCTAAACGTTTACTCTCCTTGAAAGAAATTGCCGCACTGACCTGCTTCTTCGTCAAAAAGCCCGGCAAAACTGGCAATTTATAGTTGAAGTGTGCCTTTTACTTTTGGAATTCTTCGGTTGACGAAGATTTAAATGACCGACGAAAATAATCAAATAAAGTTCTTTTTGTACGAAAACTGGGTCCGTACGAAAACTGGGTCCGTACGAAAACTGGGCAACATACTGTATAGTACATATTACTTTCTTAACGATAACAACAGACTACGTTTCCCTGGACCGGATAGCGATTCCTTTACAGACCACATCAAATAACAAGCAAACAAACATGAAGGCTCCCTTGTCAGCGTTGTGTGAACGGAGCGATTACATGCAAACTGGTTCATTTGAACTCCTGTTTGAACTCAACGGTGAGATCGTACAGCTTCAATTAATCGCTTTGAATGATGATTACAACAATTTTTCAGCGAAAAATCAAACACGTACCACATTTCAAAGCCCATAATTGGAAGGCTTTTTTCCCAAACCTTGTGCTTTTACGTTCACTTCGGAGCAGTTTCATTCATTCATTCAGCTCCGCGATGAAACGGTGCATCACTTCGGAAGGTTTTGGCGCCTTTTTCGGTCAGTCATGTGATCGCGATCGACTCTTGTTCCCTTTTATCTCTAAGTTTCTCTCTCTCTCTTTTTTCTCTTTCTTGATTTTATAGCAATTAGTGATTGTGTTTTTAATGATAAAAACAATTATTCTACTCGGGCTTGCTGGATATCAAATAATTATGCGTCTCGTTGGTTATCTACCATTCCCAGCGCGCCCTCGTTATAGGCAAATTTGCGTGTACCCACGCGCGTTTATGACGTTGAGGGTGGTGCAATTTTCTCTAAAAATAGCACATTTGTCTTTTTCGATGGGGCCGCGCTGACCCCGCGCTTACGGTCTCCGTCCCCGATTATGGCTCCTGGTCTAAGTTAAAAGGTCGGCTACAATACGTCTCTTGCTCTTCTCGAGCTTCATTTTAGGGAGTTTCCAGGCTGCAAAGATGCTCGGTCCGAGTAGATAGAGGAGCTCTGGAAACTACTTTCACGCATGCGAAATCGCTTGCGCGTAGCTTCCCTCGAAGAAAGAATTGAACGCGTTTGGTTTTCAGAAACGAATAAAGGCGTGTATTAATAAATGTATTATTCAGAAAAGCTTACTGTCTCCTCTTCTGTGAATCTTCGTTCATGAAATTTCGAAAAATAGTAATCTGACCTAAACAGACACAAATCCTCTGCTGCGGTTTGATTTCACGCGTGAGACAAGATGTGTAATCTCTTGCGTAAATTTTCAAAATTTAGACTTTGAGATTGTATTTTTGGCTAATTCTTAATTGACAGCTGGTGTATTTTATTCGAAAGTGAGAAATTTTAACTATTCTAGATCACGTGAGTGTTGTGTTTTCGAGCCTATAAATTGTCGCTTCGTACTGCACATGGGGTTGTTTATTACCAACTGCTAATTTAGCGACGCGCTCAAAAAACACGCGGGCGGTAATGGGTTATAGGCAAATTTGCGTGTACCCACGCGCGTTTATGACGTTGAGGGTGGTGCAATTTTCTCTAAAAATAGCACATTTGTCTTTTTCGATGGGGCCGCGCTGACCCCGCGCTTACGGTCTCCGTCCCCGATTATGGCTCCTGGTCTAAGTTAAAAGGTCGGCTACAATACGTCTCTTGCTCTTCTCGAGCTTCATTTTAGGGAGTTTCCAGGCTGCAAAGATGCTCGGTCCGAGTAGATAGAGGAGCTCTGGAAACTACTTTCACGCATGGGCAGAGGGATGCTTTTTTTTCGCGCCATTTCCCGCCATTTTCCGAGAAAAGTCTGTCTGGAATCGGTGGAATCGATGTACGGTCGGCAAGCTGCCCTGAATTTTCATTGGACACGATTATTAGATTTTGTTCGCCAAACTTCGCCTTGGCTCGCTTGACTCTAGTTGTTTGGAAATAGAATGTGACGCAGTTGTTTGTCGTTTTGGCGTGTGGTGTTGTAGTAAAATGTGATCAAGATACAAGTTTACGTCTTAGGTGCGGTGTTTTGCTCGTTTGAATCACCGGTAAGTGGATGACCTTACCTAATGTGTTTATTTCTCGGAGATATTGTCGAAGGTCTGTCGAGATTTTTTAATCTCGATTTTTACTGTCGCAGTGACCAAGCTAAACAGCTGTCACTTCTATACGTGGAAGCCATGTTTAGCGGCACCTGATTCGATTACGCTAGTGAGATGTTTCATTGGTGAAAAAGGCTTGAATACAGCAATCAATACCGTAAATACTTTCAAAATATCAACCGGAACATGTTTCATCGATTTGATTGTCTGATTTTATTGTTTAAACAATAAAAACGGAACAGGAAAGGAACACACAGCTGTACAGCTCCGTAAAAACTAAAATCTTAAATTAAGATGTTAGGCATCTTACATAAGATAGATAATAACTCAAATTAAGGACGATGCCTCCTAATAGAGATGTATTTTTGCAAAGGTTATGACTATATTGGGAAAACGTAGATCTTAGCAAGGGTTGTTGGAATGCGAAAAGAAAAATTTGGGTAACCACGCATTTTTCAGAGATAATTAAGCAACCATAATTCTTAAAAAGCGTTAAAATACAAAGAATATATGGTAATTTCTTTCCAAATTTAAGCTCAATTATCTCTGATAAATGCATGGTTACCCCCAATTTTCTTTTTGGATTCTGATAACCCTTGCTAAGAGCTACTTTTTCCACGTAGTCATAAACCGTGCAAAACTATTGTTGTATCAGGGGGCAAATTCCTTATGAAACCCGAATATCCCGAGATATGCAGAACGTATGCACAGTAACAAAAGGAGGCACCGTCCTTAAGACGAAAGTCATAAGTGAGTCAAAAACGTCTTAAATTAAGATGACCACACTCTTATTTCTTTGTAAGATTCTTAACGTCTTAATTTAAGGTTGTGAATACGTCTTTAACTAAGATATCTTGATTCTTAAATTAAGACGTACTAGTTTATCATTATCTTAATTTAAGAATACACTTCTTATTTTAAGTTATGTACTTTGTAATATCTCATCTTAAGACAGGGAACATTTTAAAATAAGATTGTTCCTGATCTTAAATAAATTTTAAGACGATTTGAAAACAGTTAAGAGCAATAATATTCATCTTAACTAAGATGCAGTGTGTGTCTTAAATTAAGACAGGAACAGATTTCTTTCAAAGCTTTCAACTGAAAAGAATCAAAGTTCTGCTGACCTCTCGTGATTGGTTAGTTTTGATCCAAAATGTGTACCGCAGAGGAAACAGCCACATTTTTGTGCTTGACTCAATTTGTTGAACAGACCAACACGGCATGAATTTCATGACTTCTTCGGTTCAATTTGACATTTTTATGCCCGTAGATTGTTGTGATAGTGACATATTTTTCAACTGGTGTTGATGAATTCATACATTGTTTAATGCTGAAGACTTGGGTCCATAAAACTGAAAGAATGTCTGTTCAAAGACAGTTTGTTCAAAGCGACTGCATGCAGAAAGATAAGTTTACTGAGAAGGCGACGTAATGGCAACTGTTGGCAAAAATATACACAAGCAACACATCTGTACCATCAAAAGAAAAAACTACAGGAAGACGTATTCAACCACAGTTGACACTTTTTCCTTGCTTCGCCACAGAAAAGCTCAGCATGAGTGCATGCAAAGAAGACTGGTGAAAGGCCACAAAAAGCAAAGATACGGTGGTGAGCTTTTTGTTCTATCTTTCTATTTTGTTTGAGCTGAATAATTTTAATTTAGTGGTGTTATAAAGCATTTTTGGTTAAAATATGTTTTGTGGTTTTCTGGTTATTTGTTCACTCTCATTTTGCTAAGCAGGCAAGCCGTGACGTGAAAAAAAATACGTGCAATCAAATTTTGAAAAGTAACGGTCTCCGGAAAAATAAGACAAGTTAAAATATTAAATTAAGACGGAAATGCATCTTAAATGTATCTAGGCACCCCGTGTTTAAGATGTCTGGCAACTAAAATTAAGAGGTTGGTATCTTGTTCTAAGACTACTTATCATCTTAAAGTAAGATGACGAATCTTAATTTAATACAAAATTAATGCACATCTTATCTAGGCACCAGTTTCGAAAAAAACATCTTAATTTAAGATTTTAGTTTTTACGGAGTGTTAACCAAGTTATAGTGTTCATTTCAGTGCTCAATAAGGCTTTAACAGTTCCAGAATCCCTAGAAAGAAACAGTTTGTTATCCTTTTTGTGGACCCTCAGGGAACGTAAATTATGGCTAGAGGCTGTTTTGCATCTAGTACGGAATTTATAGTGTTTTATTGTACAAACATACAAACAACTCGTTGTCCAAGCGTAAACAACAAGAATGAAATTGGACATGCACAAGTGGCTGAAATATTCTTTCAAGAAACGAGCATGTGTGCTTTGCTCTTTTTGCCTTTCAGTTCAGTTAGAATACAGAACCACGAAAATAGATCATGTTTAAGTTTATGTTTGAGTTATTTTATCGTTTAATGCTAACAACAGATCAAGTGGACGTTATTCTATTGACGATCTATGAATACCTAACAGCTGTATGTACTAAGAAGCATTCAATAAGCTTAATGAGAACTGCGTTTTCTGCAGTTGTTATGCATCAGTCATTTCCAGCAGTGTCAAATGCCCCACGGCGGGGACAGATAAGCTGTTCAAATGTCCCGCAGTATAGGTAAATAAATAAGTCGATTTCTTAGTTTTTGGGCTTACCTTCATTCTAATCAGAGCTAAATCCGGCCATACTAAGTCTCAAATAAGTCTTATTTCTCTGTATTGCTTCAGTGATCATTCGTTCTGGGGATCGACCATCTCATTTTGTCCTCCTTAGACAAAGTTAATCCAAATTTATCGTCCTTTAATACCCAATGAACTTATCAGTGAAAGGAAGTGACAGTTCTGTGATGTGAAAATCATGAGACCAACAAATTCCCCGGAGTAGACTAATGCCCGACCCAGGGACGGACAATGAGGAAAAATGCCCCACTAATGCCCGGGGGGTGGGGGGGGGTGGGCACGTGTTGTTTTGATTCGAATCAAAATGGTTAATTATTATCTTGATCGATCGCGTCATAGCTGTAGGTTTCTGGTTACATTCCCTCGTGGTCCAGTTTTAGTTCGCTGTGTAATTTCTTGACTGATGCATTAAGTGCTGATTTGTGGAATCAGGGGTTCATGTTTTTAACTGTTCATGTGGCAAGGTTACCTCAGCTACATTGCTAGATTTCCTTTTTTTCTTCGTTCTGCTAGTTTTCCTTTAGATTCTATCAGATACAGTGTATGTTTTCATCACGTTTTCATTGCTTTTTTTCTCTCCTGTTTCATGACTAAGGTTGTGTTCCTTTGGGAGGATCGTCTGGATCAGGATTTATGATCGGAGATCCCTTGGATTGTGGTGCACCAAAGGAAGGAGGTTTTAGTAAGTAGGGTCGCTGTACTGGCCAAAGGGATTGCAGCACTAACACGCGTGTAAAATGCGTGCAATATGGCGGATGTACGCGCAAAATACACGCAAATTACACACAAGAAACACGCGAGTAAAATTTTACGCGAGCTATTACACGCAACTCGATTACACGTGAGTTGCGTGTATTTTGGCAAAGGATGAAAACTTTTGTTATTCATACACGCAAAGTGCGTATATTTCTTCACAAAGGAAGGTACAGGTGCCACAATAGACTGCAAGAAGTCCCTCTGGATTGTCGGGCAGGAAGCAAAACTATTCGAGGAAGCAAACAGCTGTCGTGATCAACAGTAAAGTGAAACAAGTTATTGCTAGAAAAAAGAAGCACAAACCAGTTTTACTCAGCTTAACATGATTATTTCGTGAGGTGTTGTTAAAATTACTGAGGCCATATGCTGAACAAATTCGCTGTCTTTGGTTCAAAACGCTAACAAGTTAACAAAACGAATTTCGAATCCGTGCGGTGTTGAACGCAAGGATGCAAAAACTTCTAAATCAGTTCTTTCCCAGATGAATAAACCACAGTCTTAAATTAGAAACTTAAATTTGATATCTGTTTTGTTGACAGTCCGCATATTAACTTACCAACAAAGAATGGGAACTTCTTGGGAGACCAGAAAACTTTCTAAGGTTGACCATTTTTCAATCAGGGTAAAATTCTTACAGACATGTCCTGTTTTGAATTACCGCCGCTAATACGAAAAAAAGAAACGTTGCTCACAGTAAAGTAACCGAGAAATTCTCGGCGCATTGTGGACATCTTTATCACAGATTGTGCCCTCAAGACTGATAATTTTCACTTCTTCAATCATCTTTATACACTTTTTCAAAGTCGGTAGAATGAGAGATGGCACTTCTTTGAAAACGTGCCGCAACGCTATGCAAATCAACGCGGCAAGTGGTCAGTCGCTGCTTTTGAAATATCAAACTCATAATTCATGGTAATGTGTCGAATAAAAATTTCTTTGATTGTTTTGCGCAAATGCTATTCACTAGATACCAGCAAAGGGGTTTGAGTCCCTTTTTCATCGAGATACACGTAGATTTATTGCATTACATACCGTGTGACGCTCATTGAAAAGGTCAGATTTCAAACTTTATGCAAATCTGATGCGCTTTAAAACTTCGGACTGTGTTCGCTATTTCGTTGGACGATATTCGCTTAAGTTCTTACAAATTCTTTTACAGTTGTCATTTACTTTGAGTTTCAATATGAGCTTCATTTACTATTTCAATTCAAAATGAGAGCGCGAATAGCCTCAGACATTCCTGCCAACAATGTACACTGTACTCCTGTTGTTTACCGATACACCCACTTTAGGAGCTTGTCTCCAACCTTTGTGTGTAAAGTTTACTCGCAATTTGCGTGTATTCTTTACTCGCACTTTGCGTGTATTTTTTAAATGCGTGTTTTGCACGTGCAATTTGCGTGTATTTTGCATGTAAATTGCGTGCAATATGGCGTCTCTACACGCATGAAATGCACATGTAATGCTGCAATCCTTTTGGCCAGTATTGTACCATGGCAGGAGGCACAATCTGGTATTGTGTTGTTCCAGAAAATATCCATATTCCCCCCACAGGGGGTTTTTGGTTTGAGCCCCCCACCCCTCTGGAAATTCCAGTTTAGGCTCTTACTTTTCTTTAGAAATTTTGGCCTTTAAGAACTCCCTCCCCCTCGGAATTTCCAGTGACCCTCTGTGGCGGGGGTATGGATATTTTCTGGAACCAAAGATTAGAAATGAAAAATCCCTAGGAGAAGCACTAGAAACAACATATGTCAGAAAAAAGAGCACTTGATTAGTCACTAATTAAAAACAGATAAAATACTTACACAATATACTACACATTTCTATGGTGTATAGGCTCAATAAACCACGCGGGCTTGTGGAAGAACATGATAAGAGATTGTAAGTCATGAGCCGAAGGTGAGTGATTTTACAAGCTTTCGTAGAGTTATTCCAACATCCCAAGTGGTTTATTGAGCCAATTTAGTAGAGGAAATTGAGTGTCCACAGTTAGTGGATGGGTGTTTCCCTAGGCCAGCTTGGACTGACACCTTAATAAAGTTGATTGATTGATTGATCAATAATCAGTAGCTATTGTCCAATCACCTCATGCTATTGTCTTCAATTATTGTATAATGAGCTATAAATACCAAACAGTGCTTTTTACCAAAGTATATACACAAGAATAATTGTACAGGCTCTATCGTAGAAGTTCGATCCACCAATGTTCAAAGAGAGTCAACTTATGGCAATTTCATCGTTAAAATCGAAAGTGTTTGTATAAACGGCTTCAACTGTTTGTATTTCACTGGAATTTCATCCATTTTCCTGGTGATTTCAATTGATGCGGGCAGAAACAGGGATAAATTCTGATATTTTTTACGTCTACATACTTGTCCACGAATTTTGCCAGCCCTAAGCAGGAAATGCGAGGGAAACAAACCATTCGCAGTGGAAACAGCTGTGGACAGATTAATTGCAGATCCTTTATTCAATGGAACGTGCTGGATTATGAATCCGATGAGTCATTTTTGCATCACTCAGGTCAATGATCTGATGAATCCTTGTCCATAGTGGATTCGTTAGATCACTAATCTGAAAATGGATTCACTCAAAGGAACACACCAACTGAGTACTTTTAGTATTATAAATTAGCCAATCACAGGTGGTGAATAAAAGGGAAAAGTTTTATTTACCTTTGTAGTTTGTGTCTCGGGGGGGGGGGGGTACTCCCTATAGTGGACTATACGGGGAGGCTCCGTTCAAAAAGGGTGCCTTTTTCAAGCTCGCAAAACGGTAGGAAAAATTGCTATTTTAGTATGCAAAAGGGTCCAGAATCAGCTCCAAAGTGAAAGAAATGGTGGCTGAAGCGAAGTATATCAGAGGGTGCTCCATTTTGGTCGGAAATGATATGCAACTGAATCAGAACGACTGAAAACCTGGGAAAAACATGGTGATTACAGCAAATTCTATTGCTTTGGCTTATCCTTGAGGTATCAGAAAGGGGTGCAATTTTGCTCTAGGTATGTGAAAGGGGTACCATTTTGGTAAAAATTAGTATATTAAGGGTAAGGGTTTGAACCTCCAGGCGGAGCCTCCCCGTACAAAACTCTATTGAGTATCCCCCCCTCCCTCCGGGTTTTGTCTTTGTTAAGTTGGCAACCACTTGAATTATTTAGGTGCAGTTAATTTTTTGCAAGGCCTGCAGGAACCAGAAAAACAGTTTTCTGAAGCCATTCACGACATGATCAGAAGCTTGTAGATCTTCCTGAATGTCATTGCTTATTCAAGATCTCATATATCTTCATTTCCAGGCCTTGCAAGAAAACCAGCTGCATCCATTCAAATCGTTGAAAACAGTCACCTCTTGAGCAAATGACGTGAACAACAAAGATAAACTAGACTCTTATGTTAACTCACTTGATGTGAGGGTTCCCATTGTGCAAATGAGAAAAGTCACTGCACAAGTTTGTGACATTCCAATATTGAATGTAAAACAATTTGTCGTTGGTTCCAATCAAATTGAAAGATGACATTTCAGTCTTATTAAAAAAATTAATATTCAAGCAAATCTAGATGAACTCAGATTATGATTACTAGAGCTCTAACATGCAAATTTTGGGTATTGTGACTGATGGACTTGATCTGTGATTTGCAGTTTACTAAATAGCAATATTTTTCTTTACAGTATTCTCTTTTTAGATAGTTGACTGCTCAAGAAAAGATCATTTGAGTTATGGATTATGGTAAGAAGCCTTTTTTCATAGGCAAGGTTGCGTGAAGGTGATTTGTAAAAGTAGAAACTGAGGTTGGAATATGCAATCCTTTTCTGATGTATGAAAATAAGCAACTCCAGTTTTCTTAAAATGTGTTGGCAGCTGGTGATTTGCCTGTTATGGGCAATTATTTGCCACGTACTTCACTTTGAACCTCACCAAGTACAGTGTGTATGAGTTTGCCCAGCAGGCATGGTTATACTGTCAGTAATAATGGCCATCATTACTTTTAGGGGACTCACGCTATATAGGGAAAAACAGAGAAAAACTGTCTGAATGCACGCGCAAAAATGATGAGTGACAAATTTGATGACGCGCGTTTATTAGCGAAAAAAAATGAAAACAAAATGAATAACAATAATTATTATACACTAATCTTCATTATTTTGAGTTGAGCAATGATCGATAGTGATTAGGCCTGAGAACTCATCTACAACGGTTAGCTTTGTTATTAGGGACCTTAAGCAAACACTTGAGGCGGTTAGGTGGAGGCGGCGATGGCCGCGCGGGAGTGGGTTGAGGCCGCCTCCTCTTGGCGCGAAATTAGGATATTTAAGCTGGTGTGGAAGCGGCGACGAGCTACGGCTGTTTTTCCTTTACTTTAAGCAGTCCAATTTGACTTTGTTTGTGAATTTGACAAGTATAATGGCAACTTTTCGAGAAGTCCGAGACCTTCTAGCTTTCGCATGCTTTGAGGACATCATAGACGAGGACGAATTTCTGTTGTTGTGGGATCTTAACACGTCGAAAAATCTTGACTTTCCTTACGAAGACTACGGCCGATTTGACCTGGACGAGATGGACGACTCAGAGTGTGTAGCAGAGTTTAGAGTCAAGAAACGCGACCTCCTGGACCTAGCTGCTGCCTTGCAAATACCGAATCAGTTCGTGTGCCATCAGCGGTCAGTAGCCAATGGAATGGAGGGACTCTGTATGCTGCTCCGACGACTTTCATATCCCTGCAGATACTCAGACATGATAGCGCGCTTTGGTCGGCCGGTGCCTGTTATGAGCATGGTTGCAAATACTGTGCTGGATTATATCTTTACCACCCACAGTCACAGGATACTACAATGGAACCAAGCTATTTTGCAACCTGCACAGCTTCAAATGTATGCTGATTCAGTCTCCTTAAAGGGAGCTGCATTGAATAATTGCTTCGGATTTATCGATGGAACTGTCCGGCCAATTTGCAGGCCCGGAGAGCACCAACGCATGGTGTATAACGGCCATAAACGTGTCCATGCGCTTAAGTTTCAGTCAATTGCTCTTCCAAATGGACTCATCGCTAACATGTACGGCCCTGTTGGTAAGTATATTTGGTACTCCAGTATCTTGTTTTTGAAAGGGCGTATCCCCCTCTTTGTACAAAAAAATACAGTACATATATGGGATAATTAGTAACAGAGGGAGCCCCCTGAAGCAAATCCTGGCTACATCATTGTTTTGAATGTCACTCAACCAACTACTTTATTGTCATTTTTTTTAAGTCAGAAAATCACATTTCTGCTCACCATTTTTATGAAATAATTTACAACAAAACTTGGGTGTAGGTCGTTACTTTTTCACCATGATTACAAAATCAAAACACTGTAAAATGTTCTTTTTTTGCAGAGGGAAGGCGGCATGACTCTGGGATTTTAGCCGACTCACAATTACTGCCTGTCTTGAATCGCCATGCATTATCACCAGGGGGACAGCTTTTGTGCCTCTATGGCGACCCTGCCTATCCCATGAGGGCTCATCTGATCCAGCCATTTAGAGACAGGGTGTTGACCCCTCAGATGCAAGCATTCAATGTGTCCATGAGCAAAGTTAGAGAAACTGTAGAATGGTTGTTTAACGATGTTGCCACATCCTGGAAGTTTATAGATTTCAAGAAGAATTTAAAGATAGGGCTTAGTAGTGTGGGGAAAATGTACTTGGTATGTGCCATTCTACGAAATGCTTTGACTTGCCTCTATGGAAACATGACATCAGAGTACTTTGATCTAGACCCACCAACTCTGCGGGACTATTTTATTTAAACCAGCATGAATAAGAGATGTAATCTGATAAGAGTTGTACTGAAACAGACATTCAATAAATGCTTAGATAACTCAGTAGATAACTCAGTGTAACAAGAAAACAAATTCACATCTTATGACCACTGCCTCATTTTGACATTTCAGTTGGGTGTTTCAGTGAGCTATTTTACAACAACAATAGGATAATCCCTCATGAGTCTGTGATTGTTACAGAACAATCTCTGATATTTACGTTTTGGTTTAAATTTATCTTTGGTTTAAAATTTTTTAAACCAGTTTGATTGTTACTCCTTTTTGTTTCAGATTATGAATAATAAATAAATGATTATGATAATGAATAAATGACAAAGGAAAATGAAAATCAAACTGGTTTGAAAAATTTTAAACCAAAGACAAATTTAAACCACAACATATACATTAACACTTTTATCACAGAGTGATCATGTTTGTAAAGTGAATAAAACATATTTTAACATTATTCTGAAATTATTCGTGGTCCAACTGTTACATTCCGCAAAATTAAACGACAATTCTCTGGTATAGACTAGACAAACCAGTAAAATGTAACACAATACGAATCCCTTCGATTTAAACATGTGCATAGATTAAACTTAGAAACATCAACATCATACCAACCCTAAATGACATTCAAAATAAAATAAGTTGGAAAAAGCTCCGTTTGCATGTATAATCTGAACAACAGTGTTGGAGACAAGAAAAAAGAGTATTTCAAAGGATTGTTCAGTTACTTGTCAGCCATTTTGTTCAAAATCTGTAGTATGGCTGCATTCTGGTTTTGCATCATGCCGAGCATATCTTGTTGAATCTTTGCCTGACGCTCTGCTTCAGCTGATCGAGCAGCAATCTTCTCCCTGAGAAAATCAAGAGTTTCACTCCCACTTCTTCTCGACTTCTTAGCTACAGGCTCGGCCTTTTCTCCCGCATTTCGTTTACTCGTTTCTCCGATCGAGCTTTTCACAAGCTTTCCGCCTTATTTCTTCACCAGTCACTCGATCTGAATCAGCCTTTTCTTTGCTGGTGCAACCAAGGTCACTGGCCTCTGCCTCCTCCCATTTTTCTGATATCTCTTCCATCAGGATATCCATCTCGCTATCTTCGATGTCAACTCCACTGAGTTTCGGCTGATGTTTTCGTTTCGCCTTGAATTTATCCAGTAGTAGTTTGAAATGTTCCTGTACTTGTTTCTTCTTCACCTGAAATTTCACAGAGGTTTCGTCATTCAGATGATCTGTGATGGCATTCCATACTTTTCCTCGATCTACAGTCCTTGGTTTGAAGATCCATGGCTCTGAAGCTCTGACTTCTTTCGCTAGGATCAAATCGTGAGCTTCTGTCCATTCCATAATCGAGCTAGAAGAGGGAAAACAAAACCTTATTAAAATCAGGCTCTGTCTATCGATTCACCTTTCGGGAATATTCCAAAGTGTAAGAGACAAATCGGAAGAACAAAGTAGCATTTTGTACAAGCGAGTACTTGCAATCTAAAGATTTAAAGTCTACAGGACGTAAACATTGCTCGGAACAATGTGAATGCCAGGAAACTCACCCATTTCTTTTGCTTTTCTCTCCTTCGCTGCGGGCTTCGCTTGCCATCTTTCTTGAATCTAATGTGAAGCGTGATTTTCGCTGTAAAGCAAAAGAAATATCAAATATTTTCAAATAAAATACAAGTATGATAGTCAAAAAACATTTTTTTTGACTATATAGAGGATTTTTGGTGTCTGTTAGGTACTAAAAATTGGAAAATAAAGTGACCGTCTCTCGAGGCGGCCAAACCTACCTTTCTCACCGCCGCCACTGCAAGTGGACGCGGGCAACACTCGACGTGATTATGCTAATTAGCTCGAGGGCGGGAAATTTTACTTCCGGTTGACCTCCACCTAGCCGCCTCCAGTGTTTGCTTAAGGTCTCTATTGTTAAGTTTTGTCATTGCTAAACTTTGTACAGTTAATTGAATTAGTCGTTTTTGCGAGTGAATTAAATTGCCATTTTTGCACGTGCATTCAGACAATTTTTTCTCTATATAGTGCGAGTTCCCTAAAAGTAACGAAAGCCATAACAATAATATACTATTTTTAGACTGTTTGCTGTCACTTGCAGGACTGGCCGGTTTTCTAAAATCGCCCAGACTAAGCTTAGAAAACTACTCAAATGTTATTGTAAAGCTGATTTAGATGTTAAGTTAGTTTTTAGTACGTTTAAACTTAGAAACATGTTTAGCGTGAAAGATTCAGTACCGCAGAGTCTACGTTCGCGTGTTGTTTATAAATTCTCGTGTGCTGGCTGTAATGCCAGCTACATTGGCGAGACCACTCGCCACATTTGTGCACGTGTTCGTGAGCACCTCTTGTCGGACAAGTCTTCACATGTTTACAGGCACCTGCAGTCATCTAGGGCCTGCCATGACTCTTGCACTGCAGAGTGTTTCATGATCTTAAATTCTGCCGTCTCGAAATTCCAAATTTAAAGATCAAAGAGGCGATGCATATTAAGTGGGAAAATCCTACTCTTAATCAGCAGCTAAAGCATCTAGAGTTATCTCTTTCCTTTTAATTACTTTGTTCTTTTTTGTGTGTGTGTGTGTGTGTGTGTGTGTCTTTTATTTCATCATTCTTCTTATTGGAAGTATTTTGTGTGTGTGTGTGTGTGTGTTCCTAAGTCACTTAAAGTAACCATGCAGCGCTATTTTTGTTTCCCACATATTTCATATTCAAATTGTAAACGTAAGTTTTAAAGCGTAATTTTGTAACGTACTTTAATACGAAAATTCTAATCTACAACCGTTAAGGCTCAGTTGCAACTGAAGATGACATGAGAATGTCGAAACATGTTTTGTAAATTGAAAACTGCTGTTTCTTTATTGAGAGATATCGTCACTCTGCTGTCTTTACGTCCGTTTCGAAAGTTTTAGTTGAATTAATATTCCACAAGTCTTGCAGTCTTGTGTTTACATCTCCAAGCCTTGACTTTTTGTTGATGCCGTGCCAAAGTCTAAGCAGTTGAAAAGTCTTGGATGTGTGAGAAAAATACCCACTCTCAATGATGATCTCACATAGTCTTGAATTTGCCATTTACCACCCCTAAGCCATGAAGTAGTAAAGTGAATTAATCTTGAGATCACTATTTAAGGAGTTGGTTTAGAGCTATGTGCTACTAGTGGAAATTTGGCTTTAAATTTAGTTGTTTGTGTGAATTTGTAGCAAGACCTTACAGGCCATTGATATTCTTCGCAAATTCAAACCTTTAGGCCAAAAATAAACATGGAAGTACTCTTTAAGAAGGCTAAACTTGTAAGTAGAGCTAATTTGAAGCAATTTGGATCTTACATGTACGTGCAAGCTGAATTGCCACTTAGCATTTGACCAAGCCCTTTGATTGTCATTGTAGAAATTTTATGATGTTAAATAAGTTTTATTTAATATATATTTATTTATTTTTGTTTATCAGATCCTGCCAGTATTCCATCCTATGCCCTGAGGGAACACTTCTTAAAGCTTTTAGAAACTAAAGAAGTTTCTCTGAAGGCATTATCTCAGGTGTTAAACCCGAAGATAAAAACTGCACAGTGCAAGACTGTTCATGAACTTGTGAAGAGGTACGAGGAACAACATGAAAAAATGTCAATGGAAATGTGGAAGAATTTATTTGAAAACTTAGGATATCTCAAAGAGTTCCTTGATGTCATTCAACAGTTCAACAGGCAACGAAGCCATGCAAGTAAGTTTTGTGCATTCCCGACTAGGTTTTTGCATTAGCCACCATTTGCCATAGAGTAATCATTGTGAATTGTACACGTAATTGAGGAAGCCATTTTTTATGTTTGTCCCATTTAAACACACTAGCCCTGTCATCATAAGCTGATTTCTACAAGGAGTGGTAGATTACAATTTAAAGAAATAAGCCAGAACAATGCAAAACTACTGTCTTACAATCTAAATAAAAAAGTTAAGACGATTTCCGCTCAACGTTCGAGCAGTAAGTGCAAAAATTAAGTTACCAAAAAAATACTTGCAGCACTGTCACATTTTGAGAACAGATAAGAACTTCTTATCGTTACTTTTGCTCCCAAGCTGACCCCGCGAGAGAAAATTGGATTTGAAGTTATCAATATTTCAATTAAAAAGACGCTTCATGTCAGTTCAAAACAAAATGGCGCCCGTTTTTAGCATACTTTTACGAGATTTGAAATTAATTTTCTTGAGAATGCTTGAGAATTTCATCGCGGGGTCACTTGGGCAAGTGAACTAGAGTGAGATGTTTCAAATAGAATTTAAAATGTTACCGTGCTATGAGTAGTTTTTTGGTAAATATTTTTTGCACTTAGTGCTCGAACTTTGAGCGGAATCCGTCTTAAACAACTAAATATCATTGAATGCAAGAAAATTAATAGTCTACTTCCATAAAGAAAACATTAGGCTTTGATGCCAAGAGCATTGGTTGTAAGCTTAGTTATTAAAATGTTGTAAAATCAATGTTTGAAATAGTGACAATGTGACCCCCTGCCTCCCCTCCCCATGGTCTGACGAGCTAAAGGAAGGTTAAGTGGCATTCTGGGCCACAGTGGTCCACATAGCTGAAGCTTGAACTGTTCTTTTTTGCCTAAAGAAACTGGGGCTATTGCTATACCCCCTGCATGAGATGTTAGTCAATTGGAATGTTACCCCTGGGCAGTGTTTCTCAGCGGGTACAAATTTATAAATGCAGTTAAATGCAATTTAACGGAGTTAACAACAAAGAGCGCCAGTGTTGTTTGGAGTCAGCGGCGTTTCATACATGGGCATGCGCCAGATCCCATGTGCTCTTCGACTGAAGTGTGCCGTAGCGTTCTCGGGCATTAGCGTGTTTATTAGCGTGGCAGTTCATGGGACCTCGTCTTCAAGGCTTTCCCTTTGTCCTTATCCTGAGTAGCTTGTGCATCATTTGTTTTTCGTTCGTCGTTTCGAATCTTACGGTTGTTTCTTTCGTTTGTATGGCACATCGTACCAGGCGTGGAACAAACAACAGTGCGGCCGCCATGTTGGATTCAAATCAGCCTTCTTCCTCAGCCGATCCTCCCTCTTCAGCCGCAAGTCCTCCCATTAATTCGAATCCGGTGACCACTCCGCCCTCCGTCATCCTCTCTCAACAAGACCTCAGTCGAGCGTTTTCTCAAGCCTTGGGGGATACGTTACCTCGTATTTTGGCGTCTTTACAAAGTCACTCTTCGAGTTCTTCGGCGGCGGGATACGCGGCATCGGACACAACGTCGTCGGGCACAACGTCATCCGGTTCTGCTGTTATTAACCAACCACTGCCTTCTTCCGCGGGCCAGTCCTCAGGTAATTTGGTCGTTCCTCCATTTATCTCAACTTATTGCACGTTAGGCAATTCTTCGTTATCTTCGCCATCCGTGTTTGGTTCCCGTGGTGCCGCGAATGGATTGCCATCTTCGAGCCAGTCTTTTACGCCATTGTTCTCCTTTGGTCCTAATTCCACAAGTGCATCTACCTCAACGTCCCTGAATAGGCCGTTTGTTGTTGGCCCCGGTTACTCCCCTATCCCTGAGAAGTTGGTGACAAAAATTAGGTCGGGCCAATTTGTTGATCTTGCTGACCTGCTAGCCGAGAACTTAAAAGCCCAGGAGACAGAGCCCCAAACGTACTTTGATGGCAAACGTCTTGTGAGTTCTTCCAAGAAAAGGGTGCAAGAGATCACTGATATCATGACATGGGTTGAGGCATTCACCGTGTACTCTTGGATCTTCTGCTGTGCTCATCCTTCCAGATGGCAGGACATGACACAATACAAGCTGCTAATTCTTAAGACATCACGCCAGTTCCCTGGGAAGGCTTGGCTCCATTACGATATTGCATTCCGCAAGGACGCAGCTGCAGCAGGTTTGGTGGACTGGTCTCGCATGAACCATGATTTGTACAACTTCCATACTCTTGCATCACCCCACCCTCAGTCAAGCCAGCAGCCATCCACTTCATCCCCAGCTTCAGCGTCGATTGCCAGTTCATCCACCTTTTGCCGTTCCTGGAATGATGGCGCCTGTCGCTGGACCTTTGGTCAATGCCGGTACCGCCATCGCTGTGAGAAATGTGAAGGTGATCATCCACGCGTCAACTGTCCCTTTCGGGCCTCAACCTCTTCCTATCGGCGCTCCCAGTCAACTCCCCCATCCCAAAGCAAACGTCAGCGGCGTTGAAAGGGGATCCAAACCATTTGTAAATAGTGTACATTCTTCACGTTCAGTTTCCTCTTCAAGTTGTTTGGTTCCCGTTCCTGTTAATGTTGTTGTTCCTACACCACAAGATGTTCTTGGTAGTAGCATGCCCTCCGCAGTGGCACCCCATCCTTTGCCCTCTTGTTCGTTGTCCATTTTGGGCACTTCGCAGCAAGACCTGGTCCCCCCATCCAGAGTAACCCCCATAGATGCGGAAAAACTTCAGCATGAACTGGGTTCTTACCCCGACCAAACGCAAGTGGATTATGTGATTTCAGGTCTCACAAATGGTTTTCATCTTGGTTTTGATCCTCTGGCTGTATCTTTAAAATCGGAAAATAAAAATATGCCTTCAGCATCCCTTCAGCCTTCAGTCATCGACCAGTATCTCCTCACGGAACTCGACAAAGGCCGTGTTGCTGGCCCCTTCGCTATAGCACCTATCCCAAACCTCCATGTGAGTCGCTTTGGCATTATCCCAAAGAAGTACCAGCCTGGAAAATGGCGGCTTATCTTGGATTTGTCTAGTCCTTTAGGCCATAGTGTCAATGACGGCATTCCAAAAGAACCCTTTTCAGTGCAGTACATGAAGGTTGATGATGTCATCGATGGGATCATGCTTCACGGTAGAGGATCACTGATGGCAAAGTTTGATGTGGAAAGTGCTTATCGTAATGTCCCCGTCCATTCTGATGATCGTTACTTGCTTGGAATGAAGTGGCGCGGAAAATATTTTATTGATATGGCGCTTCCATTTGGACTACGCTCGGCTCCATTCCTCTTCTCCTCCATTGCAGATATGCTTGAGTGGATCCTCAAACACAATTATAATGTGAATTTCCTATTACACTACCTGGATGACTTCCATACGTTGGGCCCTCCTAACTCACCCGTCTGCCAGAACAATATTGCTACTTGTGTTAAGCTGTTTAAAGAGTGGGGTATTCCTCTTCACCCGAACAAACTGGAGGGGCCATGCACTTGTTTAACTGTGCTCGGTATTGAGCTCGATTCTCTTTCACTTCAGGCCCGTCTGCCACGTGATAAGTTTGATCGTATTGCTGCTCTTCTTGAATCCTGGTCCATCAAACGTCATTGCACAAGGAAGGAGCTGGAATCTCTCATTGGCAATCTCCAACATGCATGTAAAGTAGTTCCTCAGGGGCGTACCTTCTTGCGACGTATGATTAATTTGTTGTCAGCCTTTCGACGTGATGACCACCCGATTAGGATCAACCAAGACTTTCGCTTAGACCTTCGCTGGTGGCGAGAATTTTTCCATTCTTGGGATGGTCTCAGTTTCCTGCTCTCCCCACAGTGGGCGTCCCTACCTGATTTTTACGTTTCCTCAGATGCTGCGGGTGCTCGGGGTTATGGTGCAATCTTTGATCATGAATGGTTTGTGGGTGAATGGTCAGCTGTTCAGCATCCCTTGTCAATTGCCTACAAAGAGTTGTTTCCCGTCGTTATCGCTGCTTCCTTATGGGGCCACCGATGGGCTTCAAAACGAGTTGAGTTCTGCTCAGACAACATGGCGGTTGTTAATGTTTTGCGTTCCGGCACCACGAAGGATCCAAACATGATGGTTCTTCTCCGTCACTTGTCACTTGTGGCAGCCCGACATTCCTTTGCCTTTACTGCTTCTCATACACCGGGTAAAGACAACTCCATTGCTGATGCCTTATCTCGTTTTGATTTTCAGCGTTTCCATCATCTTGCTCCTCACGCAGCTCCTGGGGCAACTCCAATTCCGTCAACGCTGCTGGCTCAGCTGCCCGTAATTTAACAGATAAATGCCAGTTCTACTTGACCAATGGCCTTGCACCTTCTACTCGCCAAGTTTATGCTTCTGCTCAACGTCAATTTTTAGAATTTTGTAGTCAGGATACTCCCATCGAGCCAAGTCAGCCCCTTTTACCAGCCAGTGAACAAACTCTCATGCGTTTTTGTACCCATTTGGCTGATCGTCTTCACCATTCTTCCATTAAAGTATATTTGTCTGCAGTCCGTTCTTTACATATTGACTATGGCTTTGCGGACCCAATTGTCAATCGTCTTCAACTTCAGCGTCTCTTAAGGGGGATCAAACGACACCAGGGCTCAAATCTCCCTCAGCGCCAGCCAGTGACAGCTGACCTCATGTCTGTCTTGCACAAGTCTTTAGAATTTACTATCCCTGACAATGTCATGCTATGGGCAGCCTGCTGTCTCGGCTTCTTTGGGTTTCTTAGAGCTGGCGAATTTACAACGAATGGTACCTTTGATCCAACTGTGCATTTGACCGCAGCAGATCTTCAAGTAGACTCCTCCACAAATCCCCAAAGCTTCAGAGTGTTAATCAAGTGCTCAAAGACTGACCCTTTCAGGCAGGGTTGTTTCATCTATCTTGGCCGTGGTTCCTTGCCTCTTTGTCCTGTGACTGCATTAACAAACTACCTTCATCTTCGTGGGCCGGGCTCCGGACCTCTCTTTATGTACCAGGATGGCTCCCCTCTTTCTAGATCGCAGCTTTCCTCGTTTCTTCAAACCACTCTACAGGCAGCAGGTATTCCTGGAAAGTTTTCAGGGCATAGTTTTAGGATTGGAGCCGCAACAACTGCTGCTCAGAGAGGTGTTCCTGACCATCTCATTAAGACGATGGGTCGCTGGTCGAGCGATGCTTACTTGTTATATGTGCGCACACCTGTGGAAACCATCCTTTCAGTAGCTGAAAGACTTGCCTAACAGGTATGGTATTTCATTTGTCACTTATTTGCCTGTTAATGGGTGCCTCCGGATTTGGGCGTTTTCTCGGGGCTCTGGCTTCCCCATCCATGAGCCCCTCTCTTCTCCGAGCTTGCTAGCGCGCTGCTCGGAGGTCCTCCGGCTTGGCGTGGGGGCTCATGGCTGGCTTGCCAGGATTTGCCAGCCATGGGAGCAGTCTCCATCTAGGAGCTGGCTGCCAATAGTGGAAGCTCCTGGATATTGCAGGCACCCAACCTCCATTTTGTGATGCAGTTGTTAAATGCAGTTAAATGCAATTTAACGGAGTTAACAACAAAGAGCGCCAGTGTTGTTTGGAGTCAGCGGCATTTCATACATGGGCATGCGCCAGATCCCATGTGCTCTTCGACTGAAGTGTGCCGTAGCGTTCTCGGGCATTAGCGTGTTTATTAGCGTGGCAGTTCATGGGACCTCGTCTTCAAGGCTTCCCCCCCCCCCCATTTCCCTCCCTCTTTCCACTGTTTACGCAGTGTGACGGGTGCCTGCCCTCCCTACTGCGTGGGGGCTCATGGCTGGCTTGCCAGGATTTGCCAGCCATGGGAGCAGTCTCCATCTAGGAGCTGGCTGCCAATAGTGGAAGCTCCTGGATATTGCAGGCACCCAACCTCCATTTTGTGATGCAGTTGTTAACCCCGGGTACGGAGAGGCAGTGTGGAGTAACATTGTGACCCTCCATAGGACTTTGATGCTAAAGGCGATAGCACGCTCACAACACGCTTCCACTTTAAAACAAAAGAATTTGGTTTTAGCATGCTTGAAGTGTGTCCAGGAGCACACTTCATAGGACACACTAAAAACAATAAAGCGTGACCATTTGAACAATGTAGCGTGAGCAGTCAAACAAAGAAGCATGTTAACCTTCGGAAGCAATATATACGTAGCGTGTGAGATGTCACAACACACTAACCCAAGTGCACACTAAGTGTGCAAGGTGGCACGCAAAATTTAAGTAGCGTATACCGTATGAAACGAGTTTAGTTTAGGTAGAGACTGAGTAATATTCGAAATATCGCCGAACTCTTGATTGATTTTTCGCAGTGTCTGTACAACAATTCAAGGAAATTTTGGCGACAATTCGCCAGGACAAGCGAAAGTTTGCAAACCCAATCAAAAAATTGAGGAAACAAATTTTTTCAACAAGTGAAATATTGAAGAAAATTATGCCAAATGAAATGGAATATCCGCCAACTTTCCCACTGCAAGATGATCGCCCAGTAAACATGACCTCACATGGCGGCGAAACGTAAACAATCGTTTCAACTGATATAGTGATACAGGCTCAACTGACTCAATTCAGTTTTTTATTCCATGTACATGTATAAGTTCTAATAGAAACAGAAAGTCCAAAAGCTATAATAATTATTATGGCAAACTACGCAAACTCTTCTTTGACAGGCAAGACAAAACAACGCTACCTGATTACAAGTTCATTGGAACCACATGCAGGTCTGATAGTCCCGTGAATGGAAATGCGCCATGCAAGATCTTTGCATCTTTACCACTCTTTTTTCCCAGCAAAACAGGGATACTTGAAGAAATGTTATAGAAATGTATTTTCAGCAACAAATTCGCCTTTCAACACAGCTGAGAAAGCAATTTGCTCTCTTGATGGCTTTGAGAAGTATTCATTGCGTTACAGTGTCATTCATGCAAATCATTGGAAATTTGGATACGGAATATTTTAGTTTACTTTAGGGTGCATTTCTTTGGGAAAATCCAAATCCGGATTCTTGTATCCAAAAACGGATTTTGCGTTCTTTACCTAAATCTGAAAATGGATTAATCACGGATTAGTGATCTGAAGAATCCACACTCCGAGTGGATACATCAGATCAAATCTAAATCCGGATTTTTAGGATTCATGATCTGTGCATTTCTTTGGGGGAAGGATCCGAAAATAGTACATCTGTCAAGCGGTCTTCCATGCAAATTTACTGGTCTCGCCATATTTTCGGATTTTCCCAAAGAAACGCACCCTCAGGATAGAAATGACGTCTCAAATTACCTTTTAGATCGCGTGGACCTTTTTGGTTTTTTCGAGTGACTTCGGAAATGAATTGATGTTAAGTTTATTTTCAGCAAACAAATTACAGAAACAATTAGCAAATATGGGAAGGAGAAGAAAGGGCAACTCGAAGCTAAGTCAGTGTTTGAGCTTATTTGTTTTTACCTTGGAAATCATATACGGCATTTTGAGCTCCGAGTTGAGTTTACCACAGCGCTGGAACTATGTTGCCAAATAAACATTTATCTTGCGTCTAACAAAGTTGTCGATTATTTTACTTTTACTCTGGTGAATTTTAGCATGTTGTTGCGTGATTATTGCGATCGATAGCACACTTAGCATGACATCAAACACACTAAAAGAAACAAAAGAACTAGTGTGCTAAACTTTTCCAAAACAAAACAAGTGTGTTCTTCTTTGTTTTGCCAATCAATTTATGCGCATACCCGTGTCTTAAAACACACTAAGCATGTTGTGCAAGCGTGTTGTGAGTGTGCTATCACCTTTAGCATCAAAGTCCTATGGAGGGTCACAATTGTTTAATGAAGCAACACAACATAATTTAATGCAGAGACTAAACTCACCAACTTTCTGACCTTTTGGTCCTAAGTTTGATTGAAAGTCAGACATGCTAACCACTCTGCCCACTATGAGCAGGGTTATAATGATCATTGACAAAATTTTATATTGTTTCGTTTTGCTTTGAACCAGATAACGAGGAGGCCAATGGTCCCAGTGATCTGCAGTTAGTGGCAATGTCTGCAGAACTTTCAAATCAACTTCTGGATATCAATAAGCTAGACAGTGAGAGTGAAAACCTTACAATGATGGTGGAGGCCACAGTGGCACCCATGCAGCCACCCATTGTACAAACTTGTACCGCTTGGCCATCCTGGAGCTTGCCTCCTCCCGAAAAAACAGATGAGAGCAAGGAAGCTTTCACAAACCATGCCAGACAGCTGCAGGCTGAGGCAGATGAGAGTGGCTATTTTTCAGTTCAAAGTAATAAGACCAGTGCAGTGGCAACTAATCAGCAGCCACCTCCACTAACCTTGACAAGCAGCCACCATGTCAGTGAAAAAGAGCAGAATAAAATGTCCAAGAAAGAAGTTAAGCACACAGATGCAACAGCTTCAAGTGCAGAGTGCACCCAGGTCAACGAGGTCCAGCCTGCTGTTCCTACCGGCAGGTCAGTGGACTCTCCTGTGAGACCAGCTACTCCAGAAGCAACTGGTTCTTCATGTAATCCTTCTGTGTCCTCCCTTGTGACTGGTCGTCACCCCTCATGCCATTCCTTAAGAGCTGGGGGCAACCAGGATGGACTGAATAGTCACCAACAAGCAACTGGCAATCCTGCTGAGAATTATGACCATACTGAAAATTATGGCCTCCTTGAAGAACAACAAAAGGTGATTTTTCTCCTAAGCATGGCAAAAAGTGCTATTATATTAAACTTTAGGCAAGCAATTCTTTGCTTAAGTGTTCTACGTAATTTGTAGTTTGGCCAAAAAATGTGGGACAGTGTAAAATCCACTTGATAAAAATTAAATTAAATTTACGTAAAATTTACATTAAATTATTCTGCAAACATATGTGCACATTTGCATAGTTCTTTGTTTGCATGACCATAAGACTGACATAAATCCCATCATTTTAATGACAGGACCCTTTCTGATCAGTACGTTCTCCTCACTGGCCTTCACTTCTTTTTTAAGATACATGTTGGGAAAATTTGCTTATAAACAACAAGACATTTCGTCCTTGTTGATTATTTCATTCATTCTCATGACCCACATGTATGTAAATACAAATTATGCAGTGACATTGTAAACTTAAGAGAAGTTAGGTAGTCGTCGAAGTTGGGGCTTAAAGGATTAAGTAAGTAAATGAATGATGATGACAGATACTGAAACTAAAATGAAAATAAGCTCTTCAAGTATGTAGTGTTAGTGAAGTGCTGTTTCCTGTGGGTAGGAATGGCACGCTGTATGTTGTTCTTCCCACGGTGCAATGTTTTTCTTGGGAACCACGCACTTGTAACCTGTGACAGCTATGAGTGGGGATGAATAATATTATTAATGTGGTTGTGTTTCTCCACTGTCTTTGTGTATCGTGTGTTTTGCTTTTACCCCAAAACAATCCATATAATCATTCTAAACAAATGATTCCTGATTTTTATATTTTTTCTTTAGGAAATTGAGCAGTTGCAGTTAACTGTTTCATTCTTGGCACAGGTAACTTACTTTTTTAATTCTGAAATTTATTTATAGTGTATAATATATATATTTTTTATTTTTTAAATATAAATAATAATTCACATTCATGGGAAGATACCAAGTAATCAAGTTAACTTGGCTCTGCAGAAACAAATTAAAACGAATTGGTGCACGGCATAATAAATTATTTTGACCAAAGAGCATTAATTTTATTAGTATTTTATAATTTATAACTTATCATTTAAATGTATTTGACTGTCTAAAGGCATTGAGTCTACTCAGCAATTTTAGCAGTTAGGTGTCATCTTTTAAATAACCGCAGTTGTTCAAAAATCCTGTGTCCCTGTGATGAACATGCAGCTGTCAAGCTTAAACTCCTGTTTGGATTACCACTTAAATTAATAACCTTGCAGGGCTGTGCTCTAGCAGTGCCTGGGGGCCTCAGGCCATTAACTTTTGTCTTTGGGTCACTAGAAAAACTCATTTTTTGCATAATGCTTAAGGGCTGGGCACCCCAGAATTCATGGTTGGGGGCCTTTGGGTAACCTTGTGATTTTTCTTAGAGCACAGCCTTGCCTTGTATCAGTATTTTGGCAAGTCTAGATTTACCTGAGCTATGATATCTTAATTTGCAGGTGAACATTTGCTGTTGGTGTATGTTCTGAGTTTATTGTGGAGCATACATCCCCTTGATTCAGGCACCTGTTAGTAAATTCATAATAAGCTTTAACCCTATAAGCCCTGATGTGAAAATGCATATTCTCCTTACTGTTCTTCTTACATTTCTTATGGAGCTAGTAAGGAGAATTTGCCTGAATATCAAGACACCTTATTCTTGCTGATCACTTTATTTATTCTAATCACTTGACTGTTTGAGCAAGTAGTGACGATTTTTCGTCACTGTTAGGGTTTAAAGGCTGGGTTAATTTTCGAAAGCATTAAAATATGAACTGGGCTCTTTGTTTAAAAGAGATTTAATACTTTTTACAACTACCTCTGACCAGATAATTATTAACGTCTTATTACTTTTTTAGTTAACAATTTACTTTCTTGATTTTAACGTGCTTTAGAATAATAACAAAGTTCCATTCTTGAACCTTTTGAATAATGAATTCAAACTAGTTATAGTTTTTGCTAGTTGTATGCCACAAACAGCTAGCCTGTAGTGGTTAATATTAAAGAACAGACAAGGTACATTTAACTGTTTTATGTATTTTGGTTAGGAGCTACGAAAAAAGACATCAATTTGTACCACCCTGTGGGATCGGCATTGCCGTCTAACACGGGAATTATTGGTGAGTTGCTCTTCAGGATTATTAATTGACCATGAGGCAAGAAGTTGCAAAGAAAGTCAATGTCTCAAACAACGCAAGCAGCAGTAGAGACGAGACTGTATGGAGCAGGCTACAGTCTTGCAGGGGCAAAACTTTTTGAGAGGCTGCAAAATATACAGGGGTGGCTTACGGTGTATTGTGATCATTTTGACTCACAGTCACCACAAACTAAATAGTTTGTGGCATTGATGGAAGTAAAAATATATGAACATTTAAACTGCAGTTATGAAATAATTTGCAGTACTTACTGCAATTAAGGTGATTCCATCGAAATGGAAGGAATATTTAAAATTTTTTAAAACTCGGTCCACTTGGTAATTATGTTTAGAACATTTCAAAAATGCAATAAACAATAGGGGTCACCGTGCTTGTTTTTTCACAAAATGGATAGCCGTTAATAGCAAATATACGACCCGAAAAGTTTTCCTGACAAACCCTAGTAATCAGAAATGAGAACTATAATTGCTTTAAAAAGTCATTGCTTGTATTGAAATATTGGAGCAGTTCACCATAACAGACATTTATCTTGTATTGTATACTGTTTTAGCTGAACAGGAATCAAGATTATGAAATAAATTAAAAAATTTGCCGCGTGCGTAAATACCCTGCTGCACCTAAAGATGTGTTCTTTTCGGCATTTAAATAAAAATATCTCAAAGCAGAATTTTTAACTTTTTTTGAAATCGCGATATATTGTACTAGACCGTGTGCCATTTGAATTTATGTCTTAAAAAATGGGGGTCACCGAGCTCGTTTAGGAGAAAACGACCATTTATTTCGCTGAACAGCTCAGCTTTCATAGAAAACCTATAAAATTCCGAAGGTGCGCGCGCTCGTGCACGCGCTAATCACGCAAGAAATGATGCGCAGAAAGGATGCGTAATGCAATTGAATGGAATCACCTTAAGAAAACCATGGATACAAGTTTAGGGTTATTTTTGGAAATTATGTTTATTTGGAAAAGAAAACCAATCAGATACAAGAATGATAATTATTTTTGTGGTTTGTGTTTTATTTTCCCATCATTTGATCTTGCATCTGATTGGTACATATAATTGGTCACTCTTGAATACAATCTGGAAGGACCTCACAGTTTTGTATACAACTCAAGCAATTGCAAATTTAAAAGAAAACATGCGCTTGTGTGCAAGCAGAGACAGGAACTAGTCTGTACTGAACACATGCAGATTGGGTGTGGATGCATTCAATGGTATAGACCAGTCAGGTGATAAACATGAATTTGCAATACTCGTCCCTTCCACAAATGTGTTGATTAATACCGTATTTACCTGCGTATAGGCCGCACCCACTTATAGGCCGCACCCCAAACTTGTGACCTAATCTTGGGGAAAAAAATTATTTCTTAACTATACAAGAAGAAGAATCGAGTTTCGAGTCGAGAAACTAATGAGCTTGTCGCTTGAGTGATCTAGCGAGAAATGAATCGGACATACAGACCAAACTTGATCGCGAGCGTTATTGTTTACAGATCCAACAAGTGTGTCGAAAAATAAGGTGCAAGCGTCGCCATTTTGTGTGATCAAATAATGACAAATGATACACATGTGTTTAGAATTCGCTGCTCCTTTCCTCATGGGGTAAATTAGCCACTTTAAGTTTTTAATGTTACGGAAATTGTTGCGATAATTCTCAAAACGGCTATTTGACAAAAAGCTCTAACGTAAGTCGCTCAAAAAAAACAAGCTTTTCCCTGTTGTTGCGTAAAACAGTCATTTCATGGGCTCAGTGTAGTGACAAGCTTTGTATAAGCGATGCTAAATTTCCGATTGTTTAAGGATTTACACATTTACACGTGAAACAGGAGGGCAAAACGTCTGTCGAGAGTGAGAGTTGTATCAAAAGCATTGTTGTGTTGCTTTGACGTATGCAAATTGACGTGCGTAGGGTAAAAATAAATCACCTCTTAGTTATCACTAAAGACGTCCTGACAATGTGTATTAAACTTCGAAACTGTGATATTTTATATCAGTTTCATTTATGACTTTTTCTTTTTATGACGGGTTGTGTGTATTTTTCGTGTAGTTCGGCAAATAAACAAACGTGGTTTCACGTGGACCGCATCGAAAGGGCTTCGCAGCTTGGCATGCAAACTTCTTTGGACTTCATCCAATGACAAACATATTCGGAAACTAGATACACTCATTGCAGCGGAGAGAAGCAAAATTCTTCGAAGACATGGATTAACTTGACCTCATACGATACATTCAATCAAACTGTCAAGCATTCAGTAACTTTGTTGACTCTGTGTGTCGGGAAATTTTGCATATTAATGAGCTCAAAACTCTTGTACCCATGTATAAGCCGCACCCCAAATTTCGAACATTTTTTTCCTTGAAAAAAGTGCAGCCTATACGCGGGTAAATATGGTAGTCATATTAAGTAGGCAGCTTATCATTCTTCATCATTGCATGACTTTGACTCTGGAATAGAGCGAAAAATCAACATTGTGCATTTTATCCTTATCTTGTAATTACTAAACAAAACATGGTTTTACAACTCTCGGCCTCACCTTTTTCATGCTCAGTGCTAAGTTGTGCTCACTTTATTTTTAGTATTTTATGTTATTTGTTAAATATGTATTTTACTTTATTTTATGCAGGATTGCAGGACTCAGTGTGCTAACCTTCATGAACAAAATGATGAGGTAAGCACTGTACAAAATATTCTTGAATTGATTGTGATTGTGAGTGCAATTAAAATCATCTATGATAGTGGAGAGAGTGGAGTGCCTCCTCATGCAGCAGTCAGGAAATGCCTAGTCATCAAGGAAAAATTCATTCGGTACATATCTTTTCAAACACTTTGTTGATCTATGATTGCCCATCTCCATGTGTTTTGAGTGAGGACTGTACTGTTTGCTCTAGCGTTTGAGTTATTATGGCCATTTAGTTCTAGTATTGCAATACAGCTTTTGCAAGATTGAATTCGTTTTTAGGCAGTCTTTAGTAGTATGTCTATATTGTGATATTACCTGTCACTAATGTCCCCCCCCCCTCCCCCTTCACTTGGCAGTAATTCTTTCAATTCCATAGCCAAACCTTGAGTTACCATCACTGCCAAATATAAAAAGTCCTATCTTCGGTTCTACGAAACATAAAGCGGTCATTGAAACGGCAAAATACTCTGTATTTAAAGGCGAAATTTCAAATCAAAGTTTTCATGATGCGCCGAGTATTAGTGCATTAATTTCTTTGCTAGCAAAACACTCTTTGAAGTTTGAAAACTTCAGAGAGTGTTTAAATTGTAAAAAGCACACACCGGCAAGTGTAAATGACTTTGTCTTTTTTGAGCGGTCACCACGCCCAAACAAAAAAGTGATGTCTTTGGTTCCACAAAACATAAAGTGGTGATTGAAACAGCAAAATACTCTATCTTTAATTAATGGCGAACTTTTAAATCAAAGTTTTCGTTATGCGCTGAGTATTACTGTGTTACTTCGTTGCACGCAAACGTTCAGAGATTTAGTGTGTGTGTTTCAATTAAAGCACACGCCAGCGAGTGTCAAATGATAACATTTTCATGAAAATTGTCTTTGGAGTCATCACCGCAAACATGAAAAGTATTATCTTCGGTGCTACAAACCATAAATCAGTGATTGAAACAGCAAAATGCTTTGCCTTAAGGAGAAGTTCTAACTCAAAGTTTTCATGATGTGCCAAGTATCAACGTGTTATTGCCTTCTTTGAATTGACTTGAATTGTGATTCTTTTGTTCAATTTATTCTATTGAGGAATCACTCAGTTCTTGATTCCCGATACTCGATTCTCGCGAGAATTGAGTTTCAATCCTCGATTCTCGCGAGCATCGAGTTTACATCCTCGACTCGAAAGAGACTGTCAACTTACATTTGAGCAGTACGGTATATTAACACTGATAACTTCTAAGCTGGTGGTTGAAATTAATTTTGTCTTGTGCATGACCACTTAAATGAAAGCTCGTGCTATTATGAGGTGCTGTTTGTCTCTCTAGTTACAAAAATTTAGGAAAAGAAATTGGATTCTTGAGAGGCCAAAAAGGTTAAAATGTTTAATTATAATGATAACTATAACAAAAATTTTTAATCTGATTGGGTATCACCAGCCGTGATTTAAGAGGACAGTGTAATTGGACAGTATGCATGCTGTAATGGCAACATAACCTAATTATCTTGCAACTAATACTGTTGTCTTTCCTTTCTTTGGAAACTTTTTCTCCTTTTTCTTTCTCAAATTTTGCTATAGATATGATTGATTGGTAACAGGACTTTGTGCCATCAAATTCAGTCTGCTCTTGATTAAAGAAATCGGACTCCTGCGATTTTGTTAATCACTTACAAGACAAGTTAGTATGATTACAGACCAAATTGGACTCCACTCAGTCCTTTATTAATAAAAAAAAATTAATGATATCTCAATGGCACTGATATTTTTTAGCTGACCCAACACCTAAATGACATAACAGTGCTAGAGGTAGAGAATCAGCAAATGATCCGGAGACAACAAGAGGTTTGTACATGTAAATATTTGTTTCGTGTCAGGGAAATGCCATAATTTGCAAGTGTTAATAGGGCAACACGTGGCCATTGATAGGGGAATCTTCAGAGGTCATAAGTTAGCTATATAGACTTTAATGCTGAATTATGGCCCCTTCAGCCTCAGTTGTGTGTAAGAAAACATAGAAATAATAGTCTTTTAAAAGAACTGGTGCAAGGCGATAACTAAAGATATTAAGTCTTTAAGTAATGTTTTTATTTATCCTGATAAAAAACCGATCAGCTGAACACAGGAACAGCTGGTATAAAACGGTGATCAGTAATGTTAATAATCAATATATACATAAAAATAACAAAAGTACAAAACATGTAAAAGTTAATTAACAACTTGGTCGCTTAATCGAGTGACACAAGAAACTACTCAGTCTATTTTTGGCAGTAAATGGGACTAAAGCTTGTTGGGTGCACACTGTAATAAAACTAGGGTGGCAGCAACACACCCTGCCAAATGTAAAACCAAGGGGTGGTAGCAACACACCCTGAAAATGATGATAAGGGTGGCAGCAGCGCACCCTGCAAATGTAATGATAAGGGTGGCAGCAACGCACCCTGTAAGTAATGGATGAGCCAGCGAATGTGGCGCATGCCACACCCGGATAGATAGCGATAAATGTGGGGATGAGCCAACGAGTGTGGCGCATGCAACACCCGGCATATCTAAGAGCTAACCCCCAGCCTGCTACGTGCGACGCTAAGTGGCAGGTGTGCACCCAACCCAATAGTCCAGCTTTATTGAATAAAAGGGGTAGGGTGAGGTGGGAAAGCAATCTACAAAAACTGGAGAAAGTAACAAGTTGTACACCATGCAATGTGTAACATGAAATGGGAACAAAGCGTGCACTTATGACTGAACCACGAAAGGCATAACTTGATATCAATTACAGAAAGATAACAATATACCTTATTGTTCATTTTGGCATAACCGTGCAGGAATGCAGTTCATGGGTAAGCTAGTCAACAGAAAAGCTATTGTACTACTGCAAAGTCACGCCAAGTCCATAGTGTACATGTGAAATATTATAAGCCGCTTACAAAAAAGTTTAGTAAACACAACATTGTAATGTGAGATCATTTCGTGACCCATACGTGGTGATGAGAACTACTTAACAGATGCACACGCCAAAGTGCTTTAGCTAGTACAAATAAATGAGTACATAAGCTCTAAGTAGTTAACTCTATTTTACAAGTAAAATTACCACTATTTTTGGCAGTAAATGGGACTAAAGCTTGTTGGGTGCACACTGTAATAAAACTAGGGTGGCAGCAACACACCCTGCCAAATGTAAAACCAAGGGGTGGTAGCAACACACCCTGAAAATGATGATAAGGGTGGCAGCAGCGCACCCTGCAAATGTAATGATAAGGGTGGCAGCAACGCACCCTGTAAGTAATGGATGAGCCAGCGAATGTGGCGCATGCCACACCCGGATAGATAGCGATAAATGTGGGGATGAGCCAACGAGTGTGGCGCATGCAACACCCGGCATATCTAAGAGCTAAGGTGGGGCAAGAGCCCCACCCAGCCTGCTACGTGCGACGCTAAGTGGCAGGTGTGCACCCAAATTACATCCCAAATACTACCGAATAAACAAATAATTATGGGCTAGAGTCCATGGTACAGCGTCCCTGAGCAGGGTTCCAGATTCCTTGATCGGATGTACTCGCTGTGGCTAGCATGCTAGGCACCTTCTGAAGAATAGATGGTGGGGTCCTGATGTAGAGGGTGAAGCAGTTGCTTGACCACCTTCCTAGTGTCTGAATCAGCCATGGGGGTAGACCAGCTTCTGCTGCCGTAGTAGCTGCACCGATCCTAAAGCTGTGCGATGCATAGAGCTCCGTGGGAATATTGAGACGCTGTAGAAGGGTGCGGAGGACTGTTGTGACTTTATCCCTGGTGAGGTAAAGCCCTGAAGAGAAGACGTAGAGGGGTGCAGAGCCAGTGACAATGCGGATGGAGAGATATTTGCGAAGGGCCCGTACAGCGCAGACAGAATGTTGCGATGGGGCGATCAAAAGCGAGCAGCCCTGGCGATAAGGGTCAGTCTTCGAGGACTTCAGATGGAGGCGGAGGCAGCCTTCGGCGGTAAAAGAAACATCGGTGAGACACAGATGCACCAATGGGTTAAATTGAGTTGTAGATGGCGAGGTAAATTCACTGGAGCGTAGAAAGCCATAGAAGGCCAAGGTGAAGGCTGACCACAGCATTAGTTTGTCTTGTGGGGAGATATCTGGAGCATTACTGAACTCCCCTTTAAGTTGGCGAAGGAGGGTCATGGTGATAGGGAGGCGGTGTTGTGAAGAGAGTCCTATGCTGCGCTTGATACCACGGAGAAGGAGATGTAGAAGTGGTGCATCCTGAAAGGGGTCTGGCAGACTGTTCTCAATGTGAGCATAGCGAATACCCGCCATGTACAACTTAATGGTCTTAAAAGCGACCTGAGTAGACAGATGGGCGGCAAAATAACGCAGCGTGGTTTCTGTCGCTGGGAAACTTGTCCATTGCTTGGAGGAGCAGAAGGCAGTGTAACGGCGAAGGCCAGCCAGGTAAGAGCGGCGGGTAGAGTCTGCGATTGCCTGTGATTGTAGGAATGCTAGACGATCTGCCAGAGGGTCTCCACAGACGGGGGGGACTGGGGTAGGATGCAAGTCTGCCGCTGGTGCTAGTTGACGGAACCGAGTGATCTGCAAACGGGACAGAGAGTCAGCAATAGAGTTATTAGTGCCAGCAATGTGGGCCACAAGGACTGTAAAGTGGTGAGTGGCACCGCTAAAAAATATAGAGCGAACAAGGTGCATGATCAAGGGGTCCCGGGAAGTGCCAGAGGCCCAAATGTCCACTACTGACTGGTTGTCACAGTGGAAGAGGAGTTTCTTTCCAGACCACTGGTGGCCCCATAGAAGACAAGCAACAGCAATGGGGTAGAGCTCCTTCCATTGGATGGAGCGGTCTTGTAATATGGGAGGCCAGGAGTTAGCAATCCAGTGACCCATGTAGTAGATGCCATAACCCAGAGCGCCAGAAGCATCGGTGAACAGTTCCAGGTCCGCTGATTTGGTCCAGAAGGGGTCAGGAATAATGGCACGGCCATTCCAGGAGGGGAGAAACTTGAGCCACCAAGCGATGTCTTGATGGGCTTCCTGGTTCATGGTGATATGATGATGGGGAAGCCGAGCTGTGGTACTCAAGTCAATGAGGCGACGAAGAAATATGCGACCAGCCGGAATGACACGACATGCAAAGTTAAGTTTGCCAATCAAGGAAAGCAGTTCCCGCTTTTGACATTTTTTACGTGAAGACAGAGACTGGAGTTGAACAAGCAGCCCACAAAGTTTGTCGGCCGGTAGGGATGTTTCCATGCGAATGGTGTCAATCGTGATGCCAAGGAAAACCAGAGATGTAGTGGGGCCTTCCAGCTTATCTGGAGCAAGTGGGATACCCAGGTCGGAGGCCACACGCACAATGGTGAAGACGTTGTTTGCACAGAGGGATGAGTTAGCAGGACCAACTGTGAAGTAATCGTCCAGGTAATGCATCAGGTCGTGGATGTGGTAATTGTGTATTAGAATCCATTGGAAGGCATCGGCCAAGCGATTAAAGAGGTAGGGTGAGGACCGCAAGCCGAAGGGTAGGCGGAGGTCAACGTAAAAGTGGTCATTCCAGTGAATACCAAGCAGTTCGCGATCCTCCAGGCGTATTGGGCAGAGACGAAATGCGTGTTTAATGTCTAGTTTGGCCATAAGGGCATTTTGGCCATGTCTGGCAACGAGAGTAAGAGCGTGGTCAAAGGTCGTGTAGTGCAGTGTGTAGTCATCCTTGGAAATGTGGTCATTAATGGATGAACCACGAGGGGAGGAAAGATCCATGATTATGCGCCAGGTACCGTCCTTTTTGGGTACTACCCCCAAGGGGGAACATTGGAGGTTTGGAAGGGGCGGTGATGGAAAGGGCCCTGCAGTGTGGCCACGAGAGAGCTCTTTTGCCAGGGCCTCGGAAACTGCCTCGGGATGGAGAAGTGCTGATTGTAAATTAGGTGTGATCCTAGCTGAGCGCGGGCCGCTGTAGCCAATGTTGCAGCCAAAACGGAGGTCGTGGAGGAGACCCTGAGCAAACTGTTGGTCAGGGTGGTGCTGGAGTTCTGCAGAAAGTTGTGAGATGTTGACAGGGGTGGAAGGAGGTTGGAGAGAAGTGGCAGGAAAACTAGGCTCAAGATGATTTGGGGCACTGGAAGCCAGGGTGGGCACCTCCGCAATCCGTCTTGTTGCAGATGTGTTGGAACTGACAGTTGGGGCGGCGGCAGATGCGGCGATTGTAGTCACGGCAAATGGCAGATGACTGCGGCTGCTGGACACGTGTTGGGTGGGGGGTAGCAAGGGATGGGGGTGTGTCAGGCGAGTGAGTGACAGTGGCAGCTGGTAAGGGACGAAAGGACTGGGTTGGCTTGGCTCGTGCAGCACAGGCAAGGGTGCGATGACCATAGTTGTGACAGCTGACACAATAAGGTAAAGTCTCCTCTTTGAGGATGTCATTATAGAGCTGCTCGTTCAGTTTGGACCAGGCAAGGGAGGAATTGGAAGCAGCCATGTAACGAAATGCAGTGTCGTACATGAGCCAGGCAGAGGCTTTAAATTTACGGCTGAACTTGCATATCTGGTCTTGATAAGCTAGGAGGTCTGGGGCGAGCTGTGGAAAACGGGAAAGGAGTGTGCGTAGAAAGACATTCCAAGCCTCCAGCCAGGAGGATAAGCCATCGATGCGGCGTTTCCGTCGATGAGAGGGGACAAAGGTTAAGGAAGTAGAATCCTGGGGGTTGATTGCCAGTGTGAAGTTGCTTTGAGATGAGGCGTAAGCGGGGTGAGGATGCATATTATCCGACAAAAGCTCGTTAAAGTCAACGTACTCACGTTTTAGAATCCTGGAACGGAGTTTCTCCGGAAGCGGTGGCAAATAGAAGTCGCCTTGAGGCGTAGCTCCTTGCAGCAAAGGCTCGTTGTTCTGGCGAGCGAGTGAGGGACTGGGTTCTAGTTGTTGCTGTTGTTGTTGAGGCCGAGGAGAGGCGCCATCTTGGATTTGGAGACGGGGAGATGGCTCGGTGAATGGTTCCGGACCACTGTTCGCGTGAGGCGAAATGACATGCAGCCCGCTAGCGGGGGAACGAGGAGGAACTTCGACTGAAGAATTAGCCAACTGAAGACTGCCAGAGCGTTGCGACGAAACGGCTTCGTTGACCAGGTCCCGAAGTTGACTTAGCTGGGCGGCCGAGAAGTGTGTGTCCGGTTGCTGCTCACGTTGTGGAACCGTAGGCGGATTGTTGAGAGTCCGAGTGTTAGCGTGAGCGCCGTTATTCTTGTTGTGTTCGTGTTCGAACACACGTTGAGCCAGCAGATTTTTCGTGCCGGTCGTCACGAGATTGCGTGCCGAGGCCATCAAGATGAGGGAATTCCTTGGCAAGGCCTGCAATTCCGCTACGGACATAACTTCAGGGTTGGGTGTGGCCGGTCCGTTTCGGCGATTCGAGCGACGAGGCATATTGAAAGCAAGAGAGATCAATAAAGCAATCTACAAAAACTGGAGAAAGTAACAAGTTGTACACCATGCAATGTGTAACATGAAATGGGAACAAAGCGTGCACTTATGACTGAACCACGAAAGGCATAACTTGATATCAATTACAGAAAGATAACAATATACCTTATTGTTCATTTTGGCATAACCGTGCAGGAATGCAGTTCATGGGTAAGCTAGTCAACAGAAAAGCTATTGTACTACTGCAAAGTCACGCCAAGTCCATAGTGTACATGTGAAATATTATAAGCCGCTTACAAAAAAGTTTAGTAAACACAACATTGTAATGTGAGATCATTTCGTGACCCATACGTGGTGATGAGAACTACTTAACAGATGCACACGCCAAAGTGCTTTAGCTAGTACAAATAAATGAGTACATAAGCTCTAAGTAGTTAACTCTATTTTACAAGTAAAATTACCACTAAAGATAAAAAATCGTATAACATATACATCAATATTAACTGCAAAATCGAGGTAACCTAACACACTATATAACCATATTGATGTACAAGAATACAGAGATGCAAAGAAAAGAAAAATGCTATTTAACAGTACAAACATGTTGCTTTTGATGTAATTCCGAAAAATACTTAAAAATCTTTTAAAACTAGAGATCTTTCTTTGATTCTTTGTTTGTACAGTCTTAAGGCACTGCTGCGGTTCTCAGTTGAAGGGGTAGTTGATTTTTGGTAGAAACATATTAAGGTTAAATTAAAGTCAAGCTGCTATTTACATTTTTCAAAATTTGCTGCTGGTAGAACATTCACATCATCATCGAAAAGAGGAATTATTTGTCAATGAGTTGCAATATCCAGTTGGATTGGAGTGGCAAAACGATCACTGACAGTGACCCTGAAATACTGCACCATAAAGTTCCCTTTGTAATGACCCCCTCCCCTCCCCCAAAGGTAGCAACCCTCCAAACAAGAAAATTTGTTGACTGTTGTTAAATCCAGAAGGCATAGCAAACCTCCGGAAGTACATGGTGTAATATTGAACCACGGCTGGAAGCAGCCACCTCTGAAATAATGTGACTAAATTGGGTTTAAGTGTTGTCCTGTGAACTACTGACATACATATTACCCAAGCAGGGTAAATAATTATATATTAAAGCCCAAAAAAAATCTAAGTTACAAAAGCAAAAGGGCAAAGCAACAAGTTGACATAAGTTTTCTGTTATAGGAAACTAAGGGCACTTTTCATTTGTTAGAACTGGCCAGCCAGGGAGAACTGGTTCTCATTGCTCCAAATAGAAAGCCGAAAGGCTGGTTCGCGTGATTACTTGCGTGGGTCTTACGTGTTGTACGCACAGGGGCTGTTGTAAACAATATGGCGGATGTGGTTTGCAAAACTCTACCAACTTTCTTTGCAGACTTTCTGTTTTCAGAAGAAGAAGACTGAAGTTATTTTTCAAGTCTGTGAAGACGAATTTGAAATCTTTGCCTTCTCTTACTTGATTTTATAGTAATTGGTGGTCGAGTTTTTAATAAAACGATTTGACCTGAATTTTGCAAAATGGCTGCTATTTTGCAAAGTTAAAAACGGTTTTCAGGACATCAGTTGTGCAGCTGCAACAAGAATCATGCCAAAAAAATTTCCACGCACCTCCTGCATTGCGCGCTGGAGTGTAAGAACTGGATGGCCCTACTACAAGAGGAGGGCCAGTTTGGCCAGAACCAGCTCTTAGAACTGACGCATACCATTTACAAAATGGTAGGTTAAGCTGGCCAGTTCTAACAAAATGGAAAGTGCTCAAAGCTTAATTCTGTGAAGCCCAGAGTACATCTGAGTATTGAACTACAGTAATTTACAACTGCTTATTTACTTTCCCGTGTTTTGAGTGATGCTTGGTTTTTGTGGGGGAGGGGGGGATGCTCTCTTGTGACAGGGGTGATTTCTGGAAATTTTAAAATGATCCCCAAATAAAGGTACAACAGTCTAGTTTCATGAGAGTTACAAATTTTGACAGTTACATGTAGTTGTTTAATATGTCTGTTTCCTGTCAAATTTTGTTCAGCTTCTAGGAAGCTACCAAAATGGTGCTCATTTTTTGCCACCCGAAGCGGTACCAAACCAAAAGTATTTTAATACCCCTAAAAGGTTCAACAATCACTCCCATTACTTCCCCTGCCTCCAAGCCATGCAACTAGTCATTTAACTTCCTGTAACTCATACTCTTTAAAATTTATTTTTGTGTTCCAATTTTGCAACGTTTTGTTTTAATTTCACTCTCCAGTGCATTTTGGTTTCCCTGTAAATGGTTAATACATAACAATAACATTTTTCTCTACCCTTTTACTATACTGCAAGCATCAAAATGACCCACTAAAAGGAGCACATGCAGTCCACCTACTCTCCCTCTCCCTGGAAAGGGTCATCCCTTTGAATTTTATTTGAAAAAAAAAAACATTTTGAATACCGTAGTAAAAATTGAATGTATATTCTTTTCACATCTGGCATAATGTTATTATATTAAGATAGTCTACTCCACATGTTACCTTATTTGTACTTAATTTCATGTATACTTTATTTCATGATTTTAGCAAGGGCGCAATACATGTACATGTATTTCATGAGGCTTTAAGTTCTCGATTTCAAGAAGACAAAATGAAAAAAAGAGCATTAAATTTCGCAAAAACTTTAAGGTAATGAATTGTCACCATATGCTGTACAAAGGGATAATTTCAAACAGGAACTTTTGCATACACTAAAGACAATCAGTCATTAGATTTTACAGGTCTAGACATTATCCAGACCCTCAGTAGCATCTTCTGGGGAAGTTTCTTTATTATGTTGGTACCAACTTGTTAATAATTAGCATTAATCGATTCATTTGTTTGATTATGTAAATTTGCAATGAGAGTATTAAATTTTATGATGATTTTATTTTGCAAGTCTTTAATTGTGTAATTTTTTTTAAATCCCGTAAATTAAGATGCTCAGAAAGAAGTACGAATACGTAATGAACTGCCCAAAATTAACAACATAAAGGCCTCAGCTAAATCTGGATGGTGTTTACTCTCTGTGTGGCAATTACGCCATTTTTTAGTACAGAAATGGCAAGTAATATGGGCAACATTTTCCTGCTGCCAAGTTGTTACATGTGACATACGTTGCATTTCAAGTTGTGGTATGATGTTGCATGTATTACCGCCTGATCCATGCATAACAATTTTTTTTCGTTGCAGAACGTAGATGTTGCTTCTACTGTTTCTTTGTTGAAGTTTTTTTTTTAAGAAAATTTGTTGCACATAGAGATTGTTATTGCCAGTAACATACATCTAACTCCTGCTGCAACTTGCTCTGCAACTTTTGTTGCATGACAATTAACATGAAAATGCTGAGCATATTACTCGGCCTTTGTTGAATTGTTGATTTTCTTATTCATTGTATAAATCATGTAATTTCTCTCAACTATTGCAGTGTTGTAGCTAGGTCTTGGCCCAATAAAATGATGAAGGGTTAGATGCTGTGATGTGTGAAGGAAGGGAAAAGGGCCCTTTGCCGTAGGCCTAGTTAGGACACTGTTAAATTATTTCATATAATAGATGCTTGGATGGAAGCAAGATGAATGTAACAGGCTGGAAGAGGTATGAATACAATTTGTATTGACGTCCGCTTTTGTCCATATCTCAATGCATATTTATTTACCCAGTATGGAGTTAAGTCACATTTGAATCAATAGCCAGTGAGGTGCATGGTGATGAGTTGGCTGTTAACTTATTATAATTGTACAGGTGCAGTTCATGCACATGTACACATAGTTAAGAAAAGAATCTGGTTATGAAGCTCGGCAGAGTCCTTGTTTTGTGTTCTAAATTGTTACCGTTTTTAGCCTTGACCATGCACAAACAACAGTAGCTTTTGAATTTTGCATGAGCAACCGCCAATAAAAATGCCACTGTTAGTTAGTTAGCCATAGTTTGTGAACGTAAAACAAAAGATTGTGCACGGTCGTGGTACTGTTAGCATAAATTGCAGCACCTTTGTTATGGCCTTTTAAACTTGCAAGGTTTCATAACCAGTCCCTTGAGTAACTATGATGTGCATCAAGGTTAGGTTTCATCGTAGGAAGCGGGGGGTAGTACTAAGGGAGGTGAAAAGCCCTTTTTGGCACTGGTTTTGAAATTGGCAATCTGGGACTTTTTTGAGTGAGAATTTTTCTGGTAGACTTATTCTGTTTGCAGGACACTGGGGTTGATAAAAAACAAGCGTACTTTCGGGTTCTTAACTTTATGTCAAACAGTTGCATTATGTTTCGTTTACAAACTCAATCATTTTTTTTATGCAGAAAAAAAACTTTTTTCAGGTTACATTCTTGCTGTTGCACGTTTTCTGGGTCCAGTGTTAGCCAAATGGACGTTTTTGGGGTGTGAAAATGTGGCCCCATTTGTACCCACCCATCACTAATATACCAGGGTACCCCCCCCCCCCTTGGGGAATGCGGTGTATATGCCTGTGCCTATTAAGTAAAAGGATTCTGAACTTTTATTCGAAATGATAGCTCTTTATTGCATTGTATTTAAGGTCACAGACTCAAAACTCTGGGAAATACATATATACAAACATATCTTTTTGTTTTTGTTTGCCCTACAGCAAATCAGAGAGTCAGAAGTGAGATATGCTAGTGCTTTATCTGACATGGAAGCCCTGACCAGAGAAAGACACAACTTTGCTGAGGTAAGAGCTTAGTTATGTCAGTTTCTGACTGGTTTTAATATTGTGTGGTTCCAGAAAATATCCATACCCCCATCTCGGGTGGTTTTTTGTTTGAACACCCCACCTCTTAGGAAAGTCTGGTTTAGCTTTATTCTTTCCTTTAAAAATGTTGGGTTTTGAGACCCCCCCCCACCCCACCCCCTTGGAATTTCCAGTGACCATCCACAGGGTGGGTATGGAAATTTTCTGCAACCACATATTGAATGTTAATAAAATTTTAATGTAAAGTTAATTTAATAGCGAAAAGTACTGGTTGCCATAATTTTTTGTGTTGGCTGAAAACGGAAGTCATTGAACTTTTTTAGTTACTCAATGTTTTTGCGTAATTAGTTAACTTGAGTAAGTATTCTTTGCAGATGCTGGCATCGGTAAGGATTGAGCTAGAGGAGATACAACGAGAACGTCATTTGTTCAGAATTCAAAAGAGTGAGCGGTTGAGAGTGGAACATGAAAGGTTGTTGGGAATTAAAATGGAAGAAGTTTATCTGGCATTTAATAATGCAGAGACTGATAAAGTCAAGGGATTGAAACTGAAAGTCACAAGGGAAAAGTCGAAAAGAAAGAAGGCAGAAGAGCAAAAGGACAAGGTTTGCAAGGTAACTGATAAATTATAAATTAAAGACACAAGGAAAGGATAATGAGTTTCCAGTTAATAGTTATGGTCAGAGCTCTCTGTCAACGTACAAGTCCTGAAAAGAGACAATTTCTAGATCATTGATGATCTAGAAAACAGAAACCAGGAGTTCATATTGATGGTAAAATTACGTTTACTAGGCATATTAGCGAGGTATGCATTAAGGCTAGCTAGAAAATTGGAGTCTATTTGTACTGTAGATCATCTTCGGAACCTAATACCCTGCAAGGCCAAGCAATTACTGTAAGTCCTTTATTCTACCTCACTTAACTTATTGCCATTTAATACAGTATGGCATTTTTTCAAATCATCTGACAAAAAGGAAGTTTGAGCAAATACAAGAACAAGCGCTGAGAGCAATATATAGATCCCACTCTGACACACGTACGAAGAACCCTTAAGACGAGCCAAGTTACCTAGTACGTTATATAACAGACGCTTACAAGGTATCACGTTAGTTATGTATGAAGTCAAGCATGGTGTTACACCCGAAAGCTTTTCTCACCTCTTTGTCCATGAACTGCCTCATTTTCACACCACCTGCTTTGGCAAACATTCCATTAGATATATAGGGCCGTTTCTTTTGTCAAATCTTAGCAATAACCAAAGGGATTCGTCAAGATTAGCCTCTTTTAGAAATAAAATAAGAAAAGAGGATCTCTATAACGTCTTAACTAATAACAGCAACTGTTGTTACCTATGTAGCCAATAGATTTTTTCATTATATTGTCACCTGATTTAAATAATTTATTTTAAATGTGTCGTACCTAGACGTATTGCTGTCTTAATTAATTAGTGTCCCCAGTTATTCCAGATATCTAGGCTACTCTTTTGTCACAAAAATTTTCAAGTGGTTTTAGGTAGAATGAGACAATAGGATTGTCAATTTGGTTTTGGTGCTCTTGTCAAACAGGTTTTGGTACATTTAGGACACCATGTCCTGGTACCCAGGTTACAATTGCTATCTTTGTGTTGTGCTCTCGACTGTTTCAGGAAAATCAGCAACTGAGAATGTTGGTAAGACAGCTTAGGTCCCAGAAAGAGTGTGACCCAACAGGCAATGATACTGTGGATTGGGAGAATCATGAGTCTAAAGAGGATGAATGCAGTAGCACTGTAAGTAGGACCCGGAAGTGTCTTTGGTATTAACCTTTCAAGATTGTCCTGTTTTACAGATTAGACAACATTTTTCCCTGGAATTCCCACTTGGTGAAATTTAGATTGAAACCACTATCAAAACGTACAGTGCAATAATACAATGTACAATAAACAGTGCGGTGTTTGTTAGCTTTAATGTTTAAGTGGTCACACTTTAGGATATCACCATACGATAAAAGTTCTCTGTAAATTTAAAAACGCATGGTAGATATGTATGTCAAGGTGCAGTGGTCTACAGTTTTAAAATGTTAATATGTGCAAAATATTTTTCCCTTATTATCTCGAGTTTGTAGAAATCACTCCCTGCATGCTGAAGTAGTAGTCAAAGGGCTCAATAAAAAACAGCATTTAGGGCAGATTTGCCCATTACATGTAAATCCAAATTGCTCCAGATTACTTTTATTTTACGCCCTCTAGCATTTAAGCGTTAGCCTGCATAGCAAGCGTTTCGGTAAGGCTTTCCGCACGTTCGATGCACTTTTCGTTTTTTTGGCTGCGGGAAAATTGGGGCGGGCGCAGTGTTGCGCTCGCCCCAATTTTTGCGCAGCCAGAAAGCGAAAAACGCCTCCAACGGGCAGAAAGCTCTACGGAAACCCTTGCTACGCAGGCTATTTAAGCATGTACAGACTAGTTACCCGCACGAAAAGTTCCATAATTTTATGACTTGGAAGACTTAACTCTTGCATTAAGTGCTTTTCCTAACAACCCAAGCAACTAACAACAAAATACGTTCGGCAGGCACTTGATAGGATAGATCAGGGGACACTTCTTGGTCAGCACTCAACAACATCTGTCGAAGGGCCCTTAGAACGAAATTCAGGCCTATCGAACGAGATTTACGTCTGTAGAAAGGGCTTTTTTGGTTAAAAAAAAAATTTTCTATAATGGCAAATCCGGGATAGTCCCAGCAGCGAAAGTCCAATAACAAGGACCCTATCCAAAAACCTCTACACCACTAAGGACAACCACCGGGGACCGTGACATTTTAAATTTAAGATTGATTCTGCTACATTACCTATGCATCACATAAGAACAAATCCCAGGACCCAATATGACAACTAAGCAGATTTGATCTCAGTCTCTTTCGGTCAAGGGCCCTCTGATCTATCCCTTCCAGTGTTCACCAACAGGTTTTAAAGCTTACTGATTTTCCTTTGTTTCAGTTCATACAGAGAACAAAGGAAATTAGTCATGCTTCAAGTCAGTTAATTAATGTTCAGGAAAAAGTAATAAGCTTGAATTAAACCTTCAGGCCAGAAATAAATGCAGAACTGCCTTTTGTACCTAACTTGTGTGTGCATGCACCAAAGTAGAACTCATTTGGGGCAAATATTATTTGGATTTTGAGACCAGTTTCCACTTAGCATTGTTCTTGATCAAGCCCCCCAGTTGTGACGTAAAGAGACCCGTGTACATGAATTTGCAGTGTGTTACCAAATCAATGTTTGCTTTAGCCAGAAACTCAAACTGGCAGCTACAAATTAATAGTTTTTTCTTACGGTGATTGACTCTTGGTCTCCTTGTGTCTTTAGTCTTCAAGTGAAGTGGAAACTGACAATCCTCCTGAATTGCCAAGTTCTATTGAACAATCAGGTAAAGTTAACTTACAGTGTGCTACAGTTGAGCTAGAATGGACTTATTAACTATACACTAATAATTATTAATAAGTATCATAATTATTCCAGTCTGTAGAATTAAGCTGCATAAAATGGCACTTCCAGTTATAAAAAAGTTGAACTTAAAAATGGTAACTGTTGTTGTTCGTTGTGTGTGTTTTTTGCTCCATTTCATGTTGTTTGGTTTGTTTGGTCCATCGATCTGTCAGCATGATAATTCAAGTGAAATACCTGGTAAGACCTGAAGAGGACTCTTGTGGCGTTGAAAAATGGTTTTACAGCACAGTGCTTCTCTGATGATCACCTGGACAGGGTTTAAAATAAAATCAGAGCTTTCAGCCTGAATTTGACGGCTTTTTTTCTCAAGGCTGATTTTTAGCCGGTGTCCTAGTGGATTTGGACCCCTTCAGAATTGGACCCCCCGGTCCAAACCCGCTAGCGAAAATGGACCCCCCGGTCCAAATCCGCTAGCGAATATGGACCCCCGTGGGTCCACTTTCGCTGGAGGATTTGTACCCCTTCGCAGATTTGGACCCCCCTGTAAAAACTTACGCTACCAAATAACTTCAACAGAAAATCTGGCTATTTGTATATAAACCACCGAAACGACTCTTTCGCTCTTCGGCCTTGCCAGCAAACTATCTCTTTTGGGTTTTAGAACACGGTAATTGTAAGCAAAAGATTACTGTGCTATATGTAGAAGCGTAAAAGCTAATTTATTGAAAAGCTGCCTCGCTTGATGTATATTCCTCATTCTAAAAACGTTCCGGGAGACAGAAGACCTTAATCATAAAACTTGCCGTTTCAAAAGGAAATTATTGCCTTATTGAAGGGGGTCCAAATCCGCGAGATGGGGTCCATATCCGCTAGCGGATTTGGACCCGGGTGGTCCGAATCCGCTGTGACACCGGCTGTCAACAAGAATGAACAAGTACCTATCCCAAGTATGGAATAAAGTGTTGACAAGCCAAGCGCGGCTCATATGCTCGTGCTAATGTGTTTGCATATTTCTGTTAAGCGGCCGTCACACGTCAAACTAATCTTGGCCAACTCGTGTTGGCAAACTCAAATTGGTGTATGTGAATAACACAACAACATGTTGGCAAACTGTTGGCAAAAAGTTGGCGAGAATAGAGACAAGTGCTATTTGTCGCCAACAGTTTGCCAACGTGTTGTTGTGTCGTTCACACACACCAATTTGAGTTTGCCAACACGAGTTGGCCGACATTAGCTTGACGTGTGAAGGCCGCTTTAGCAATGGTTGATTTTTAATTAAGTGCCATTTGCTCATAAGGATGTTCTTAAAATTAGGCAGAGCTGGGTGGTATGTTGTTACGAAAGGGCGAATTTTTTCCGCACTGTCTCTCTTTGTTGAAGTGCCGACTTCCTTTCATTTGACTTCGGACGTTATTCTTTTATTCTTTCTACTAGACTGTTGGGGTAGTCTCTCGCACGGAGGTGTGTTTTGAATTGGGTGATAGTCTCAACGAGAGATTTCGCTCAAGAGTTTTCTAAGAAGACATAGGGCTTCACCTCTGATAAACCCTTTTCTAACCCCTGGTGGGTGGCAGGAAGAGAAGTGAGTGTACTAGGAAGTTTCCGCGGGCTTGAAATGTGTGCGGATATTAAGAATTGCTTGCTTGTTAAATCTTTCACCTTTGAAAGGAGTGGTATCCAGGAACTGAGTTTATTTCTTTGTCTGAGACTTCAGCCGTAAATTTAATTGGGTCGGGTGGTGACTGTTTGCTTTGACAATAAACTCTTCTATCTCCATTTTGTCAACATTCCACAGCGAGAATAAGTCATCGATGTATCTTTTCCACTCAAGTGGTTGAAGAGTGTAGAACATTTGTACTAATGTTTGACTGAGCATGTGGCGTTATGCTAAGCCCGATCAGTGTCTCTCTTTGACCTACATTTATCAGATTTCGCCCTTCCCAACTTATCACTGTTGCGTTCAACGCGGCGATAATGAAACTTGGTCAGTTCGCCTATGAATTTTCGCTCGGCCTCTCTCTTTATGGAGTGTATTTCTGTCTTAAACTCCTCGTCAGGGGTGATGTTTGCTTTTGCAACATAGCGCAAGTCTCTTGGGTATGTGAATTTTTCTGTGTGGGCCTAAGGTTTAACTATCGACGTTTCTGACTGCTCGATTTTTCTCTTGAGCATGGAAATCTCGTCGACGGCGGACTGCCAGGGTCGCTTGCTGGCGTTTGACAAATTAGATCAGGCCTTTGAAAATGATAATACCGCAATAGTGACACTGATTTTCAGCGCGACGGTATATTTCCTTTGGTCTCCAGCAAATTTAATTGGACGAGAAGGCGAAAGCACACGAACAAAGCGACAAGGTGCTAAGTGGAACAGGATCGAAGACGTATTGGTAACAAAGAAATCGTGAATGAAAATTTTCCCGGTTCCTAAAAGAGAACTGAATTGCTGCGGCACTGCTACCCCGTGTCTGGCCTATTTCCTCAAAAAGTTGCGTTGTTGATCATGTATGAAACCACATCGGAAAAAAAAGAGTGCCGGCAAATAGAGATAGTCGCTAGAACAAAGACTTGATTTACAAGAATCGAGATAACAATTGTTAACGTTCTGTAATTTAGAATTATGTGTAGATCATCGCAGTGAAGGCGTTTCAACCTAAGCGGTTGAAAGGAAGAAACCTGAAAAATTTCAGGCTTGAACGGGAATCGAACCCATGACCTCTGCGATACCGGTGCAGCGCTCTAACCAACTCAGCTATCAAGCCAACTGGGAACTGGTCAATTGAGAGTTCGTATTTATCCCGTAGATGCGATGATCTACAAATAATTCTATCTTTATCCGCAGTTCAAATATATGAATTTCATATATTAATATCCATTCATTCTCCATCTACGGGATAGATACGAACTCTCAATTGACCAGCTCCCAGGTGGCTTGATAGCTCAGTTGGTTAGAGCGCTGCACCGGTATCGCAGAGGTCATGGGTTCGATTCCCGTTCAAGCCTGAAATTTTTCAGGTTTCTTCCTTTCAACCGCTTAGGTTGAAACACCTTCACTGCGATGATCTACACATAATCCTATCTTTATCCGCAGTTCAAATATATGAATTTCATATATTAATATCCGTTCTGTAATTTGTTGTTGCTTTTTATTTAGAAATCTTTTAAAACGTCATCCAATTCATTTTGGTATGTGTGTAAGTGTTTCACGGCTGTATTACTTTCTGATATGAAATGTTTACTATGACGTTCTAGGGACGTTGATTTTGCCGATCAAGGGATGGGGTGTCACTTTTTTCTATTTCTAGGGTGAAAAATCGCCGGCAAGGGTGGCGAAAGCGTCGGCTGTCGCCGGCAGCCGGCTGCTATTTTGAACCCTGCCTGGATGAACACTAGACAGGCTAGTGAGTCTCCACATCCACATTAATTTAAGGTTGAAGGCATTGATTCTTTAAAGCAATCATACTAATACCGCCTTTTTGCAGCCTCGGGTGCATCCAGTGATGAGGAGCTGTTTCAGGATGCGTTGGAGTATCTCGATGAAGAACTTTCTGATGCTCCATGAAGTTGAAAACACCTAACAATTGCAGAAGACTGTGTTAGTGCGGGTTTTATTGTCAGATCAGGTTTAAATATGTTTGTGGAGTGTATTTTTTTTGCTGTTCTGGAATTAGAATTGGAATGATTGGAATGCAAAAATGAGAATGCAATTTCGAAAGTGGAAGGAATTAGCTGTAGCTTCATTAGCATTTCCCAGATTTTGTACTGATTAGTGAATTTCAAGTCGTCTTAGCCTGTTATCTTAGTGAACTGTCTTGTCTTTTCTTTGGTGTCAGTCATTCTGTAGCAAAGCTTGAAGTAGCACCCGAACTACATTGCCTTCTATATCGGTGATGAGTCATTTTAGTTCTCAATACTAATTCCAGAATGGTGTTTTGAAAGATGCATCCTTGGTGCAATATATGTATATGTAGTACTTGTTTCTTTGTTTTAAGTACTGATGAACCAATATGTACGTCTTTCGTTGAAAGAAAATGTCTCACATTCTTGCAGAGCAAGAAACGACAGGACGTTTGCTTGACAACATTAGGTACATGTATTTAAACCTTAAAAATATTCATACTTCTGTTTCATTGCAATTCAAGTTACGAGAATTTGAAACTATATCAGAAAGAAATCGCCTCAGAGTGTGCTTATCTATGCACATTGTGGGGATATATTAAATTCTCAAGTTTTTGGTATTACACGTTTTCAGGTATTTTTCAATAGTTACTTTCATATATCAGATTATTATCAGATAATTGACTACCGTTATTGTCCCACAAAGTCGTGACTTAGATATGAAAATAGTATAGTTTTTTACATTTATACATTGTGATACGAGGGTGTGCAAGGTTAAAGAGTTGCACTGTTTTATAGGAGCATGAAAGAATCTTGTATCCATTCACATTGCCACTACGTGAAGCAAGGCCGTTCAGACAAAATTTTGAGACATTTTTACAGGCAGCGAAAGTTCTCGACATATCGGGAATTTCAGAATATGAACTGGTCAAGAAGAATTTGTAGGCATCTCATTGTTGTGATGTCGACTTCTGGTTGACTTATTTAAAAAGTATCTCATTTGTGTAAGTGGCCTCGGTTCGTGTGGCAAATTTTGAGATGCTTGAAGGTATACAATATTCCCAGTCCTTCTTCGTATTATAGTTTGTTATTGGATGATGTTTGCTTTGTATATTTTTACACTTCAGAAGAAGCCTGTGAGAACTTGTATGTTTTATAATTTGTTTTTTCCATCAGTCAACAAATGGTCTAGATTTCTAGATTCAAACGTTTTAAACTTTAACGTGAACTTCCCACATAATTTTTATTTACTAATTTGGTAATTTTAGTCTTCTTTCTTAAAACGTGGAGAGTACTTCTGACATAATTTCCTTGTATGTTTATAATATACTTAGAACTAGTGAATATATAAAATTTGTAATTGTTTAAACAATCAAAAGTTATTTTCGGGAAAAGAAATTTTATTTATAGAGTCAAAATGTTTGGGTTTAACGATTTCCTCTGCAGCGCGGCTCGGTTATAAATGTACCTGATAAATTTAATCTCTCTCATCAATTGAAATAGAATTTATTTATAGATGTGAAAATGGTTTTATTAGGATCTAATTTGTGATGGTTATTTATGAGAACACCTTTCACGTCCTAAGAAAAGTTACAATGAAAGTAATAATTAGTTAAATTATTGCAGGGGTGCCCAGCACCCTGTTTAAATATTTTGCGTAGCAATCGTTTCCATGGGCTTTTCTGTGCATAGGAAGAAATTTGCAGTTCCTTTTCATCTTGTTGTGGAAAAGTTGGTGGAGGGGGGGGGGGGCGCTCAAAGACCTCTTCCTTAGGGTAGAAAAACCGACGGAAACCTTGATTGGTTTACAGACTATTTTAAACCCGCTACCAACAATCGGTTTGTCAGGATAAATATATACTCATGTTTCAGGGAGTCTAAATGGACACTGTGTAACTTGTACTGTTGTATTTTTTTTTTGGTTTGTTTTTTTTTTTTCCAAAACAGTGGTTTGTTTTGTATCCTGAATGGTTCTCAGAACAATAAAAGATTGTATATATTTTAAGATGACTGGTGATTGAGTATTTGATTCTTCTATAAGCAGCTGTTCTCTACTGCAAGGTGTCCAAAACCCAAATAGGTGCCTATGAGAGGTTCCCACGTTATGAGATATGGTGTTTGTTTACAGGACGGTCCACATTCGTGAGAGATATTCCCTTATAGGAGATCCAAAAAGTGGAATAAAACGCTAAAAAATGATGCAAGGTTTGTTTGAATTGTGCTGGAAATTTTCTGTTTTCTGCGACTGCAAGTCGCTTCGCAATTTTCTTCCTTCCGTTCCTTGATGCCCTCGCGAACTCATCAAATCCTACCCATAAACCACAGCGCGGACAAAAGAAGCGACTGGGTACGAGTCTGATGCCGACAGCACACGAACAGCCTTTCCTGGATCGGACAGGATGTATGTGTATTGGCAGGTGCACAATAAATCAATAGAACAAACAAAAACAAAGCTTAGGGGAAATCGCCGCCGAGACTTAACCGAACCAAGCACGAGAGGGAAAGTGTCCCCAATTTATTGAAACTGAAACCCAGACAAAACGTATATGAAGAGGAGGGAGGGTGGGAAAAGATTTACAATGTATTTGACTTACCAGCGTTTACAAATGCTTACCACAAGAGAATTGAACTTTAAACAGAATCCGTGAGCTTTAATAGCCAGACATAGAACAGCAAGTGCAGCCAATAGAAACATACGTAGCGGTACTAAAATGTAGCTAGACAGCACACAATAAAACTACATATACACCAATGAATGGAAAATTCATGACCTTGGGCCAACCAAAACTAGCGAAAGAAAACTAACCAGACAGGGTTGCAACACTATAAAACAACATATGATATGCGAATGTTCAAGGGACCAGCAAAGGACAAGTATATTGTTGCCCCTAGACTGCCCATGGTGTATGAGCATTGTTACGTTCCATTACAGTTGATCCAGGTCACGCGTGAACGGAAACCTCAACACGTGATCCGAGTCTTCAAATAAACAAGCTACTTTCAGTGACGTAACGGAGATCACAAGGGAATATTGAAGATCTCATTGAGATTTCCGAAAATGGCTTCTATCTTTGTAGAAGCAAGGGGTTGTGACGGGACAAATCTTTGTTTTATCGAGAGACCGCGTTATTTTCTGGGTTCGCTTCTCGTCAGTGGTTCAAAAACGATTTAGACGACTAGAAGGAGGTGAAATTATGTCAATTATTTTGCTGACGCGTGATTCCTGTTTCAACCGAACGAGAACAAACCTTGGAGCTGAACGTTTGTGTAAGAACGGTAGCTCCGAAGGAAATGGACGAAAACCAAGATACATCTGCCGTGTCAAGCAATTACTGATGACAGTTTTTTCTAGTTGCGAGGTTGATTAAAGACAAAGCCGACGCGTCGTCCACAGTTAACCAAAGCGTAATGTGAGTTGTTTGTATAGCTTTGTATGAAGCTGAAATTCGATCCAAAATGTAAATAGTCAGTTTTCCGTGCAAAATACCTAAAAAGCGAAATAGAGTTTGAAGACCATTACCTGTTGTGTGTTTGCTGTGTTTTTGCCACTTTTCCGAGCTTCTGGAGGCCGTTTGGGGCGATTTTCTGTTTAACGGTCGATGCGACATCTGTCAAAGTAAAGCCAAAGCTAAAGTAAAGCCAGTACGTGACAAGACATCGCTTCGACCGTTAAACAGAATATCGCCCCAAACGGCCTCCAGCAGTTCGGAAAAGCAGTAAAGACACAGCAAACACATAACAGGTAAGGTTTTTCAAACTCTATTTTGATTTTTAGGTATTTTCCACGGAAAACTGCCGATTATTTCAATCGAATTTCAGTTCCATACAAACTCTCATATTACGCTTTGGTGACCTGTGCTTCCTCTATTGCATAACCTGCTGCTCAACAATCTTTCGCGATTTTCCCATCCATATATCCTAGGTTTCCCTAGTTTGAACAATTGAATAGATTCTGCATGCAACGTCGTCTGAAAGTTTAGGAGGATAACTTCGTCCCCCTTGACTGAACGTCTCACATGTACTGGACGTTTCAGGATGTCGAATGATACACTAAACAGCGCCAGGAGTTGCACGAGCTGCTATGGAGATCGCTTTCGGTCCCTCTCCAGTCAAATAACGATCAATTATTCGTCTTCTCGTTTCCTTGTGGAGAGGCCTACATGGCCTGTTCTTCCGACCTAAGGTATTAACATAACCAGGTCTGAACATTTCGAAAAATCTGTGACAGATTCGAAATCTCCTTTCGATTTTCGAAATCCCTCTCTGAATCTCAAGAAACACAAGGCGAATGCCCAAATATGGAGAACGTGACTCGTGACGTTGTTTTGAATTTTAGAGTTTCCGTTCACGCGTGACGTGGATCAACTGTAACTGAGTTTTCCAGTACGTGCTGTAAAACTTTCTTGAAACAAATATTACGAAGTTTCTTCATCCTACGGAGGGGAAATTTTATGAAATCTTTTCCCGACCCAATGCCTTGGAGTAGTAAGCACAAAAACTTTTGTAAAAATGATTGAATTGGCTGTAAATAAGAACGTCGATTTTGGCAACGTGTACTATAAGAAATGATACCCGTATATGCTGGTTCCATATGAATAGCGTTTTTAGTGGCACTGGTTTTATTCCTTTGTACTCGCTTTCGGTCAGTACTGAAATTAACAACGCTTTCTCAGGAAATGCTTGTATGGCTCAATTGAAAAGGTGCTGAACTTCAGATCTGGAGGCTCATAAATGGCCAATTCCCGCTATGTAACACGCCTCAGTGCAGAGAATCATGGCAGCCGTACGCAACATAAGAAGTACAAGATGAGTTTACGCGGGCATCTTATTCAAAAGGTTCTTTCACTGCTAAAAAAAAAAGCATGAATTTTCTGCGTCTTCTCTCCCGAAATACCTCACCTGATTCATTAGAAGAACAGCCGAATGTCAGTTTGAATTCAACTCCCATGATTCCCTGCAAGCGTGTTACATAGAGATAACTTGGCACTGGTGTGGGTGCAAGCCTCACATGTAGCACCAACAATAAGGTTTTTTTTTTTTCAAGAATATATTAGCTTGAAAACGAGAAAAAATCCTTCACGAGGAAGTGAAAGTAAAAATAAAAAAAGAGAGAAATTGAAACGAATTCGATAAAATTCCGATTAAGCCACAGCCCATCGACCAAACAAGTGAAATTTGTGAGTATCACTCATTCGTTCACGCGAGTCGGGGTGGGTGGCGAGTAGAAAGTCGTGGGTTGCGGGTGTGAGTTGGGTGTGCGGCTGCAGGCAAAAGCCGTGGGTTACGGTCAAAAAAAGTAAAATTGAAAACGACAATAATAATAAAAAGCTTAAAACACCAGCGCGGCTTGTAGATCTTTTAATAGACATTACTCCCTCCATTCCAGAGGCACAAATTTTATTGCCTACCTTTTGGTAAAGAAGCTACAACCCCAACGTCAGGACGGAGTCTAGTAATACCCATGGATTTTTTTCTTTCGTGTTTTTTGTCTCGGTCACTTGCCCCCTTCTGCTACACCATTTGGACTCGTATCATGAGTGCCCTTTAAACATTTGCATCCTGAAAGGGGGGGGGGGGAGAACAACGGCGGGGTTAAAGCCCCGTGGGGCGTTTCTTGTTCACTCTTGTTGTGACTAGGTTTGTTAATAGGGCCGGTCTTTAAGTGAATTCCGCTCCATATACTACGCGCTTAGCTTGAGGATGAATAAAGATTGTTCTGCTGCTGCATGCTTGCGGTTTGATGAACACCACGCTTGTCGTTTCAGTATAAACTGATTACATTTTGTTCTCCTTTCAAGAATTCATGACATTCACCAGCATCATGAGAGTTGGAGTTCCAAAGACCATTCTTTGCAAGAAAATGCTCCTACATTCGAACCTCCACTTACGGCCATCTCTCTACAACGTCCACCTCTCCCCCAACGGCCGTTTTTAGGATTTTTTTTATCATTTATTACATTTATCGTATCTCTTAAGTTATTTATAGGTTCTAGTATTTACCATAGTTATTTCTTTACGTATTGTACTGCGCTTTTGATCATTTTATGTAAAAAGGGCATTAGAAGTAAATAAATTATTACTATTATTATTATTGTTATTATTATTATTATTATTATTATTATTATTATTATTATTATTATTAACGCCCACCAAAGTGCGTACCAACCGCCCAAATCATCTCTCCACAACGGCCATTTATGAGAGAACAATTTACAAACTGACCTACTCACCGTACAATACTCGCTTTGTTTCGTTAACATTTTTGTTCTGAACAGTTGGTTTCTATTTTATTGATTATTTTGATCATTTTATGTATTAATGTGCTACATAAAGCATTTTTAAAAATAACAATGTTCTATCTGTTACCCCTAAACTGGTGTCATTTCACATTCCTACCTGCCCATAAGGGCCACCTCTCTACAGTGGCCCGGGGGCTCACCTTTGTCCACAAGGTGGCCGTTATGGAGAGGCTCGACTGTGGTTTTTGAATTTTGATTTTTGCTCCGGAATTCTTATCCCAAGACGCGAAAATACTGGTGACGTAGTCTCTTTGAAGTTGCCGACAATTCACGTCAGATTTCATTCTCAGTTCACTATACGATTATTTCATTAGTTTACGTTAGAATGTATCATACCAAGTTAAGCGAACTGCGCTAATCGGCTTGGAAACAGCTAATAATAATAATAGTAATAATAATAATAATAATAATAATATTAATAACAATAATAATAATAATAATAGTTAAGAGTTAATACGGAAGTTTGTACCGCCGCTAAGTAAAAGGGAAAAAAAATCCTGCGAAACCGTAAGTCACAAAGCAGCGCATTCTAAGCAAAATTATGAGCGGATGTCTGTAAATATCGACCAAGGGTGGGAAGTATAAAAATTTTGAAAAATCTCCAAAAAATTCTGTAGACTTCCCTAGGTATTCTATTAACGAAAATATAAATGTTAGTTTCATCAGATAAATATTTTGGCGCTACAGCGGGTGTCAAGTTTGGGCGCTTCACGGCCTCCGCCAGACCGCTTTTTCAGGGCCCGAGACCGGACCACGAAAAGAGCTCGATTTAAATCTAATTCAAACATCATTCAACTCAAAAAGCTTATTATCGTATTAAAGGGAATTTAACACACATTTTGAGTGGTCATGTGCTTGAATTGATTGCGACTAGAATATTTTACAGATTTTTAAATATTTACAAAATTTCGAGGATTTCACACGAGCAAAATGTTGTCGAAATTCGAAGGCCTAAAATCACACCCGGTACCTACTTTCAAACAGCAAAAGACACTCCACATTAAAAACCAATCTCTAAGCTTTCAAAATATGGTTTTAAAACTTTGGGCAACACATGAAATGAATTTATGGGAACGCGAAATTCAGGGAGCACTTGAGTGAAATTTGATCTTTCTGACTTGACAGTTTTGAGGTTCGGCGCGACAAACAAATCAATACTCAAACAAATGTTGCAGCCAAAATACCTTTAAGTTAGGCAATCTCAAGTCCCACTGGGATACATACATGCTTCCTAGGCATTAGGTGCAAAATGTTACATTAGTTTTTATCCGAAAAGAACTCATATCTCGGCTTTCAGGTATTTGAACTTGCCTCGCTAATGTAAACAGGTGGGTCAAGTTCTTATAACGACACAGCGAAGTGTTCAAAATCTACCCAAATATCTATCCTGTCTAGTATATAGTCAGGTCTATAATATGTTTGTTTGTACCTTGTGTCCTTGTTTGTCTTCATGAGGCAAACTACAGCGAAATCCCCGCGCATTCGACGTGCCACGAGTCTCGTGGAAGTGCTGTTACAGGAACCGAGATTGCGTAGGAAGACCGACAACCCGGCCACTTCGTCTAAAGGAGATTCTTAAGAAAAAATTAATTCTAGAATTTAAAAAATGCAAATCACAGTAGAACCTGATAACTTGAACTCGGCAAACTCAAATTTTCTCGTTTACTGGGGTCCGATTCCTTTTTTTCTTGTGATACCGTGTGGCACTTATTATCACAAGTAAATTTTTGCGAATTGCGGGTTCTAATTATTGCGATTTTTGCGTTTTTTTGACGATCCGAAAAAAGGTTCTCGCGGAAAATAGTTCCCGCAAAAAAATTTTCTCCGCCAAAATTGACTCCACTGTCAAATGTATAAACAAACATCGCCTTTAACATGTATTAAAAATCATGTTGGTGCTCATTTACAGAACCAAAATGAAATTAGAAACAGAGCACTCGGAAATAAAACGATGAAATTGCAGTAGGTAAACTACAGGATGTTGAAAGCTTTAAAAAAAGGATCGTCTGAAGGTACTCCATTGATTGACTGACTGAATTGTAACATCTACATGCTGTTCACCTGGCCTGCATTCGATGGTTTGTACTCAAAAAAGAGAATGTTATAATTTCAAATAGAAGGCGACTTCCTCAAAATTGCAAGAAAAATAATTCCCAACTAGAAAAACCAGTGTTTTCCAATCGCAAAAACTAGTTCCCGCAAAACACAAAAAATCGCCCATTCGCAAAATTGAACTCCCGCAAAAATTTAGCGGTACAAGGCGGGGATGAGTCTTTATAGGAAAGTTAAACCAAGTAACCCCTGACTCAAAGCGCTAACTCGAACTGCTTTTGCTTCCGTCAAGAGTTCGTGTTATACTTGTTCTACTGGTTTTACTGGTTCGAGGATACGCAAGAGCAGGCACCTACAAGGTTCAAAATAAAATCCAGATAGGGCTTCTTCCTGTGCCCAGAGGGTTCATCCTCCATATTGAAGTGGGAGCAGATATCTCCTAGCTGGGCTACCGTCAGCTTACTGAGTTTGTTGGACGAGCTCATCGCACACACGTTCCACGTGTCGTAGACTATGGGGTAGAATGGTGCGCATTGCAGCAGGATGGTGTTGCGTGCATCTGAGAAAGCCTCCTCCTCTTCGGCCGCTCGGCTGTTGTCATCCGTTTCTTCGTCGTCGTCTTCTGGGGCGACAGCATGGCTAAGTCTGGTGGCTGTTCTGGAGAAGAAGCTCTGGATCTGCCCCGCGGTCAGGAACTCATCCACCGTGAATTTGCATTTTCGAACAACGCATAAAACCGGGTCGGGTAACGGATTTTCCTTGAATCCTATGGCGGATATTTTTCAGTCTCATTTTGCCGAGTTTTGTTAAGGACTGGCCATTAGATATTTTAGGGGAGGAATGCAGAAATCCAAAAATAAAAATCGTGCTAGCCTAAATTTCAAGGAAAACAGTTCGTGAAAGGACAAAAACAGCAAAAAATCTCACAAAAAACTTAAACAATCAAGCACAAATGCTACCCCAGGAAAAACAAAAACAAAGCAAAAACTGCACCTTATCCCCCCTGGTCCGTCCCTTACTGCTTTAACTCGCGCATGGATGTTCCATAATACATCCCCTCATCGTAGCCAATCAACGCGCGCTTTATAATTGCTGATTTCTTTATCGCGTGGAAAAATACAAAAAAATCAGACCGAGAGCAAGAAAATTGCATGAGTAGAGTGTAATACATTAGCTCTAGCTTGCAAAAAAAACGTACCGCGCATTTAACGCCCGTTCATTGATAAATCAACTTATGAGAAAATAGGTAAATCTTTTTATTTTTACCTACCTTATGACTACAATAGTGCAACTCAGCGCGCGCGAACATAACACCAGAGTACAGCTTAACGTGAGATTAAAAATAAAATTTGTCTCCAGCTTACCTGCTCTGGCTAATATCAGCTCTGCTTCAGTGTTCAAACCACACTGGCTTGCAGGGTGTCCGTAAAGTGGCCCTCAATTGATCGGTTGCACTCTCCGATGCGCACGTACTCTGTGCTCGGGTATTTGGTACTTGAACCACACTCGCCCCCAACTAACGCTCGATCCATATTAGCACGCTGTATCATCGCACATTTGCGAGCAGACTTGTACTAGCCGGCAATGATGCTTACTTATTGCTAATTTATAGAATGAGACCGGGCTATCAAGATTGATGCGCCAGCGCAAGATCAGACTGTACTGGGGCGTTCTTACTTGTGCTTTGTATAGTAGGGTATCGCAAAAGTATTGCACAACGCATTAGTGTATTTCTCAATCTGATAGAAATCAGGACAAATGTGGGACACAAAAACAAACAACAAATAAGAACACGTTACAGTATTTACATAGCGCTAATGAATACTGTTTGGCACGTTCGGGGATCACAAGTCTGCGATGGTTAAAACTGCAAGGTATGAAAATTTGAGATTGCCAGCTCATTCCAATGGCATACCTACAACATGTACATTAGAGATGGAATTTTTTTCACAACTCGGAAATAATCCTGAAGTAACCGGTCTCCCTGTGTGTCATGTTATGTAACGCAATCTCGACTCACGTAATAGCACTTCCACGAGACTCGTGGCACGTCGAGCGCGGGGAGATTGCGCTGTAGTTTGCCTCAGGTTTTTGCGGAATGAAGACAAACAAGGACACAAAGTACAAACAATCATATTGTAGACCTGACTATATACTAGACAGGATAGATATTTGGTGTAGATATTGAACACTTCGCTGTGTCGTGATAAGAACTTCACCCACATGTTTACATTAGCGAGGCAAGTTCAAATACCTCAAAGCCGAGATATGAGTTCTTTTCGGCGGAAAATTGGTGTAAAAGTTTACAACTAATGTCTACGAAGCATGTACGTATCACAGTGGGACTTGAGGCTGCAACATTTGTTTGAGTATTGATTTGTTTGTCGCACCGAACCTCAAAACTGTCATATCAGAAAGATCAAATTTCACTCAAGTGCTCCCTGAATTTCCCGTTCCCATAAATTCATTTCATGTGTTGCCCAAAGTTTTAAAACCATATTTTGAAAGCTTAGAGATTGGTTTTTAATGTGGAATGTCTTTTGCTGTTTGAAAGTAGGTACCGGGTGTGATTTTAGGCCTTCGAATTTCGACAACATTTTGCTCGTGTGAAATCCTCGAAATTTTGTAAATAATATAATAAAATATTTAAAAATCTGTAAAATATTCTAGTCGCAATCAATTCAAGCACATGACCACTCAAAATGTGTGTTAAATTCCCTTTAATACGATAATAAGCTTTTTGAGTTGAATGATGTTTGAATTAGATTCAAATCGAGCTCTTTTCGTAGCCTTGTCTCGGGCCCTGAAAAAGCGGTCTGGCGGAGGCCGTGAAGCGCCCAAACTTGACACCCGCCGTATCGCCAAAATATTTATCCAATGAAACTAACATTTACATTTTCATTAATAGAATACCTAGGGAAGTCTACAGAACTTTTTTGGGATTTTTCAAAATTTTTATATTTCCCACCCTTGGTCGATATTTACAGACATCCACTCTTAAACATTTCCTAGTTGCTCGAAATGGAATGCGAGCACTTCACAGCCCACAGGGGGTACTCCCATTAATACGCTACCAGGGTATGTGCGGCTGTGTGTAGTGAAGGTTAAGGGTCTCCGAGTCCCGGAGGCACACGCCCACCCAACAACTAGCAGAATACCCTCCTGGGCTTCTGATCACAGAGGTGAAAACAAGATGCTGACATCAGCCACGATCTTTTTTCAGTCTTACGTTATCCGATGACGTCATGATCAGTCCCGGACCAGATTTCATGAACGCGAGCGAGCTGGCCCGAGTTTTTTCTCGCCGCTTTGTAGCTCGCCGACGATGCTTTGCAGCTCAAGTTCATGAGTGAGAAAAAGAAAAAATCCTCTGGGACCAGGCTACTTGAGGCCGGTTTACTATCAAGAAATTTCTTTCGAGCAATTTTGTTGCAGAAGCAAAAATCACACTGATCTAAAAAGCAAAGAGCCTACCTTTGTGACCCTACATTTTTCGGCCTTAAAAGTTTCTTCTAGCAGGAGCCATAATCAACTGTGAAAATTGGGAGGAATTCACCGAACTAGATAATCAAAATGAAAGTCACTATCTACACTGTCAAACGCCTTAGTCTGGGCACATGTAGCTCAGGTTCACAACGGGACTCCTCAAAAGCAAAATATTAGATATGTAGGGGAATTTATCGTACATTCGATCAAATAGGCAGAGAAAAATGTACATAAACAGCCATTTAAGTGTACATTGTCTGTGTGTTGTTTTCTGACTGTTTGCTGCCCTATAAACGCCATCCCCAAAACTTTCTGAAATGGAGGAGGACATGCGTACAGGAAACAGTTAGAAAACAACACAGACATCACACTTTAATGGCTGTTTATGTTCATTTTTGCTATTTTATCGAACTCACGATAAATTCCCACACGAATCCTTATATTTTGCTTTTGCAGAGATACCGTACCGTAGTAAGCCCTGTTGTGAGCAAGTGGTTTGGGCTTTTTTCGCATGCAGCAGCCTCGTTCCCAGGGTTACGATGTTTGCGCAGGCAATCCAACCCAAAGATCCAGGGAACCATGACTCGTCCCCGTCGACGCATGCGGCTCGGGAGCGCAAGGTGTGATGGGTAGTGGGGTGCGCCAGCAGGCAGTTCCTGCGGTATTGTGTTACTATTATATGCGCGCGCAGGTCTACTCTCCTCGTGTGTTCATATCGCCTCCAACTTGTAGTGCGAGCGATTTGTTGCTATTAAAGCTGTCAGAGTTCCTTCGTTGTGACGTTCCTGTCTCTCCAACATTGGCGTCGTGGCAGCGACTCCTTACCTACGTCTCCGAGTGCCTGAGAACCGTCTCGCTGGTTCAAGCAACGACGAGTCTACCTATCCTGTGGTCGATTGAGTGAACTCTTACAAGCCATCTCATCTCAAGGAAAGTATCACTTCTGAATCACTTTTTCTTATCGTCACATCATGAATTCTAATAGAGCTCCCAAACAGTGGTCCCTCACCGAAAACGAAACCATTACTACATTCGAAGCTTGGAGACAGAATTTGCAATATTCCCTTTTTCTCGACGCTAATTTTGCCCCGTTTTTAGGTGACAATTTGACGTGGTTGAAAAAGTCATCTGCTCCCTACAGAGGACTCGAGCCCGATGGCGAAGACTTTCCTACCACTCGCCGACGTACTGCCTTTCAGAAAAACTTACATCTTGAACTCATGTTAGGCCAGACAACTAACTTTTGCCCCGTTATCTCACGAAGTTCAATCGTGAAAAATTCAACTTCTACGCTTCCTAGATTTCTCCAACATCAAACTAGAGGTCGACGAACGCCCCGAAGATTTATTTCAGCGTGTAATGTCCTTCACTGAAGATAACCTACTTGTTGCCGACAGCCCCATAACTCACCATGGTGCAAACGTTACTTCTGATGAAGAGCTGACCCCCACCCTTGAAAATTTGATCGTTTTAACTTGGTTAAAACTCATACACACCGATCTACCCGCACTCGTAAAACAGCGCTACGGCACAGAATTAAGATCCAAGACTCTGGCTTACCTGAAACTAGAAATTTCCCAGGCTTTGGATTCCCTTCTCGAGGAAATTCGCAGTACCGCCGACACCAAAGTCCTCCGTACCACAGCGTCGAGGTGCAGACAGCCACCACCTCGCCCTTCGCACAAGCCTTCGCCCCAGCCATGGGCTCCTACCAAGCGACCAAAGTCCTGCCCACTTTGTAAACAGGCCGGTCGCAATGAACAACACTTCCTTAGCTCTTGCCCTTATTTGCCTCCAGAGGACCGTACTTACCTCTCTCGGTCTCGCGTCATGTCTACCTTTGACGACGAAGATCCTGACTACATGGATTATGCGCCCCCTCTCTTCACGGCCGAAGATGAGCACCCATCATGTACCTCAGCACGCTCGGTCTCATGTCGCGTCAGTACTAAACAGTCACCTCACTTCAAAGCCTTCTACAAGCATTACCCAATACAGCTGACTCTCGACACAGGTGCAGAGACTAGAATGATCAAGTCTTCCCTAGCCCGCTCCATCGGCGCACCCACCACCAAGTCTTCCCAGCAAGCTTTGCAAGCCGACGGTCTGACTCCTTTAATTGTAGTTGGTGAAACTCGCCTCATCTTATCCCGTGCTGACAAAAATCTCGCTCTAGACACCCTCGTTGTCGATGACTTAGACGTAGACGTCCTCGTAGGCATACCCTTTCTCATCGCCAACGATATCTCTGTTCGCCCTGCTAAGTGCCAAGTGCGTATTCAAGACTCCGAGATCATCTACTACGAGCATATAAGTGATCCAACCACTGCTCCCCTCGCTGTTCGACGTGCGCAATGTTACACTTTACGCGTACCATCGTCTACGACTGTTGTTTGGCCTGGTGATTACATAGAGCTGGATGTACCCCCTGACCTTGGAGAAGATTGCGTATTTGCCCTTCAACCACGCACAGACACCCCAGTGCCCAAACATACCAAACCTACATCCACCTGACCTTAGCCCCAAATCCTGGAAGCTGTCGGTGTCAAAGTCCGTTTAGTCAATAGTTCTTAAGAACCTAAACTCATCAGTCCTCACGAACACCTCAGTCAGATCCTACCTACAGAAGAGACGTCATCGTCTACCTCCACCTCGTCTCTCCCCAGTCTGCCACAGCCTGTAAAGCCCAAGAGTTCCCTACCGTTCTCGTCTAGAGAGTCCATTGACCCCGACAACATACTGCCTGAAGATCTCCGCTTCAAATTGCGACAGCTATTGCAGACCTATGATCGCGTCTTCGATCCTGACATAACTGGTTACAAAGGCGCTCCTGGTCCCATTCAAGCATCTGTGGACATTGGCCCTGTACAGCCCCCAAACGAAAAGGCCGCGTTCCCCAATACTCCCTGCACCAACTCGTAGAGCTTCAAGCTAAGTTTGACGAGTTTGAACAAGCCAAGGTCTTTCGTAGCCCCGAGGATCTCGGCATAACCGTTGAGTATCTCAATCCTTCGTTCTTAGTTAAAAAGCCTTCCGGTGGCCACAGACTCGTAACAGCTTTCGCCGACGTCGGACGATACAGTAAGCCTCAGCCATCACTAATGCCTGATGTGGACACCACCCTATGTGTCGCGTTCTCGGTGACTTCATTGAAGAAGGCTTCGTGGCCAAACTCGCAGGTGACCTCTACTGTGGTGGCGATACCCCCGAAGCCCTCCTGAACAACTGGCGTCGTGTCCTCCAGGCCCTTGACCGTTGTAACCTTCATCTTTCTCCCACAAAGACTGTGATTTGCCCCAAGACCACCTCCATCCTCGGCTGGATATGGTCCCAAGGCAGGTTATCAGCTAACTCGCATCGTATCGCCGCCTTGGCATCGTGCCCTCCTCCTTCAACCGTGAAAGGACTCAGGTCTTTTATCGGCGCCTACAAAGTCCTCAGTCGCGTGCTTCCCAACTGCTCAAACGTCATCGATCCCCTAGAGTGCGCCCTCACTGGCCTTCAGTCCTCCGACAGACTACTCTGAGATGAGAACTTAACCTCCAGGTTCAAGTCCGCGCAGGATTTCCTATCCAACCACAAAGCCATAGTTCTCCCTCGCCCTCAGACACCCTCTGGATAGTTACGGCTGGATCCGTTACCAGGAGAGGCCTCGGTGCCACATTGTACGCCTCACGTACCAATCAACTTCACTTAGCTGGCTTCTTCAGTGCCAAATTGCGAAAACACCAAGTCACTTGGCTTCCCTGCGAAGTAGAAGCACTGTCAATCGCTGCTTCCGTCAAGCATTTCTCCCCTTTTATTATCCAGTCTCAGCACCCAACGACGGTATTAACAGATAGCAAACCCTGTGTTCAAGCGATTGACAAACTCTGTCGAGGCGAATTCTCGGCAAGTCCTCGTGTGACTTCGTTCCTTACGACCGTCAGCCGTTACCAAGTCCATCTTCAACACTTGGCTGGGAAGGCCAACTTACCGTCTGACTTCACCAGCAGTAACGCCCCCGACTGCAGTGAACCCAATTGCCAGATCTGCATCTTTGTTCACGAAATGGAGGATTCCGTGGTGCAGAACGTCTTAATTTATGACATCTTCAACAGCAAGTCTAATCTCCCGTTCACAACCAGATCAGCCTGGCGACAGATCCAAAACGACTGTCCCGACCTTCGTAGAGTCCACGCCCACCTTAAACAAGGCACACGCCCGTCATAGAAACTTACTAATATTCTGGATGTTAAGCGCTATATCAGTCCTGTCTCCATTGCTAGTGACGGACTTCTTGTGGTCAAGCACACTCAACCGTTCGTTCCAGAGGTCGTAGGCGTCTTCTTCGCTGCTGACGCGATCAAACGACACCGTCAACTGTTCCTAGTGCTCCGAGAATGTACCACGTCCTTCACTGATTGCTGCTTGGTACATGACGAGAAACACGATACCCTCCGTGACGCCCTCACGCAACTAATTGTTGGTCTCCATCCACTTGACGGCCCAAGAGCAATTATACGTGTGGATCCTTCCCCTGGCTTTCAATCCGTAGCTAACAACGACTCTCTCCACCACCTGAACGTTACAATCAAAGTTGGGCGCGTTAAGAACAAAATCAAGAACCCAGTCGCCGAGAAGGCTGTCCGTGAGCTTGAGGGAGAACTCATCAGACATGAGCCCGGTGGCAGACCAGTAAGTGCAGTTGGCCTCGCTCTCGCCACTGCCCGTCTTCGCCCCCTGGCTTATCATCTCGCGAGTTGTGTACCCAACTCAATCAGTTCACCCACGAACAGTTGTCGTTGTCTGATTACAACCTCATACTTGGTAACCACGAGCAACGTTCCACTAACCATGCCTTCAGTGAGAAGTCCAAGAAGCGGTCTTGTTCCACACACGCCTTCACTACACGTCCGTGACATTGTTTACCTCATTTCGGATAAGGACAAGTCTCACGCGCGTGATCGCTATATCGTGGTTTCCATTGACCTCCCTTGGTGCTTCGTTAAGACGTTTAGTGGTTCACAACTGCGGGCCACTTCCTACATGGTCAAGTTGTCCGAGTGCTACGCAGTGCCACCCTCCGTTATAGTGCCCAATCACTCTGGTTCCCAAGCCCCTCAAGACCAGGATGACGAGCCTTCTCCGGTAACTTCCGCCGTGCCTGCAGCCCCAGTTCCTCCAGAGTCACCTCTTCCCGCGCCGCCTGAGCCTACATCCGTGCCGTCTGACGAGCCCGGGGGGGGGGGGGTTCTCCCTTATATGGCCTATACGGGGATGTGCCGCTGAACAGGGTATGGTTTTTGGCCTCTCTGTCCTAAACAGGGTATGTGATTTCGTGCGAGTCTGTCCTAAACAGGGTATATAATTTCGTGCGAGTCTGTCCTAGTTGTAAACGGGGTATTGCATGTCCTAAACAGGGTAATAAAATTCAGGTTGTTGTCCTAAACAGGGTTTGTATTGTAGGATTTTTTTTGTCCTAAACAGGGTCAGGGTTTCGAACCCTCAGCGGCTCACCTATACCCAAATATGGGTCGAGTAACCCCCCCCCCGGGCTGACGAGGAGCCATTGCCTTCGTCTACATGTGATGACACTACCCCTAATTCCCCTATTGGCGTACTCTTCTACCTGTTCTACAAGAGGAGCCCATCACCAGTGTGACAGCCTCAGATCAAGCCCTGCCGTCCTGTCCCAGTTCTTCTCCTGAGACTCCTGCTCCAAGACCCCAAAGACAGCGAAAACCACCTTCTTACTTAAATGACTATGTTAGATTTTAGCCTTTCTGTCGTGAAGTTTTATCCTGCGGCGATAGGTTTTATCATGCAGCGACTGTATGTCTGTAGTCCTTTTGTTATTAAGTTTTGCCCTACATTATGGCACTATATCTTTTGTCTCGGTTCTCCCCCTTTAGGTTAGTTCGCATTTATTTACGCGGAAGAAGAGGTTGCGCTAGCAGGCAGTTCCTGCGGTATTGTGTTACTATTATATGCGCGCGCAGGTTTCCTCTCCTCGTGTGTTCATATCGCCTCCATCTTGTAGTGCGAGCGATTTGTTGTTATTAAGGCTGTTAGAGTTCCTGCGTTGTGGCGTTCCTGTCTCTCCAACATTGGCGGTGCACGTTCTCGAAAACATTCCGCAAGTGAGGAAAGTCGGCCAAACGTCTCTGTCTAATCGCAGATTTTCAAAGAATTGAGGGTAAGCTTGTCTGAATCTATAGGGCAAATCCTTACTCCTTAAAAACTAAAACCTTAAATTAAGACGTTTTTTCGTCTTAGAGACTGGTGCTTAGATAAGATGCGCATTTGTATTAAATTAAGATTCGTCGTCTTACTTTAAGATGATAAATCGTCTTAGAACAAGATGTCAACCTCTTAATTTTAGTTGCCTGACATCTTAAACACGAGGTGCCTAGATAAGATGGGTTAAATTTAATATTTCAACTCCTCACTGAGGGGGAGGGGAGGCGAGAAAAGAAAACGCTTGCCCGCAAACCCCATAATTTTGAGAAAAGCCCTTTTGACACTTTCGTACGCAGTTGGATAAATTCACAGTGTGACAGCTGGTGAATAAAGTACATGTATTTTACAAATAACAGATCACCAGATCACAGTACTTCCATCAAAATCAAAACAAACTCTAAGCGATCGCTTCAGGATTTGTCGTAATTTCACAGTTAAATTTGGAACTTCATCTCAGCCTCGAAAATCGGGTTTAGGTTCTTCGGAAAACCTTTTCAAAGCGTCGCAAAGAAAGGACTCTTATGGAACAATTCTCGCTGATCTTTGCAGAGTGGTTGGAGTGAAAGTTGTTCGAAACTTGGAGCTACATGTATTTCCGGACCGTATGCCTGTGCAATTCTTGTGCTTGAAAAAGTCGGGATTTAGGGGCATTACTCAAAGTTATTGGGAGTGTGATAGGTAGCGAGTCTGCTGTTTCCCAAACTCCACCAAAACAGTCTATCAACTTGTGTAAACGGCTGCTTCAAACTCTCTCAGGCAACAGTCCTTGTCGCAAGAATGTTCGTGTAGATTCCTCTGTGTCGGAGAAAGCTTGCCGCAAGTCTTTGAGATCTGCCGTCAGCTCAGGACAAAAATGATCTTGAGAGGAACTTAAGGTAAAATTAAGGTAAAATTAGTCGAGAACCAGTTCATTGTGTTCGTGCGGGCCACGCTCAAATGAACATACCTGATGTGATTGATGGATTTATCGCTTGGCAATCAACACTACCATGCTGCGCCAATCAGGAAACTCGGTTCGTGGACGAACGAGTTTTTCAAAATCGTGGGGTTTGCGGGCAAGCGTTTCCTTTCCTCCCTTCCCCTCCCCCTTCTCGTACTTTTTTGCGCTCGCCCCAATTTTCGCGCGTTCAAGAAGCGAAAAATGTTTCAAACCTGCGGAAAGCCCTACGGAAACGCTTGCTACGCAGGCTATATGACAAAATACTGTGGAACATTGTCAAATTTCCCATGAGATCTGATACTAATAAGGTTAATTATAAGTTCCATTGAAAGCTGCATTATCTCAGTAAAGTATTTTATGTTTTTGTAAGGTTTTGATTTTCATTGTGAATAATTTTTTGAGGTTTTCATCTTGAATACAGAGTAGCTTTGTATTGTTTTGATTTATATAATAATAAACAAAATGACATGATTGCAATTTACAGATAAAAGATACAAGTTTAAGTACCATGCACATGAGCAAATTTTCTGTGACAAATTTGCTGTGATAACTTATAAATTATTTGACTGTGTAGGTGGGTGAACAAATTTTCTCTGACAAATGTCCTTGTTTTTGTGCTGGCAATGGCTTTTAGACAGGGGAACAGCAAGCGCCAAGGAGGGAAGGTTGGAAAGTAAGCAAAAAATGTTATATCCAAAACTAAGGGACTTGTTTTTCAAGTAAAGGCATATCAAGTGGCTAAGTAGTAGTCGTTTTATTGCAACATGCAGCTGAAAATGTGGAGCAGAAAAAGATAGTGAGATCACATGGACCTGAGTGGATGGAAAATGGAGGATTGTACTGTTAAAATGCTTCCAAAAGCAAAGAAATTGCCTGAAAACAGCTAATTCACTTGGTTAGGCCGGCAATAAAACCCCCCCAAAATGCACGTGCTTGCAAAGGATGAGGCGTGCGTTTCTCAAAAGCCCCGAAACTTTTCGGGTCGATTTTGGGCACGATAATTCACACTGCATCTGGTAAACAAAGAAGTTTCTAAGCATGAAACTTTGCTATAAGGTAAACATTTCATATCTTAAAGATGAGCTAAAATACAGCTTTGTAAAATAAGTGGTTCACATTTTTATGAATGGCTTTTCGGGGCCGAAACCTTTTCATGCTTTCAAGAAACGGGCCACTGGGAAATAATTTTGCACAAATCTGAGACAAATTTTCTTTGACGATCCATTGACACAAGAAAATTTCACATTGAAAAAAATCTTCTTTGACAAATAAAAATTATTGAGATGTCTGAAAAATTCACTTAATAAATAAATGCCAGGTGCTGAATAAACCTCCCGGTTCGAATAAACGCCGGGTCTATGAGGCTGACTTTTAAATAAACGGCCCCGGCGTTTAATCAAGAAAATACGGTAATTTTGCTTGTGTGCATGTGGGGCTTAAGAGCGCCTGTCTGTAAAAATCAGACAAAATCAAAATTCCGCGGCAAGAGTGGAAAATTCGATTTCTTTTATATTTTAATGTTAGATAGGTAAGGGTATACCTAAAATCACTGGATACTTTTTTTGGCAAAATATCCTTTTATTTCAAAGAAAAATGCAAATAACGAACTTCCGTTAAAATCGCCATTTGAAGCAGTAAATTATGACATCAATTTGAGGCGTTCGCGTGCAAAAACAAATCCCTCTGTCGTCTTTTAAACACTCAGTTTTACTTTTGCAATCTCTCAAGAGTTTCAAAACTGATTTTGGTAGAAACTGCGTTGTTCTTTGTGTTTGAAATAATTTAATTTTGAAAGTATACATTTCTCATCAGGAAAAGTACTTCGTGAATTAAATTAATTTTCACCATGTGCTAAACCTTCAAATCGTTTCAGCTTGTGGCTGTTGAATTAAGAAAAGATGTTCTCAGGATTGCTGCAAAAATTTCTTTGGCCAAATGATTGAGAGCGACGCGAAAGCTTTTCAAAGTTCGTTAAAATGCAGGTTGTTTGACTCTTCTAGGCAACATTCCATTCGCGAGTCACGCACATATTTTAATGTGTTTCGACCCATATGAGATCGAAAGCGTCAAACAGAAAAACAGTTCGAAATGATCTTACCTCATTTGCTGTAGAGGACAGGTCCAGAGGCCATTTCCGAGTGATTCTCTTGCCGTTCGACGTATTTTGGTCCTGTTGATGCCATCCAGTGAACACCGCCAACTGGGTCAGTGTATTGTAAACGGTCGAACAGCTCAACAACAACCTTTCTTCCAAAACGTTCGACATCTTTCTACAATGTGACATCTTACTCAACGGTTCAGTTGATTTAATACGAGTGTTGCTCAGTTTTCAGTGCACAAAAGCATTATCAGATTTGACTGCTAAATTGGGACCAAACGTGCTGAACGTGGATGGCACCGCGTGCGTATTTGGTTTGTCACGCAATGCGTATCAAAGTTATTTTAAGGGGTATTGGAAGGGCAAAACCTTTGAGGTGAAGTAAAATAACATACAGTGTTAATTGCAGGGATTATTCATGGTTTTAATGGCGTTGTGTGTCTTTCTTACTTATTACCAGTGTTGTTACAACCATTAAAAATTGTATTTGCTACCCTAGCCTAGTAGTCTGAAACGCAATTCCAACCGTTGTACAAGCTTACAGACATGGTTACAGGTGAGTGGTGCAACAGAAGTGGCGCTATTATTAACTAGACCCAACTTTAATACGGGAAAACCTATAACTACAAGGGGCTCCCTTTTGTTAATTGACGAGCGGGTATTCTACCTATCATTGGTGTCAGTCTGCTGGTTCTCAGCTGGCACAGGACCGGTACAAGGCACAGTTATATCAGGAGTGAAAGTCAGCTCGCTGTTAAAGGGTTGGATGGAGTTTTGGACAGGAAGGGCTCTCACTTCATAACAAATTGGTGCAATCGAAATTTTTAACTGTGATCTCTTGTCAGCTGTTTGACTTAGTCTACATTAGTGTGTCCTGACTAATGAGTGGGGCTTCTAACAGCACGCCAGTGCTGTTTAAAGACTGTGAAATATGGCACGTAACCATGGTTACGTGACCACAAGCGCATATAAAACTCACCTGATCCAACTTTTACAAGCGAACCAGTCCCGCGTAAGATAATTTCAGATCCCTTTTTTCCCAGTCCTCTTTCACTTTTTGGCCACTCCCCTTTTCCTTACCGTGACCCGGCCCCTTGTGCTGCAGCTTCTGCTAGACACTATTCCAAGTTTTGCACGATGGCTGGGACATATCGTCATTGTATTCAAGCGTTCGTTGTAAAAACTGACTTGTAACTTGTGGTATCAGGCCCGCACCAAGGCTGAAATAAATGCTGCGAGCAAATTGGCCTAGTTAAAGCCTTCCCCCCCCCCCCCTTCAACATACACACTCATGCACATAGATACTAACTCTGTTCACAATGCCACAGTTTGTGTCGACTTCGTCACGACACGTTTTTGGGGACATCCTTCTTTGACAATTTGCCAAAGAGCTGCTTCCTGTTTGCTTTTTCGCCCACAAAGTTGTTGGCAACATCCACCAGATTTATAGCATCAGTTTTAAAAAAGTACCCTTAAAGTTACAAGATTTGTTAAAATTGAAACATTTCGACAGCCAAGCTACGAATTTCGGACCTGTTTTACCAAACTCTCGTAAACGTTTACGTAACTTTTATCATTCGATTGGTGACTGAGATAAAAATAGTTTTGTTACTTAGACTTGTTTTAAAACAACATGATGAGCTTAAAGCTTGCAGCAAATACACAGCAGTCGCTTAGCTATTAAAGGCATTAAGGTCCTTCACAGTAAAGCTATACTGCCAGGGTCAAGGTGATATGGGTGAAGAAAGACATTGGTAAGGAACCTGGGCGACTGAAATGTGCGGTGGGCTAGTAGATTTTTGAAGCCCACTTGCCCGGTGGCTAGTGACTCAACAGATGTCAAACCCTGTTAAAGGTTGTAAAATAATAAAAGGAACTTTTAGCATCAGCATTTAAGACTATTCGTTGCACATTAATTCGTTTTAATTATATATTTTTTGGCTCATTGTAATTGGCTCATTATATATTTTTTGGCTCATTGTAATGTTTTTTCAACGTCCAAAACTTCTGGGGACTCGAGCCCCCCTCCCCCCCCACCCCCTCCCCCTTCTACGGGCCTGGGTATTCTTGGTGCATGAAAGTAAGGGAACAATTGTTTCCAAGCTTTTGATTCGTCTGGTGTTGTAACCACAAACTCCGACAACAAGAAAATGGAACCAACAACAACCGTCTTCTGTGTAACGAAGCAATTCATGTATGTAAATATGTATGATTTGTGAAAAAAAAAAGTGCGAGGTCCCCCCTCTAAGCCAAAACAATAAGCACAAACTAGTTAGTCACATCGCAATTTCCCTGATAAAAACGATTTTAATGTTTTGGGCTCGACGTTTTGAAGAGGTTTTTAACTTAAGCTAGTACACGTACCCTTTTTAGCTAATTTTCGTGTTCGAACATTGTTATTTGCATGCCTACAACTCCCGCCGAGGGGTGACTACTTTTTCTGCATTCTGGCACGGGAGGTTGAGGTGCCTAAATGTAGCACTAATTTTGTTTCGTATTTTTGGTCCATTACAAGTTCCTCCCACTTCTCGAACCCTGAGCCGTTTAAAAAGAATCAGAGCAGATTTTGCCCCTCCCCTACCCTCTATTAAAATGTCCATTCCGATGATTTGCATTGCGTGACGCGGCTCTAGATAGAACTCTGGCCACGTTAGCGGCGACATGTGGTGATAAGAACCTTTTTGTGTATTGCCAACAAAGCAACACTGACCAGCTACTGAACCGTTGAGTAAGATGTCACAGTGTAGAAAGATGTCGAACGTTTTGGAAGAAAGGTTGTTGTTGAGCTGTTCGACCGTTTACAATACACTGGCCCAGTTGACGGTGTTCATTGGATGGCATCAACAGGACCAAAATACGTCGAAAGGCAAGAGAATCACTCGGAAATGGCCTCTGGACCTGTCCTCTACAGCAAATGAGGTAAGATCATTTCGAACTGTTTTTCTGTTTGACGTTTTCGATCTCATATGGGTCGAAACACATTAAAATATGTGCGTGACTCGCGAATGGAATGTTGCCAAGAAGGGTCAAACAACCTGCATTTTAACGAACTTTGAAAAGCTCTCGCGTCGCTCTCAATCATTTGCCCAAAGAAATTTTTGCAGCAATCCTGAGAACATCTTTTCTTAATTCAACAGCCAGAAGCTGAACCGATTTGAAGGTTTAGCACATGGTGAAAAATAATTTAATTCACGAAGTACTTTTCCTGATGAGAAATGTATACTTTCAAAATTAAATTATTTCAGGAGCCATAATCGGGGACGGAGACCGTAACTGAATACCATTTTCAGTGATGGGGCTGGCCCCATCGAAAAAGACAAATGTGCTATTTTTAGAAAAAATTGCGCCATCGCGCGCGTGAAACACGCGTGTATGTTGCGAGGATGCCGCGCAAAGAAAAAACAAACAAAATGGCGTCGGAAATTGCAATCGTTGGAGATGAAGAAATCCAGTTTTTGTCATCAGTGACAATTCCAAATCTAAGGCAAGCCCTTGAGGAGAACTTTTTGGATAGTGATTCTGGATATGAGGATTGTACAAGTGATTCCGATGATGGCAGTGAGAATATTTTAGAAAACTCCTGTAGCGAAGATTGCGTCGGACATGTCGGACGAGGATTTCCCCGTTAGACGGAACAAACGTTTTGCGGGCCAAAAAGGCGTCGAACGACGAAAAAATCAGTTGAAGGCGAATCAGGCACGAAAAGGGAAAATACATCCCGAAAGCGTATTTCCTCTGAAGACGTACAGAGATTGAAGGGCAGCCGCAAAGACTGTAAAATGATCTTTCAAGCACGTTGTGAAGAAAAATTACGCACTGATAAATCGTTGTCACTATTTCCCCAGCAAGAAAAATAGTAACATAGATTCAAATACCGAATCAGTAAAGAAAATGTTTGCCAAGATTTCGCAGCGTATGTTTTCTGAAATAATGCCCGCCTTTACCGAAATGACCGAAATGTTTATAATGAAGACAAAGAATAGTGAAAAGCGCGCTTTGTTTTCAATCAAATACTCTCGCGGTGCGTTATCAATCGTCGACAAAATAGAGAACTGGAAAAACACCAAGAAAAAAACTACTTCCGTCGATGAGAAGGAGAAAGATGAAGTGAAACTTCATGCTGCCCTAGTACTGAATATTACTTACTGGGTAATTTACGAACCTAGAAGGGATACATAGCGCAGTGGACATGGCAAGGGTATCAACGACAGAGTGAGTTTGATTTTTTTCTCCGCCAGCAACCCGGCGAGAAAAATCACTTTGTATCGAAGCAAAATCAAGGAGAAATTACAACTGAACGTCACTGAGACACAAATGCTTGATTTCTTAGGACGAACAGAAACTGTAGAAATAGAAATATAAGCATTTAGCGCTGTGTTTACAATTTCTTTCATCGTCAACTCAATCACTTGTTCTTAAAATTTCACAAACAGTAGGTTTTATACGGAAGGCTTTGAGTTGGAAATATCGAGACAAGACAAAATAAGCACAGTAAAATAGGAAAGAAGCATTTAATAAAAATTGTCACACTTTTTATGGCGAGTCAGTACAGTACAATTTCTTTCATCGTCAACTCAATCACTTGTTCTTAAAATTTCACAAACAGTAGGTTTTATACGGAAGGCTTTGAGTTGGAAATATCGAGACAAGACAAAATAAGCACAGTAAAATAGGAAAGAAGCATTTAATAAAAATTGTCACACTTTTTATGGCGAGTCAGTACAAAAATCATGCAGCAGTCTGAACATAAAGCATTAGACAAATTCAGTACCAGAAAAGGCGACATTTTTTGGCTATACCACGCAAAATTGACACTGGTTTACCTGTACTCGTTGTGGCTCTATCTGTGTTCCCTTGAGCAGCTCCAGACATTTAGACACAAGTCGGATGCCATGTAAAATACGTTGAATCGCTTTCACAGTTGTTTGAGTGTTGTTTTTGCCATTCCGTCCGCGAGCTCTAAACTGAGAACAATTGCGTTTTGTGGTTTGCGTTTAAAAAGTAAGATGGTGAATTCTAATGTTCCTCACCTCCGTAGTCTTGTTTCAGTGAGCTGCATAGAAATTATCGTTCAAGCTTAATTATTAATTCTGCCTTCAGTTCGATCAAACAAACACATGATGGCTCCGTTGTCAGCGTTGTGCGAATGGAGCGATTACAAACTCTTTCATTTGAACTCTAGCAGCCATAACGGTGAGATCGTACAGCTTCAATCCGCTTTGAACGACGATTCCAACAATTTTCAGGAAAACTCAAACACGTGCCACATTTCAGAGCCCATAATTGGAAGATTTTTCCCAAACCTTGTGCTTGTACGTTCACTTCGGGGCAGTTTCATTGATTCATTCAGCTCCGGAAAGAAACGCTGCAACATTTATATTTCGCAAGGTTTTGGCGCCTTTTTCGGTCAGTCATGTGATCGCGATCGATTCCTGTTCCCTTTTATCTCGGAGTTTCTCTCTCTTTTTTTTCTCTTTCTTGATTTCATAGCAATTAGCGATTGCGTTTTTAATAATAAAAACCATTATGTACTCGGGCATACTGGATATCAAATAATTATAACCATCTTGGTCATATCCACGTTGAACGCAAATTTGCGTGTAGCCACGCGCGTTTATGACGTTGAGGGTGGCGCAATTTTTTCTAAAAATAGCACATTTGTCTTTTTCGATGGGGCCGCGTGGACCCCGCGCTTACGGTCTCCGTCCCCGATTATGGCTCCTGATTGAAAATAAAGCGCACTTTTCGCTAAATTTTGTCTTTATTTTGGCCGCTTCGGTAAAGGCGGACGTTATCTCAGAAAACAAACGCTGAGAAATCTCGGCATACATTTTCTTTCCCGATTCAGTAGTTGGAATCTGTGTTACTATTTTCTTTGTCAGTGGAGAAAGTGAAAATGATTTAAGCTTATCAGTGCGTAACTTTTCTTCACACCGTGCTTGGGCATTCATTTTACAGTCTTCAGTGGCTGCCCCTCAATCTCTGTACGTCCTCAGAGGAAAGATACTTTCGGGATGTCTTTTCTCTTTCCTGCCTGATTTGCCTTCAACTGTTTTTTCGTAGCTCGACGCCTTTTTGCCCGCAAAACGTTTCATCCGTCTCAGTAACGGGAAATCCTCGTCCGACATGTCCGACGCATCTTCGCCACAGGATTTGTCTAAAATATTCTCACTGCCATCATCGGAATCACTTGTATAATCCTCATATTCAGAGTCACTATCCAGAAAGTTTTCCCCAACGGCTTTCCTCAAATTTGGACGTGACACTGATGACAAAAACTGAATTTTTTCATCTCCAAACAAGGTTATTTCCGACGCCATTTTGTTTGTTTTTCTTTGCGCGGAGTCCTCGCAACATGTACGCGCGTGTGTCACGCGCGATGGCGCAATTTTTTCTAAAAATAGCACATTTCTCTTTTTCGATGGGGCCAGCCCCAGGACTGAAAATGGCATTCAGTTACGGTCTCCGTCCCCGATTATGGCTCCTGATTATTTCAAACACAAAGAACAACGCAGTTTCTACCAAAATCAGTTTTGAAGCTCTTGAGAGATTGCAAAAGTAAAATTGAGTGTTTAAAAGACGATAGAGGGATTTTTTTTTGCACGCAAACGCCTCAAATTGATGTTATAATTTACTGCTTCAAATGGCGATTTTAACGGAAGTTCGTTATTTGCATTTTTCTTTGAAATAAAAGGATGTTTTGCCAAAAAAGTATCCAGTGATTTTAGTTATACCCTAACCTATCTAACATTAAAACATGAAAGAAATCAAATTTTCCACCCTTGCCGCGTTATGTTTGATTTTTACAGACAAGCGCTCTTAAGTGTTTCTTTTTGTACTCACTTCAGTTCAAATTTGGTGAAATAGATGCGAAACAGTGTTTTTTTGTCAGTCTGTACAAATCGGAAGGCTGCGGCAGCAAACAGTTTTGTTGAAAATTTGCATCTGTGGTGAGTTTTTTTTGAACCATCAAAGTTAGTCATGATTTTTCAAGGTGGACATGTCTGAGTTTCAGTTTTAGTTGGTTGTTCCAACAAGTACAACTTTAAGAGCCATTTTCTGAGAATATCAAGAATCGAAAGACACTCACAAAAATCGAAATTTTTTTTATTCTGCCAAAACATCCCTTTGGGTAAGCTAATTCAAGAAAAATAATCCAAAGTTCCAACGAGTTATTTAACGGACGAAAATTTAAAAAGTTCAAAAAATGCATAAAATGGCGGTTTTAGGGTCTCTAAACGGCTCAAATTCTCACTCAACTTTAGGAAGCCAGTGAGAGCGTAAAAACGATTCTTTTAAAACGAAACAAACCACGAACATTATTTAATCTTTCTACTTTAAAACTGTGTAATAAATTTGCCACTGTTTGGTTTCGAACATTTTCAAGCGGCGTTTTTATCGAGCCGCTCTTAACCTTGATTATCACAAGGTAAAATGAAGGCCAACTTCGGCCGCTTAAAACGGCATCTGGTATGTATCGTTCAATGATTAAGACTACACAGAAAGAAAGCTATGTCATTGCACTTTTCACCAGGAAAGTTACAGCTTTGGGAATCAAATACTTCCCCGTCAGTAAATTTTTACTGTTTAGTGATCTGAGCGGGTAGAATTATATGCAAATTACAGATTTAATTCCTGGAATATTGCTCACAATTACAAAGGTCGTTTAAGATAGGCTCACCATTAGTTACACATGCACGCACAAGGTTTTTCCTGATCTTTGAAAGAAAGTTCTGCTTTCTTGAGTCTTGTGAGTCTTATTATGCTAAACAAAGCAGATTTTTAACGGCATTTCAACAAGACAGGAATCCACTCATTCAACTTCACCAAGATAACATCGAAAACACAGAGAAACGACGTACTATGCCGCCTACCTTGCCAACCGAAAACGCAACAATACAACAGAAAAACATTCCAAACTGTAAACAAATGAATTTTCAGTTTCCTGATTGAGCGAAGACTCTCTCTCCCCCGCCAGGAAAAACATTGTGCATGCATGTGTAACTAATGGTGAGCCTATCTTAAACGACCTTTGTAATTGTGAGCAATATTCCAGGAATTAAATCTGTAATTTGCATATAATTCTACCCACTCAGATCACTAAACAGTAAAAATTTACTGACGGGGAAGTATTTGATTCCCAAAGCTGTAACTTTCCTGGTGAAAAGTGCAAAGACATAGCTTTCTTTCTGTGTAGCCTTAATCATTGAACGATACATACCAGATGCCGTTTTAAGCGGCCGAAGTTGGCCTTCATTTTACCTTGTGATAAACAAGGTTAAGAGCGGCTTGATAAAAACACCGCTTGAAAATGTTCGAAACCAAACATTGGCAAATTTATTACCCAGTTTTAAAGTAGAAAGGTTAAATAATGTTCGTGGTTTGTTTCGTTTTAAAAGAATCGTTTTTACGCTCTCACCGGCTTCCTAAAGTTGAGTGAGAATTTGAGCCGTTTAGAGACCCTAAAACCGCCATTTTATGCATTTTTCGAACTTTTTAAATTTTCGTCCGTTAAATAACTCGTTGGAACTTTGGATTATTTTTTCTTGAATTAGCTTACCCAAAGGGATGTTTTGGCAAAATAAAAAAAAATTCGATTTTTTGTGAGTGTCTTTCGATTCTCGATATTCTCAGAAAATGGCTCTTAAATATACATGCATAATGCTGTCTAAATCAATTTAAATTTGCACTTTTACATGTACCAATACAGTACCGTTGCCTGTGACAAACTGAATTCTGATAGATGATGCTTCAGGCTGGTCACTAGGTTGAGGTTCTCAGCCAGCCTTTGCAATTTATGAGCTAACCAAGAATTTTTCCTTGCCTTGTAGTCCTTAGGTTGGTGAATGACTTGGTGATCATGGACAAATGTAAGTAGAATATAAAAAAGCACACCTGTGTATATCAAAAGTTAATTTTTACAGCCAATTTCACTGCTGTGTAGACCTGTCTACATGTATTTCAAACATGATTTCCTGGCATGATTTGCCTGTCTTGATGTTCTCATAATCACAGAGCAATGAAGGAAATTACATCTCAGGAAGTTGCTATTTCTTCTGTAAATTCAGTCCATTTGCCAATTTTTTAGAGTTGCCTTGTGACCATGGGCAAATTTGGTATTGCTGATGAACCAGTCAGCAAATCATGAGTTGCCTGTCACAATTCGCCCATGGTCAAGGAATTAAGGTGAAAATTTGCACAAAAAAAGTATTCCAAAGAATTACTAACATTGCGAGATACTGATTAACAATAATATTATTATAAAGAACTGAAGGATAGATCTGCAAATTTCCAGTGCTGTTTCGTGATTGCGCATGAACCATCACGATTAACAAATCATAGCCGGCACATGCATAGCAGTGAAATCGGCTGTAACAAAGTACAGTTTGTACGCAGGGTTCGTACGCGTCTTGAAAACCCTTGAAAACCCTTGAATTTCAGAAGTCCGATTTCGAGGCCTTGAAAGTACTTGAAATTGAGTTTGGTACTTGAAAGTCCTTGATTTTTTATTGAAGAAGATCGAGAAATATTAATAGTTTAAGGTTTTAAAGTAAATGAAAGCCAGTGAAAGCAAATGTTCAGGTAAACAAAGTATAACATCCTCGAAATGCTCACAAAATGCGTAAAAACGCTTGTTTTCGTTCTCAATGCTCTCTCGTTAGGTTTAAACGCAAACATTTTGCTTGGTTTGTGGTAAATTCTTACTAAAAAAAAGTCCTTGAAATTTCAAAGTAGGGTCCTGGAAAGTCCTTGAAAAGTCCTTGAATTTTTGGCCTGAAAAAGTGTACGAACCCTGTGTACGGTGCTGTAAATTTTTAGCTTTTATTATTATAGTACATATTAGTGAACGACCGTGAAAAGCTAACAGAAATCGCTTCGTTTGGTTTCGAACAATATGAACATGATTAAGTTGTGTTTTGCTCTTTTGTCAAAAATTTGCTATGTTTTTACATAAAAGGCCATAATATGAAAACCAGTCGAAGGATTTCTTTTAAACTCCGTAGTCCTTTAATTCAATAAATATTTTGAATGACCTGCAGGTTTCAAGTCCATTGAAATAATTTTAGTGGTCAAACATTGACGTCAAGTCAGGAAACTTTTCCATTCATGTTTTCAGCGCAGACAACCTATTTTTTATTTGTTGCTTGTTTCTTTCATCATGCATGCTTATTGTTAAAAGTCTTCATACCGGACCGTTGGATTCAAATCCCGGTCTGGTACGTGGCTCCGCAGGAAAGCCAGTAACCACTTGGCCACACTAGCAATGACAACAAATTTAGAGCTAATTTCAATACTTATCCAGCTGTTTGTTGATTGCAGCTCAATTGAGATAAACACACGGGTGTTTTTCCTGGGAAAATGTGTCCGGACCGCTGTAAAAACCATGGTAACGTTGTGGACAAAATAACCAGAATGCACTAGCTCTGCTATATTTGGCATCAGGACTGCTGCCAATTGATGTGCTGAGCGAGATCGCAGCACTGAACGCAACAAAGATGACACCTCGAAGGTAAATTTTGTAATTTCAACTTTTCGCCTTTCACCAAAAAGGCAATTGAGTATTCTTTTGAACTTTTTCTTTCCATGTATAGGTATTAGATATTTTTTGGACAATCATTTTGCTACGCTGGTTGCCCATATGGCACCGTGCGATTTCCCCTGTTGGGTTGCCTTGGGACTCCCCTCACCCTCCCCCAGAGTCTGTACAGGAGGACATACAGATGAGCATTTGCTGACGTCACAACCTAAATTCCTCGCATTAACAGGTTGCCAAATTCCCTTACCCATGGTGCTCCATGGAGCGCTTCGTGCACGGGCTTTGCTATTAACACCAAACATCCACGTGGGCAGATTCCTGCCTATTCTTCTCAGTCTGGAGAGTGAGGAGATGGAACTAGTGGGCCAAACTTGTTCATTGTTGAATGTAGAGAAATTGTTGGTGTGCTCTTCTCATGTACATGTACCTTTTCAGCGTCCCTTATTAGCAGTTTGTTGAGCCTTTGGCTGGCTAGTATGAGCTTTCTGTTTGATGCAGGCTGTTAAATCCGTACTGATCTCAATCTCAGTATTTTAACCACAGCAGAAATGTTCCCCTTTTGATGGCAAAAAAACAATTTCTCTACATGTATTGTCATTACTTTGTGTGCCAAATTAGGACTGAAATTGTACATGTCAAATAATTTGCAACATAAGAATTTCAAAAGATCGGAGTGCTCAGTAAACAGTTATTTGTTTCAGGGGCAAGATCATTTCGTCAAAAACAAATGATCTTACACACTGTATATCTGTCGAAAGAACAGATCTCAGCCAACTGGGATTCAAAAAGAAAATTGGGGCTGACCACATATTTTTCAGAGATAATAATTAGGCAACCATACAGCACTGTAGTTCCTTATTAGTATGTACTGTCCGTAAGAAACCCGCATTTCTTGGGCCATGACCCGACAAAAGAAGGCACTGTCTTTAGCTATTTCAGCCAGAAATATATGGTATTATTTACAGGAACTTGAATTTTCTCAAAGTTGAGTAATGGTCTGAAACAAAACATCCAACTGATGGCCATGGACAGGGTGGAGAATTATAGCAACTGATGGTCCCTCACTGTTACTGCCTTGTACTGAAGCCTCACTTACATCTTACAATTTGCAAATTTTCAAAATATTTTATTGAAGTGAGAAAATCCACTGTAAATATTGTGCAAAATGACAGGTTTCCGCTCGAAGGATGTATATGAATGAAAAATGTGGTGAAATAAATTCAAGTTAAAATTATTGTGCTTCTCTTTGGTCATGCTGATGTCATAAGACAAATAATTGGAAAAACGTACATTTCCTTTAAGTGCATTATTACGGGTATTGATATATTATTGATTATTAAATCTTTTGTCATCAGTGCAGAGACAGTTTTAAAACTATAGGGAGCCACCTTAACTAAATGTTAGCATTACCTGCCGTTTGAACAACAGAATTTACACAGTAACTAGTGGAAAATTTAGCTTCAGCTTAGGGTGATTTGACTTTAGGATAGGATTTAACCTGCTCTAAACAACTGAGCCCTGAAAGATAAATGGAGGTGGCTTAGTAGTCAAGGAACTTTCAAACTGGGGGAGAGCTTCATAGTGAGGTGGCTTTCATGAGCTTCCCCATACATGTCCCTGACTCTTTGATTCTTCTTAGAGGGTCGTGAAGGGGTAAAATGGGAACTGGGATTGGCCTGTTTTTGTCCTGGGAAAATGGGATTTAGGTCACTGGGAATGGGAGAAAAAATGTCAAAAATGGGAATGGGATAAATATTTTGTAACCATGACCAGTTGAGATATCACTAATTTCCTGGGGTTGAGACGTTAAAAAATTATTCAAGCATCTTGTTCGTGTCAATTTTTAGCATGTTCAGCCATCATGTTTTATTTTCCCCGAATGGTCTCGATTGCGGTCAACGATATTTGTGTACAGCGGTGCGTGTAAAGCCAAAAGTCTACAGGGAATGCGTTTTTCTCTGATACAAACACAACATGGCGGAAGAAACGGCGCTCTCGTGCAATACTCGCACTGTTGTCAGGGTGGTAAAGGGGTTATGTGTGACGCGAGATTTAGGCAAAAATTAGCGCGTGAGACGTGAAAGCAGCAGTCTAGACGTGAATTTGCAGTCTAGCGTGATGCGTGATCTCCTTATTTTAAAGACCGTGATTCGTGATTCCGGCAGAAAATATTCGTGAAAACCGAAACTAACTTAGTTACTAATAAATCAGTTTACAACAGTGAGCCGGTAAAACAATCAATATGTAAATAAACGTGATGAATGTTGTTGATTCATTTCTGTAACATTTGACAGTCAATCAAATACATTTTAAATGATATCTAGCTTAATGTTAACTCGTTAACTCTAAACGTGTCTACATGTCTTCAAAGCCCAGCATGTCGAGTGCAACAACGCTACAGCTAAAACAGAGTTTTAGTGTCATTCTTCCTGGTAAGAAGTCTGGACAAACCTCCAGCCACCCACGTTTAATATTCCGCTATCCAAAAGGGATCACGAAAAAGTTCCACAATTTCAAGCAGCATATGATTCAGTTTACGGGTCTCACTGACATTGCATTTAGCAAAGGTTTAAGGAAAAACGTCGGCATTACCTTTGCCCGTGTAGTAAAATTGCCAGTGTTAGCGGGATGGAGACCTATTCTTTACGAATCGAGGAGGCGTGGAAACGCGAGTTTCCAAATCTTATTGATAGGAATTCTGTATTTAATGAACAGCCTAGGAGAGAAGGAGAAACGAACGAGGTTATCAAATAGAGCACTGTCGTCCTACCAATGAAGGTAAGAACAGTTCAATAAACTAAAATGTCCACGACATTCAGCTTAGAGAGACACTTCGTTTGCGTTTCTTAAAGGACACTTTTAGGACTGATTTTGTTGAAGAAAGCGTTCCCTTGGCTCATTTTATGCGCTTGAGGCCCTTTTTCCATACTCGAAGCTCCGCTAAAAAACTGTCTGTCTATTGAAAACCAAACGCAAAGCAAGTAATTAGTCAATTAGGGATTATGTTTTTGCAATGGTGTGTGTTAAATACGTGATTCGTGAAATGTTTCAAAAAACATACGTGATTCGTGATTTGAACGAAGTACTTTTCTACTCAAAATGTTGTCATACACACCGAAAACTGTAAACTGGAATTACCATTGGATTGTTCAACGACCCAGATGGAGAGGAATATTCGTGGAATGTGTGGCCTAGAGGAATCGAGTAGATGAAGAGGATTTGCAGATTTTGCTGTCGAAGTGTTTTACATCGACTTCGACTCCCTCGAGCTTCTGAAGAAGTCTCTCAGCTCCATCAAAGCCAACATTCAAGACTTGTCACTATTTCCCGGCTACAAAATGAGATTAAACATGGAGTCGTTCTAAACCCTTCACGTTGAAAATCAGCATGCCGTAACACATTTTAAGAGAGACACTTTTACATTGTGCGAATATACTGTCATGTTTGGCACATCAGTTGAAGAAGCAGTGAAAAGGGTTTCTAAGTGGGCAGCAGCGTACTACACACATCCAAATTCATATTACAAACTGCCAACATCACATGCAGTTTCCTTACCTCGAATCAAAATTCCAAAGGCAACCTCACAAGAGATAACCGAAACGAGAAAGCTGAAATGAGGGCGTGGGCTAAAATGCATGGTAAATCCGTCAGACAACGAAATGTAAGACAAGATAACACAATGGACAAGGCGGGCACTTTGCCTCTGAACTTATATGAAACTGAAACGGTCCTGAAACCAGTCAATTTGAATTCACTGAAAGCTGTAGAAAGAGTTCCAAGCGAAAGTGATGAGCCCCCTCATTCAAATGAATTCAAATGAGGATGTCAGTTTACCACCAAAGTCTCCTAACAACGAACAGGTAGACAGCTTTAGTGCTAGTGACAGTGACAGTAACTCCAAAGAAGAGGTAGACAGCGCTCTTGAAACAACACTGAGAATGATCCGTCCGACCAGGCTTGGAAGAATAAGAACACTTACAGGTCGAATGACAGATTTCCTGCAGGCAGGAATGACAGGAATGTGAAGTGGTATGAACTTGTTACCTAAATAATCACTATAACTTCCCTACTTGCATGTTTTACCAGTCTAAAAGGATCCTATCGTCTTCAGAACATCTTCGCAAATCCTCGTGAATTTTTGGGCCTTTGTTGGGTCGTATTTAGAAGCCGTAATTTTGCGGATGCTAAGAGAAAAGAGCTGGTATGTATGACACTGGGATTTTTTCTGAATTCTGCTTATGGGAATGGGATTTGAATACTGGGAAGTGGGATTTGGGAAAAAATTGGGCTGGGAAATGGAATTGGTACCCCCCCTTCAGGACCCTCTTCTTACATGTGGGTGCAAACCCAGCAGCTGATCCAAGGGCACCAAGCCATCACGATGATGCTAATTATTATATGAGTTTACACCTGGAACAACAGGTATGGTTTGCCTTAGCTTATTTGCTGTAAATGTATACCACTTACAATGTACATGTAAAAAGTGCTAAAGAGTAGCAGCCAGAATGGATTTAAGTGCTAACAAGTAGTGTGCATAGATGCACGTAGTTGCTCAAATTAAACCTCTGAATTCTCCTACAGCCCTCACATTTTCAGTATTTTACAATACAGAGAGAAATGATGTGCATTTTATAAAATTGTGTTACCTGTATCAGTTTTTGTGACTACTTGTAAAGGCGATCCCTGGGGTTAATGTGAAACTTAACTTTTCTATTATTATATGGCTTTTTTTCACTGTTAGATTCGAAAAAATCAACCCAGTGTACATGTAGTTCTAGGACATTATTTTGTTCCCCTTCCATATGAGCTGCATTTCAAATGCGTGAATTGAAATAATTAGCCTCAGTTAAAGACAGACTTGTATGCGTGTAATGTACTCTGGGAATTTAAACCTCTCATGGCATTGCAATAACCTTAAGCCCTGTCCCCAAGAAAACCAAAAGCAAAAGGTAAGCCCTCTTCCCTCCTAACCTCCACAGGATATATCATTAACGCTAAAAGTTTACGGCGGATTGACCAATCTATAACCATTTCAACGCTAGGCGTCTTCACGAGTTAAAAAGTAATTGCAAGGGTATTGTACTGAGGGTTGTCCAATACACCCAAACTGAATCGGACCGACTAAAACAGTGTATGGCGTGTCTTACCGGAAGTCAGGCCGTGAGAGACTAAGAAAAATATGGCAGGTGGGTTTTTAGAGAGGTCTGCAATGCCGGCGGACCGATTCGATGGGTCACGGGCCGTCACAGCCCGTCTAGTAAGACGCGATCCGACAAACCAGAAGTCAGTCCACGAGAGACTTAAAAATATATGGCAGGTGGGTTTCAGAGAGGGTAGAAATGTCGGCAGGTCAACTCGATTCTACTTCCGGTAAGGCGTAATAAATTTCGCGACCTGACTTCCGCTGAGTCCGGCCGTCTGTGCCTACAGTCGGTCCGATTCAGTTCGGGTGTATTGGACATGAGTGATACGATGAGGTTGTACTGCCTAACAAACGTCTTGCACCAGTATTAATGTAGCACGGCGTTTCCTTTTCCACCGTAATATTGTCACGTTTTCTTCACTCAAATGTGAAAAGGTTCTCAAAGGTTTTAAGCACTTTTTGTGCTGTTTGTTGAGTTGATGAGAGATCTACTGATCGGGTTATATTGGTTCCTGCAAGTGTAGTTGATATCATTGATACCCCGAGATATTGGGCAACAGATACCTGATGGCATGCTTGAGATGGGGTCATACACTGCAATTGGCACCTTTGCATTAGTTCTCCTTTAGATAGTTTGCAACTGGCCTAGAATACACTTATTCTAAATGGTTAAACATGAAGTTACATGTACCTTTTTCTTTGTACAGAAGAAAGCTAAAGAACAAGAAACTGAATGGCTTCGTGGTCAAGTGCGAAAGTTAGAGGAAGAGATGAAGGTGTGTGGCAGCACCTTGATATTTGTAGTTGTTTGCTGTGGTACTGGTTACTTACTGAGAAATAATACACCTTCCACCTAACAACAAAAATCTTACCAATAATAAATAATCTTCCTATCCTCCCAAATGTGAAACCATGGAGGTACAATATATAAACAATCAGCCTTCAAACACTAGTATTATTTAGTCAGGCTGCACAATTCACCCACTTTTTCGCTTTGTTTTTAGGTACAAGAACAGCAGCTTAAGTCCCTTAACACAGGTAGAAAGCCAGAAACAAACCATTCTTCAGTTGCGTTGGGAACTGGACCAACAAAATGTTGAAAATGCCCAGTTGAAAGCATGCTGTGTCAGACTTGATTCGGATTACAAAAAAGTCCGGGAGGATTTTCGCCAAATGAACAATCGCTTTCTTTCAGACGTTCAACTAGACAAGTTTTTAGGCCATGGCGCCTGGGGAGATGTTTATAAAGGAACATGTAAACTTCAAGTTGCAATAAAGCAACTTCGGAACAATACACCAGAACGTTTTGTGTATTTTAAACATGAAATGGAGGTGTTATCGATTTGCCACCACCGTAATATTGTCACGCTTTTGGGTGTCAAAGATGATCCTAACTGCCCATGTATTTTCATGGAACTAATGGCTGGCAGTCTTCGCCAGTTCATTGAAGTGAAAAATGGTCAATTGAAGGAAAAGAACATAACATGCCTGTCCTTGGACATAGCGCGAGGGTTGAGGTATTTGCATAGTAGAAGCCTCATTCACAGTGATATCAAAACCGACAACATTTTCTTGAAAGTAGAAGGATCATCTTTTATTGCCAAAGTAGGTGACCTTGGAACAACAGTGCCCCATTCTGCCAATTTGGCTCCAAACCGGGGTACTTTGGAATACGCTGCGCCTGAGGCGGGGACCACAGACCAGCAGTCAACAAAGGTGGGTAGAAAATTTTCCCCTGCTTCTTAGTGTTTCATTCAATTGTTATCGTATTTCTCTCTGTGAATTGTTGTTTGCAGGGAAATACTGTTACTATTTACACTGCCTTTTAAACTCTGTGTATAAATTATAGTGCAACTACATTGTAATATAACTGGGACCACTTAGACAAAGAAAGTCGACCCACCTTATATAGAAACAACTAATTCTAAATTAAGTTGTTTGAACCAATCAGTTTTAAGTTATTGACTTGAAATCAAACTGAAATTCTGCAATGTGCTCTGTAGTATGTGAGATTGCTAATTGCGCTTAGCAAGTAACTTTACAAAACTACCTTGATCTAGAACTATCATTCTGAGAGTAAATCGATAAAAGCAAGTCATATTGAGTATAATTATCACAGCTTGTTTTTTGCAATCTAATTTAGCGAACACCTAATGCCCTGCAAAATAATGAAATCAACGAAGAGCATCTTGGTCTGTTTTCATTTGCACCCATTACCTCAATTATTCTGTCATCTTCGATCAAAAACAGATCCGTGCGTTTAGGAGATCATCTTAGAAGCGTCAAAACAGTTGGTTTTGGGAAAATTCTTCGTTCAAAAGCCTTCATTTAGACCAAGCTTTCCATGCATTACTCGTGTTAAATTTTTCAGGCAGTAGCTGCTGACCAGTAACTAATGTCAACAACAACACCTGGTACTACTCCATTTTGCACTCACGTTTCTATTTGAATGCATGATCGCTCACCAATGAAGGGTAAATTCATTTGAAAATAAGGGTTGGAGCTCATGAGGAAAATGCAGATTTTTGCCTTAATTTAGAGGTGAAAGCACATAACCACAGTGTGTGACGTGGTTGCTAATTTTTTGTATTTTTAGCAAGGTGAAATAATGTGATAACTCGGACTTTGGGGGCGCATCTTAACATGTTTGAAAATAAACTTCTAGTTTCATCCAAGGGTGTTAAATTCTGGAATCTGACCCTGACGAAACGTCAGTATAGCAAAAATATTACTACTTGATAGAAATATCTTCCATTGAATACTTTCTGTTTGGTAAAACAGTTGTGGGAGCTTGGTCCATGACGACTTAAGAGCGGTTATCCGTAACTTTCACCTAGGACCATGCAAGATAGAAAAATCGAAAATTGCCAATCTTTGTCACAATAAAGGTCTTCCCAAACCATTTATAAAAATGTAAGTTTTAGTTTATTCCGGTAAATATTTTGCCGTTACGACGACTTTATCATTCCGATGGCTCGTGACCAAGTAAAAACGACCTGAAAGTGTCACTTAAATCAACCGCTCGTCTTGAATTGTGAAGATAGGAATATCAATATCAAAGCCATGTAGTATAAGTAGGATATTTCCTTGTCATGTTGGCTTGTCAAATTTGAAATCGATGGAGACCAGAATTCTTAACAGATTTTTAAAATTAACCGTTTCGAGCGGCATAGTCGCACGCTAAAAACTGGCGAAATTCAGGACCAAAAAAAGCACTCTGGTATATGGCTTTCGCAGCTGAGAGTATACTTGTTGGAATAAGCAATCTTTCCTCTACGATTTGATGAAAAAAAAAAAATGAAATGGTAAATTTTGGGAGCGCTTTATCTACACCCTATTTTCCAAGCGAAGACGACCTTTTGACCTTGACAGGCGGGGAAGTAATGACCAGCGTTTTCAAATAACACGCGCTAATTCCATTTTTTAAAGAAACGTTTCACAATGTTTGGTACTTACTAATTAATAGAACCTCAAATAATGTCATCAGCCGAAAACAGGACAGGTTTTGGCTCGCAAATACTTTTTTTTGGCAAAGGAAAACTTTGGTTGTTGGTGATTAACATCGGCAAATTTGCATAAATTTGAAACATTTTTCTTTCACAACAAAGTCGGTTTTCTGCCTTCAGTTTTTTTCCAAAACAATGGTAAAGAAGACCAATAAAGTGTGACCCAACTATTTATAAAGCAAACCTTACCTTAATAACTCTTTTCTGATGAAGAAACGTCGAGATTTCTTCTGGCCGCGCGAGACAACCGTCGAACATTTTTGGGTGGTCGCGAAAACGTTGCTGTCACGCAATATACACTGGTCTTAAATTACAAACCAGAGAGGTCCCATCCTGGCTTTTACCGTGTTTACATTTTGGAGCCACACATACGATCCTCAATTTAAAAGTGTGGGCAGTTCACAGAAAGACAACGCAGCAGAAAAGGCTCAGATGCTATTGAAAGTATTCAACAACTTGCAACGTATAGAGCCGGAGGGGGGGGGGGGAATGAGGGGAAGGGCATATAAAAGCGACGAGACTGATCATCGGACATGTTAAAAGGACCTCATAAGATAAAATGCCTGGATTGAAATTTTTTTTATATATTGCTAGCCTGCGGCAGAATCTGTCTGATGTTTTTTCCTGCTCTTGTCTCCTGGAATGCTGTCTGGCTACCATCTCTGGGCATGACTTGTCTTTTGTTTGTTGGTTTTTTTTTTTGCCACTTTTTCTAAATAGAAGTGCCCGTGATAAATTTAATGCTGATGGCTTTACTTTTAACCATTCTAAACAGAAAAAATATCAATCATAGGGGTATGCCGGGCGCCCCTTGTCCTAAAAACATTTCTTGATAAACAAACGTAGATATTCCGGTCCACCCTAAGCCTTTTTTTGAAAACCTCCGTTTTTCGTGTTGCGAACACTAGGTAATGAAAAACTGTCTTGCGGGTGTGCTTCAATGGCTTCCACGATACTGCCGACGACTACATATATATATATAAACGGCTGCTACATAAATAGTCAGCCAAGAACACTGGCGTATGGTTTGAAAGTGCCCTTTCTATGAACAAGCAAGTGAACTAACTGTGCAAAACAGCTTTCTATCGTCTACGTAATCTAGTTACTACCAGAAAGTTCCTGTCACACAAAAACTGCGAAATACTAACACACACCTTTGCAACTTCTCGGATCGATTACTGTAATTCTCTACTATCTGGCATACCACATAATTTGCTGCAAATTGGACCTAAATATTTAACGGACACTTCACTTGGACAGCTGCAGTTTTTCTTGTAGGATCTCCAGCGGATTCCAAACCTTTCCCGGTGTCGCGGGCATATTGTTAAACCCAAACGAACTTCATTGAATTCAAAAAATTCCTTTAAAAATTAGAAAAAAAAAACGGTTCCGAGTTATCGTCAAACGTCAGAATCTGTGCCCACGTTCATTGAGTTTTCCTGTCTTCATTTAGGTCAAAAGGAATATATCCCGAGGAAGTATTCACCCACCCTGGCTGCCAAATATGTCTCATTGTAACAGGCGGGTATCTTAACAGAATTTTTAATATGGGCAGTGCAGAACTTCGTTTACCCCTCATTTATCTCTGGATGTACCCCAAGATGGAGAGAGGGGTGTTGCGCCCCAGGTGAAAAAAAATGTGGATACCAGGAGTAATTTCATTATTTCGCTTCAGTAATACCGGCAACGTGTTGCGCAACAAAGTTGTGTTACAAGTTGAGAGTGTTCTCGCCTATACACGGAACAAATCTTTATTTTTCGAAAAGTAGAAGCAACTAACCTTCTGCAACCTGAACACGCGACGCGGAGGTGATAATAAGCGCAACATCGTTGCGTGAATAGTTGCACGAATGTTTTCCGTGTTATTTGGCCCTTAGGCAAGATTTTACAACTCCTGGTGGCGGCACGTACAGTTGTATCCAAGCTAAAGACCGAGTGCAAAGCATTACATATTTCTTGGTGCATCATACGAATGCGCGGGACGTGTGTAGCTCGCGCGGGAAAATCCACGCTTTCGGCACTTCGCGCCAAGCGAGTTAACCTTTTTCGGAAGATTCGTGCCCCCGCGAGTTTTCTTTTTCTTGTCTTTTCTTTCTTATTTTGAGGCAGAGAAAGATAGCGAACAGCAAAAAGTATTTTGCAGTCTACAGCAATAAGTACCCAAATTTTTCAACAGTACAGTTACCTGCTCTTGCCAGCAAAAACTTTGCTTCTGAATCTAGTGAGGCATCCGACACCTTGTAACTTCTCAGATATCCTTTGATTTCTTTACTGCATTCCCCAATTTTATTATATGGCTAGAGCTTGTAAATATATAACGCGCGCTGTGATTGGCAATACTCGGGGCCAGATTTTCCCGTAATGCCAACGGGCATTATGAGTGATGTTTATGCCCGGCTAGTAAAGTGGAAATATAGAGAAAAAGGTACATTTGATTCAAATAGTTGGAATGATTTGAAGCTAAATGAAAAGAGACAGTTTCTTTGAAAGTTTTTACTTTTTCTTGCGCGATATCCCCGGGAGGTACTTCCCGAAGATTTGGGCGGCAGTGTGCGGCGCGCTTCTGGAAACCCTTACTCTACTTCAGACCAAGATATGTGATTTTCCCTACCCTATTTCAGACCTGGCTAAAAATTTGAGACGAGACCCTAACCCTATTTCAGACGAGACCCTAACCCTATTTCGTTTGCGTCAACAGTTGAGAAGGGCTTCAAATTCCCAACGTTAATCAAACCTCAGTTCTTTGGAGAAGAAAATTAGTAAAATAGCTTCTTGTAAGAACCTTACCAGATCCCATATCAGAGTGCACAAACCTCACGCTATTTCAGACCAAAATGGTCAAAATCTAACCCTATTTCAGACCATAAAGGCTCAAAAACCATACCCTTTGGCGCCGCACATACCAATATAGCTTATATAAGGGAGTACCCCCCCCCGGGCACAAACCTCACCCTATTTCAGACCAAAATGGTCAAAATCTATGTCCTGTTTCAGACCAAAAAGGCTCAAAACCCATACCCTTTGGCGTCACACATACCTATATAGCTTATGTAAGGGAGTACCCCCCTCCCCTGGGTGCCCTATAAATTTCTTAAGTAAAACTGCTGAGTTTTGTATGCTTTCCGGTAAACTGTTTCATTCATCCCAATCCGCCACGGCTCACTTTTCAAGTAATAAAGTGTTAGGCATAGCCATATAATAAACTTCTTATTACAGGGTCGTGACGAGGTATGTGGGATCAGGGATCAAAGGGGTGGGATCAGGGATCAGAAGGGTGGGATAGGACCGCAGCCCTGGGATCAGGAATCACAGACCACGGGATTGGGATCAGCAGTTTCTTATAGGGGATCAGGGATCAGGCTGTACCACATTTGTGGGATCAGGGACGAAAATTGGTCACGCTTTTGGAATTTGCGTACAAAAATGGGATCAGCGATGAAAAAGCATACCTCGTTACCACCCTGTTATTAACTCTCGCTCGCTCGGGACCGTACTAGGAGAATATTGCCCTCAGTCTTTCTTGTACGACCTCGGGCAATATTCTCCCAGTACAGCCCTCGCGCTCAGTTAATAAGAAGTAAGGAACACACTGGACATTCGCTAGGTTGTCTGAATTAGCCCCACAACTTCCTCCAACTATTTCCGAATACCCACACAAAGCCATGGTAGTTTGAGGTTTGACAGACTGGTGGCGTTCCAAACAGTTCAACCCACGTGCAAGATTTGTGTCGGGTTTTTTTGACACGAGGCATGTTTGTTACATCATGATTGTGGAAGGATTTTGCAACTTCAGGTATAATGACCGGTAACTTTATTTGGCTCTTATTTTTCTTTGGTTAAGAACTTTGAGATAATTTTACATTTTACAGTACTAATGCTATAAAGACTGGTTTAAATTTTAAAACAATTCATTGCACTAGCAGCAAAGTTTTGGACATCACTTGCGCATTGGAGATTCGCTGCTGACAGCTGTTTGCATTTGCCTGGCCATGTGGTTTTGTAATCTAAGACCACTGTGTATTGTGTGACAGTATATCCATCACTTACCCAAAAATGTTCGACGGTTGTCATCAGTTGTCATGGGCGGCTAGTAGAAATCTCGTCATTTCTTCACAGAAAATGGTTATTAAGGTACGATTTGCTACATGGATAGTTAGGTAATGCTTTACTGGTTTTCGTTAGTATTTTTACTTTAGAAACAAGGAAGGTAAAACCAGTTTCTTGTGAAAAACAAATGTTTCAAATTTATGCAAATTTGCCGATGTGAATCACTAACAACCAAAATTTCCCTTGGCTGAGAAAACGTATTTGCTAGCCAAAACCTGTCCTGTTTTCGGCTGATGACTTTATTTGAGGTTCTATTAATTAGTAAGTACCAAACATTGTGAAACGTTTCTTTAAAAAATGGAATTAGCGCGTGTTATTTGAAAACGCTGGTCATTACTTCCCCGCCTGTCAAGGTCAAAACGTCGTCTTCGCCTGGAAAATAGGGTGTAGATAAAGCGCTCCCAAAATTTACCATTTCATTCACCCAAAAATTTTTTTTCATTAAATCGTAGAGGAAAGATTGCTTATTCCAACAAGTATCCTCTCAGCTGCGAAAGCCATATACCAGAGTGCTTTTTTTGGTCCTGAATTTCGCCATTTTTTAGCGTGCGACTATGCCGCTCGAAACGGTTGAATTTTAAAAATCTCTCAAAAATTCTGGTCTCCATCGAATTCAAATTTGACATGGCAAATATGACAAGGGAATATCCTACTTATACTATATGGCTTTGATATTGATATTTCTGTCTTCACAATTCAAGACGAGCGGCTGATTTAAGTGACACTTTGAAGTCGTTTTTACTCGCTCCCGAGCCATCGGAATGATAAAGTCGTCGTAACGGTAAAATATCTACAAAAATAAACTGAAACTTATATTTTTATAAATGGTTTGGGAAGACCTTTATTGTGACAAAGATTGGCAATTTTCGATTTTTCTATCTTGCAGGGTCCTAGGTGAAAGTTAAGGATAGCCGCTCTTAATGGTTATGATCCAGTTTGCAATATGTAGCCCCCAGAACCACCTGATCGTGAGGTACTGCTCTACCAGATGTGAACCTACGATACCCACAAAAACGTCTTGCTTTTGAAATTTCGCCTCGACTTAGTTTTGCTGCGCTTTCTCTAGATTAGCAGTACAGTATGTTGCCCAGTTTTCGTACGGGCCCAGTTTTCGTACAGAAAGAACTTTATTTGATTATTTTCGACGGTCATTTAAATCTTCGTCAACCGAAGAATTCCAAAAATAAAAGGAACATTTCAGCTATAAATTGCCGGTTTTGCCGGGCTTTTTGACGAAGAAGCAGGTCAGTGCGGGCAATTTCTTTCGAGGTGAGTAAAAGTTTAGCGGCTGATATTTGCACTTTTCACTGCACAGTAAAGGTATTGTAGATGAACAAATAGCCCGTTTTGTAGATAATTTTGCAAGGAACCTCATGATTTTTGGACAGACGATAGATAAAAGATGAAAGTAAATGGAAGAACTTTCAAAGCCAGCTTAAATTTAACTGCTCCTGAATTTTAGCGGTGAGAATCTTTGCATACATTTCGACCTACTGTGCCAGTTTTCGTACACTTAGCTGCGCCTTTCTCAAAACCTATTTTTAAATAAGTTAAAGAACTGAATTTTAAACTTAACTGTTCGAGAACTAATAAGTCGCAAGTGCAGTAAAGATTATACAACAATCCTTGCAAAGTACGATACACTACATGTATTTGTTGTGGTGTAACAGCGACGCTTTACATCCAGGTCATGCAAAGGTCACGAATATTTAATAAACGTAATCCCACGCAAACAATCTAAATCGTCAAATAATTAACCAAGGTAGATGTCTATGCATAGAATGTTGACATACACCTTGAAACATCGTTAGCTTACTGGTTTTACCGATTTTTGTCCACTCCGTTGCGATTCTAATAAACATTTACAAAAGTAGCTAAGAAGAGCATGCATAAGCGGAAACGGAAGTAAAGCGTTTGCTATTCTGAAGGCGTAAGCGGAAACGGAAGGAAAACGTCGAATCTTATAGAGGCCTTTTCTTAACAGTTGTAATGCGCAGAATAGTAACCTGTCAATTACCTTTACCAAGGCAGTAAATGACGTACGAGACGGTGGATTGAGCGCAAGAAAAGCCGCCCGAAAGTAAGGGACGAAGAAATCAACACAGCAGAATCGATTAAACATCCACTTCCGGAATAACCATTTGCTTTGTACACCAAACATTGGTCGCTAAGCCGATATTTATTCACAAATCGAAGAGAAAACGCGATAAGCACTCAGCAGGGTGGCTGACACATCAGTTTGTGTCCAGCATTTTCATGGAGAAATTTTGTTTTGTCGATGTACGAAAACTGGGCCAGGTGTACGAAGACTGGGCAACTTGGGAGTTTTGGGATAAATGGCATAATTTTGAACATACGTCGATCAAGCGGCCAATCGTTTTATATATTGAAGGTAAGTAAATGGGCAACCTTTCAAAGAAATTTCAGAAATTTTCATCTCACAGACAAAAAGATATAGCGATTACAAACTAAAGTGTACGAGAACTGGGCAACACACTGTATACCGTAAAACATAGGGAATGTCACTTCGGGAGTTGATCACAGACTAGCCTGGGTAATATGAGAACCAGACTTAACCAGTGGAAATTACGAGTATCCTCAGATTTTTGTTAGGGATTGAATAGCAGGTGAGATATGCAAGCTTGCGCAAAAATTTCTCTACTATAAGTACTATCTCTACTAGACTACTCTTAATCTAACTGTACAATAGACGCCCGTTACCTAGCAGGGGCGTAGCTACCTGTACGCACGGACGCATAATAATAAAATAAAATGAATTTTAAAAAGCAAATAAATAAAAGATAATTATTTTAAAAAGCACGATTTACCTTAAGTCATTTCTCTCCGCTTGTTTCTTTGAAAGTTGTTTATAAGACAACGGTCGGCGTTTTCCACACCCGAATGTCGGTTTCCAAAGAGAAGCGATGTGATTCACTGGTGGACCGAATGGTCGGAAAAAGGCGGGAAAATAGCGAGCAAAAAGCAAGCGGGATGGTAATGAATGAACGCGTTTTGGTCACCTCGTTTTGTAGCCTATGGCACAATTACGTCTATGTAGGTGCTTTTACAAGGCAAGCAATGCCGGTCAAAAACAATGTGACTCATTTGTGTATAAAAAGAAACTCTGAGATACCGCCAACATGTTCGCTTTATTAATGATAAGCTATCGGAGCGCTTCAATGATCCCCCAAAAAAGCAACTTACAAAGAATATTAAGACTTACCTGTCATTTCATATCAAGTAAGAACGCTTACGCTTAACACAAAAATTTCACCACGTTGATGATAAAGAAAATTTAATCAAGGCTAATGAAAAAATGAGGGACTTGAATGAGGGGGGGGGGGGGGATTTGGAAAATTGTGCGTACCTCTGGAAAAATCCTAGCTACGCCCCTGCCTAGAACGGAAACTCGTTTCCTCTTGAATAATTTTTCCAGTCATTTACTACTGGCTTTGCCGAAGGAATTTTTGATTTCCTTGAAACCCTACTTTATTTTAAATTAACCCTACAGTGGGGGGGGGGGGGGAGGGGAGGGGAGGTGGGAGTGGGTGCACGGATTTTGCCTTTGCGGACTTGAAACTGTTATCTTATTTTTTTAATATGTGAACAAGTACCGCCAAACTTTTATTTAAAAAAAATTATTTGGGAACAAATTAGTGTGGTAGGTCAATGTACAGTGAGATTGACGTTGCTAAGGCAATCAAACTTTGACAGGCGTGTTTTTCTGAAATTATTTGGTACATTACTGTTTTAACTGAAAACAAAAATGACTTTCTCACCATAGGTGTCATGTTATTAGATAATTTTAGTGTTGTTTTATTATTTTTGTCCGCTTTTTGGTCATTGGGTGGCTTTCCGTATTCTTAGGGAAATCAGGAAATCCAATACGGTGGATCCAATTGGAAATTATGACGTAAGTCTGACGTATTGTGACGTCATCAGTATTCCTTGCCGATCTCAAAGGAAACATTCTTGGACAAAATTCTTGGACATACTTTTGACCCTCTAAGTTTCATTTTCATTGCTTTATTGCTAACGGAGTTTAATGGAGGCCTGCCACACAACGGCCACAGAAGACCAAAGAAGGCCCGGGAAGGACAAAAGGACAAAAATTTGTTTCTTCTCCCCATGGGCTCCAACCCTTATTTTCAAATAAATTCACTATTAATTGGTGAAGGATCATGAATTCAAATTTTAGATAGCTAAGAGAAACACGAGTGCAAAATGGGGCAGTACCAGGTGTTGTTGTTGTTGTTGACATTAGTTACTGGTCAGCGGCTACTGCCTGAATAATACAACAGGAGAGAACTAAATGCGTGGAAAGCTTGTTGTAAATGAAGGTTTTTGAATGAACAATTTTCTCAAAAACCGACTGTTTGACACTTCCAAGATGATCTCTGAAACGCACGGATCTATATTTGATCGAAGATGACAGAATATTGAGGTAATGGTTGTAAATGTAAACAGACCAAGATGCTTTTCGTCGATTTCATTATTTTGCAAGGCACTAAGTGTTCGCTAAATAAGTTTGCAAAACACAGGCTGTGATATAGGCAATATGACCTGCTTTTATTGCTTTATTCTCAGATTAATAGTTCTAGATCAAGGTTGTTTTGCAAAGTTACTTGCTAAGCGCAATTAGCAATCATCGAATGGCGTGTACTTTATAACTTGTTTATCTTGTGAATTGAGCATAGTTAATGAGCTATTTGAATGCTGTACAATTTAATTAAAGCAATATGCGAAATATTACCAGTTTTCATTTGTGTCCTGCTGTAGTTTGAAACTATTTTTTGTGTTTTCCTGATGTAAGGGAGCATTGTTTGCATCACATTTACTCTTAAATTCCACGCATAGGTTGTGGTTCGTAATTTGCATAATTTAGAAATTCCGGTGTTTCAAAGCGGCGCCACGTTCTTTAAACCGTCTGGCCGCACGATTTTATTTTATTATAATCAAGACCAAGTCTTAAACTTTCCATGACTGCAAGGAATTTGCTATACGAGGTCTCACTTTTTGTTAACATGTATTTTTGTTTACCCATTTTCCTACTTTTTTAAAAGCCGTGAAATTGGGTTGTTAAAAGGAACTGTTTTAAGTACTCAAAACAACTACATGGAAATGTCAGTAACACTGTAGGATAAGGAAGAGTTGTACTTATCAACCAACAGTAGAATTTTGTCCTGCATCAAATTTTAAGTGTTGTGAGGAGTTACCAAAGTCATTGAAAATTGGCATTTTTGTACCAATAAAATGTCCATTTTTGTCCACCAGGGGACCCCCATTGTAAACTGTCGAAGAAAGCACTAAGAGCCCAAATGAAAAGTGTTTTTAAAGTACCCAGACAAAGTGTAATTCACATACAAGGTTTGAAGGAAATCTATTTTGTGACCAATTTGGGTTATGAGGATCTTAGGGAGACAGCCATTAACTTAAGGCCTTCCCCTGTTTTGTGCCGGAGCGTGAGAACTGGATGGCCCTACTATAACAGGAGGGCCAGTTTGGCCAAATCGGCCAGAACCAGTTGTTAGAACTGATGTGCACCATTTACAAAATGGTAGCATGGGCCGGCCTTTTTTGACAAATGCAAAAATGCTCTTAAACTGTTGGCTGGTTGATCTAACTCAACGGTGTAGTATCCCACCAAAATATGACAATTTTGCTTACCTAACTTCCATGTTCTCTTGTGAATTGCCATCAAATATACAACTAAATTAGATAGAAACGTTTTACGGAGCATTACTCCCACAGGTGCAGGATTACTGGGGTGGAATTAAATTGTAGTTTGTCATGCCGGTCCAGAAATCAAAGGTGTCATTCTGGTGTAACCTTAAGTTTATACAACCATCACGTTTGGCAGGCAATAGCTTATCACGGAACAATGTCATCAGTGGATAATCAGTGAGTAATCAACCGATTTATCACTGAGTAATGCCATTATTGATATTTAATGGATAATCAGTGATTTATTTAACTCAATTGTTTGTGAGCCAGTTTCATAACTCATTGATGTCGTTGAATTCCCATTGATGTCAGTGGTTATTCATTCAGTGATGTTATTGGTTAACTCAGGGATCACCCATTAGCCTCCCCCGCTGCAAACCCGACCATCTGAGGAAAACCAGGCCTCTATGCCCCCAATTTTTTTTCTGGTTTATTAAATTAGAATAGGCTCCTTGCATAACCGTGTCACGTGACCCTGTCAATCATAATAATTGGTCGTGGCTCGAAATAGATGACTGACATGGAAAGGGCGTCATGAAATTAGTAGGATTTCCAATTTTGAGGCCACTAACGTTTAAGTGCAAGATTTTAGGACAGTTTGAAAGTTTCAACATTATAAACGATTTGTATGCTGGGTGGAAAAGCTTGCCACCCAGCAGCATTTTTCCCTTTAAGTCTTGGTAATTTTTTGAACATTAAAATAACCGTAAAATGTCGCACTTAAACGTCAATAACCTCAAAATTGAAAATCTTACTAATTTCATCATGCTCTTTCCATTTCTGATATGTATTTCGTACTGTTACCATTTTTTGTGATTGACAAGGTCTCGCGACAGTTATACCTGTGGAGGAGGCTTGGTTACCTTTATCTCCTGTTTTTCCTCTGTCTGAATCATTGTGTTTGTTTTATGTCAGATGGATGTTTGGAGTTTTGGGCTAGTTAACATGGAAATGGCAACTGGCGAGCGCCCAGTCGTTTGTCAAATACGAAACCAGATTGCTCGTGTAATAAGTGAAAAGCTTCGAGAACTCATTTCCTCGTACACCCACATAAATCCAGTGGAACGCCCACCAATGGAGTGGGTTGTCGATTTCTTGAATAAGCTACGTGTAGCTGTAGCTGAAAAAAGGTACGAAATTAATGTTAATTCAACTGGGAGCTGGTCATTTAGTCAATTGGTTAGAGCGCTGCACCGGTAACGCAATAATTCTGCATCCTGCAGTTCTAATATATGATATTCATATATTCATTATTTCACCTTCATCCTCCACGGGTTTATACCGAACCTACTACATGACCAGCTCCCAGTTGGCTTGTTAGCTCAATTGGTTGCAGGGCTGCACTGGTATCGCAGAGGTCAAGGGTTCGAATCCCGTTCAAGCCTGCCTTTTTTACAGGCTTTCATTTTGCAACTGCAAAAGTTGTCTCTATAACTGCGAAGTTAAATGAACAAGAATAGAAGAAATTGGGGCAAATGACGATAAAGGTGGTGCACCTTCGTTTTATTTAGTATAATAATATTAATTAATAATAACGAGCGGAAAAAGTTGAGTGGTCAGTGTTAATACTACGGACTCAGTTTGTATTTGAAACGTTTGTCAGCTGTTGGTGTGTCGTTACTGTTTTTTTTTTCAAGTCAAATGAGTGGCCATTGCATCCAGCATCCTCAGTTGATTATGAGCTCAAATAATCAGTTGCGTTACCCAGCCCATCTATACCAATTTCTTTTCTTTACGCACTGCCCTTTATTTTCCACAACCCTAAGTTTAAGGTTACTCCGGACCTTCGCGGGTGTCCTCGGGGAAAAAACTCGTTTGCGCCCCATTTTAAAAGAAACCACGGGCAAACTAGATATCGTTTGAAAGCTTAATAAATGTAGATTTCGGAAAATTGCCAGTTTCTTCAATTCCATAAAAGAAAATCGCAATCAACCACGAAAATGACCATGTGTCATTCAATTGAATTAAAAGGGTATCAAATCCAAGCGCATTGGAAAAGTATCTGCACAGTGTTAATCACAAAGGATCAATCATCAAAAGTGTGTCAGCATTTTTCGATATTCTGACTGGTTATTTCTTAATTAATCTGTGAAGTTTGAGCAGCAAAGAATACGCGATGAGCATTGCATTGAAGATCGCCACGGTGAAATATTACAAATTTCAAAAATCCCCGACACGCTTTCGTTTCACAACCTCTAAGGAATGTTCAGGCCACATTTCACAGAAATCTGCCGAATTTTGGTACCCTATTTTAAAATTCATTTGTTTGATTGAATGACACATGGTCATTTCGCGGTCATTTTTGCAATTTTCTTTTGTGGAATCCAAAAACACTGGCAATTCATATTTTTTTCCGAAACTTCATTTATTAAGTTTTCTAACGATATATAGTTTGCGCGTACGAATTGTTTTTCCCGAGGACACCGGAGGACACCCGTGAAGGTCCGGAGTAACCTTAATGCAATGGGCAAACAATCTACATCCAAGATTTCTGAAAGTGTGTTCGCTTTTGTTAATAGTCTGTCTTCTTTCTTTCCAGGACTGACGCTGTTGTTCCTTGTTTGTAATCTCTCAGACAAAACAAAAAATCCAAAAAAACTGTTAAAAATGATAGTCCTTAGCAATGACTTAACCTTAAAAACAATGCAAAACAAAAAGAAAAACAAACAAAAAGAAAAAGAATTATATTTAAAAATAAGTTAAAGGAGAAGGTCACTACAGAAAGTGAATATTTTTTGTACTCACCAATAAAAAGACCACACTGAGTTGAGTTACTGACCGTTGTTTGAGCTTCCATAATCCGATCCAATGAAATTCCTCTCCAAAGAAGCAAAAGAATTCGTCATCGGGCGCCGCCATTTTGGACAGCGCTTAGAAGCCTGGCTGCGTATTCTTGACGTCATTTCGTCCAAGTTGAAATTGGCGCGAAGCTCTACCGAAGAAGGATTTAAACACACAAGAGAGAAGTCCGTGTATTCTGTGACGCAAGAAATACCTGCATATTTCACCGCAAGCAGTAAATTAAAATAAACACAGACAAATCAGATTTAGACCACAAACCTACTGCGGCTCGATTTAAGCCACATTTTATTTTTTTAAAACAATGTACAAGTTAAATCAAATTTCTTTTCGACAGCAAACGCATTCTCTCGGAGACGGCATCACTTCACATCTTTCACAAGTGCACCAAAATGTACCTTCTAACCGTTCCTTCATTTAATCATCTCCACTTTCATCTTCCTCGGAATTACTGGCACATTCTGGTTCGAAACAATACGGTTTGAGCGCAGCCATCGTATCGGAATTGTTGGCACACAATTTTATATATTTTCATATTAGCTTTTACATTCCCAAATTCTAGGCGATTCGAGTGTTTTGAATGATTTCGCGAGTTTAATCAGTGTAAACAACTTTATTTGATTTACTAGATCTGTACTTTTCGTACAACGACCATATCGTTACTAAGCAACATACACGTGCCAGAACTTGTGGCTGACTTATGCACACGTTCTCGCAACACTTTGCATTTTGTTTTGCAAGCTGGAAAAGTTTCACGTGGGAACGTTTTCACGCCCTAATCCCTTTTCTTTTGATTCCAGATCGATTTGATTACTGTTCGTAAACAACTATTGTTTGGCTTAATCCAGCTAAACTAAACAATTAATGTTTTCGTGTGCGCCCAACAGGCAAGTAACGACCTGGTCACTATTTTTAATTACTAGCATTTATGTCTTTAAGTGTTCTTAACTTAGTTTAAGTTAATTCTGGACACTCTGGTCTTTTGACCAGCACGAACTGTAAAACTTTGATTCCATGCAACCTTTTGAACAATGGATCACTTAAATTAGTTTACCTAGTTACCTTCAAAATATTTACATGTTGCTTTTGGATCCTTTTGTGGTATTGAATTTAACATTTTGAATACAGATCACGTACGGAAAGAAAATCCGCGTAGTTTCAGCAATGTCAGTGATTGGTATCGGGAAACTTATACTTATGCTTACTTATATCAACCGTTTCACTAGGCCGATCAATTCGTTAGAAGTTGTAACTTTTACAGCAAAAATAAGTACCAGGTTTGCGACAGATTAAAGAACGCCGCCGTTGCCAGGTTAAGTTGAAATTCCAAAACATTCGAGTTGAACCAATCAGAAAACTTTACGTAATCTACGTTAACCAATCACTGTACGTTCTGGAATTAAGGAGTGGATTCTTTAGCGTCGATTCAGTGTGTAAGCTGGAGTCGAAATAAGCATGGGTTGAGTTGAGAGCAAAACTGAAACAAGCAAGAACTTTTGATTAAAATCCTAAAGAGAAATTCAGCCTAGAGTCCTCTCTTCAAGCAACGCCGTAAAGAGAATCCTGATACTCCAAAAGTACCGCGCGACAGAATACAACAAACATCTTCGAACTGACAAGTTGGGCGAAATGACCTCACGAATATGCGGCCAGGCTCCCAAGCACTATCTAAAATGGCGGCGCCCGATGATGAAATTGGAGAGGAATTTCACTGGGATCGGATGCACTATGGAAGCTCAAACAACGGTCGGTAACTCAACTCAGTGTGGTCTATTTATTGGTGACTACAAAAATATACGGTTTCTGGAGTGACCTCCTTTAAAGGTGAAACTTGAACTAGTGGCTAGGACTAAGACATACAACAATAATGCTAAGAATATACATACGTAAAATTATGACGTAATTAAAATGTAGTATAATATTTGTTTCCCGCAATATTCATAATACAACATGCAATTTTAGTGTAAACTACACAAGTGAATAGTGTTCTCAGACTGGATAACATTTTTTCTTCACCTCCAATCGATGCAGCGGGTGCTCTGCTCGAGTTTTTGCCCTTGTTTCAGCGAGCAAAATAAGTCTTGCGGCTGGCTATTCACTTGTGTAGTATAGTAAACAATTGTTTACCTCATTGTCGGTGAACTGTAGATATTTATCTTGCCACTTTGTGGCGTGGTTTGCATAGTTGAATAATTGTTAAATATTTGATAGGCATGCAACATTTTCTGACATTCAGAATTGTTTACAAAGTGAACTCTTATTAAAATAGGTCTATCTCTTAGGCGATACCATACTTGTTGCTTGTCTCCGTAAATAGTGAACTTTTTTCACCATTTCTGGTGTGTCTGTTTTCGTGTTTTGTTTCGTTACAGGATATTGTTCACCTCAGGAAGATCGTTTATTTTTGCAATATTTATTTCGATTTGTTATTTGTATTCGTTTCTTGATCGTGCCTTCCATGCATTTTTCTTTTAATTAACAATTATCCTGCGAAATCGCGCGGAATATCACCTGATACTTAGCCGACGAGGCCGTAGGCCGAGTTGGCTAAATCAGGGGATATTCCGCAAGATTGAGCAGGATAATTGTTTTATTATTCAACAAATTCCCATCGACTACCATTTTCAGAACGAGAAAAACTACGGCTCTATGATAAAAACGCTAAAAGCTAGCAACACATAAAGCTTAACAAAAATCAAAACAGAACTTCAAGAAATCAAAGTTTACTACCGTTCACTTAAAAAGACTTATTTACAAACTCGTGTCTGGAAATGACAAGACAAAGGAAAAAAATATTGCTACCTTACCGAGAATAAGTCCTCTTCCTGTGAATTAAAATCTTTTCAACTTTAGTCTTTACAACTTTCCGTGAGCAAGCGTGCTGCTTCGTTCGCAATAGCATTTTCTTGGTTGAGTTCTCACTATGAAAATTCCAAGTCAACCTCTAGATATCTTTGTGAGCTGAAGCAAATACTTGTTGACATTTTGAGAGCATTTAATCGTGGAAAGTTTCTTCCAGAGAGTTAAAATTTACGGAGAACACTGCTAAAACTGTCTCGCTTTTCAACATGGCCGCCAAACAAGCAATGAGAGAAAATGTGCAGTGCACTTCCAAATATGGTCATTTACGTATATCGCAGGATATCTGTCATGTAGGATGACAGATATTGAGGGCTTCCTTACCATATATGGGCATAGTGACAATTTGTTGAATAATAATTAGCAATATCGGGTACCTGTACAATGGAGTGCAATTATATAGAAGAATACTTTGGAAATAATTATGAAATACTTGATTAACTGTACATGGACAGTTAATCAAGACCAGTTACATGCTATGTGAGTTTAAAAATATTTATAAATTTAATTGTTTACAAAGAAATACTCGTGTCATTTTCCAGGACTAAAGAGAGTTATTTAGGCAGTAAATGTAGCGGTTGAGGAATTTTTTCATTTAAATATATTTAACATATTTTCTATGTTATTTCAATACGTTGTAATTGATGTAAACAATTGCAGACCAGTTACATGTTGTTTTAGTTTCGAAATTAGCATTTTAAAAATATATTTTTAACTTAAATTTTTACATAGAATTATTCTTGTCATTTTGAAAGACTAAAGATTTCTTAAGATCTTACCTGTGGAGATCATATATTTATAGAGAAGTATCTGGAGAAGTATTAAGATAGCAAATGCAGTCGTTGAGGTACAAAGTACACGTTTTGAACATCTTATTCTCCGTGGCAGAACGTTGCGTTGAGTATTTTTCTTGCAACGTTTGAACCCATTACCAAAATGTAGAGCCGTACAAACAGACAATATATTATATTTTCAACAAAGTAACCGCTGTTAACAAAATAAGTCACTGTTGGTTACTTAACTTAACGTAATTTACTTGCTCCTAAGTAAGGCTAAGTATTCCATACAGGATATAATCGTGGTGTGGAACAATATTTATTAATAGCTTAAAAGCAAATTTGCAAAATTAAATAGTCGTGAAGTACATTTATTGTAGAATAGTTTTAAAGTAAGTTGTCACTGTATTTTATAAAGCATCTTGTCGTAGCTTGACTTTAAATCAGCTGTCGCTTTGTACGCATTAAATTAAGTTCTTCAGACTAGGTGTAGTTTGGTTTAGTACTTGTATAGCTCCTACTGGTGTTAGGAACAGGTGATGTTGAACCTCCTGTACGAACGTTGTCCGAACGCGCGGGATACTCCTACTTGCAGGAGAAGTGTGTCTGTTGAAGTGTAGTATCCACGCTGAGCCTGGCCCTTGGTGATCTCTATGGAGATTAAGGACTTAACGACTACATGTTCGGCAACGGGGCAGGAAACGTCAGTTCAGGTCGGCACAAACGAGGCGAATACTCCCGGGGACCAAGTCAATCTTCGTGTAAACTGCCCATTTTCGTCTAAAAATGTATTTGCAGGGACCAAATCGGCGACTAGTCCCACAAATTCAAACTGGTTTATCGGAATTTTTTACTTTTTTGCCAGTTGGCCTGGAGAATAAATCTTGTATTTTTCTGTATTGGGGATGACAAAGTCTCATAGACTTGTGGATGAACAGTTTGCGGTTTTATTGTGCTGATTTTTTTAAGTTTTTGCGGTTAATTTAGTAAATTCGGTTTCACTGTTGAGGGCCTCTCCATTTTTTGTCTTCACGTTTCGGCGAATTTCAGTAAAAGCAGCCTAAAGTTTGCCATTTTGCAGGTCTCCGCGTGTAAAGCCTTCAAGAGATTTGTCCCGCGAAAAGTCTCATCATGTAAACTCTACAGGGACTAGTCCCTGCAACTAATCTCCTCGTGTGTGCCGACCTTTAAACTTTGTACTTTACGTCATTTGATTCTACTTGGAGAGCAATCCAACTCGTTTAATTTGTGAAATGCGGCCGAACTATCCGGGATCTGAATTCCCAATTTCGATATATTAAAATTCAGTCTTAAACAATAAGCATCATTTCGAGGCTTAGGGGAATAAATCCATGTTAATCCTTATATCAGTCCCCTTAGCCTCGTAGTGATGTCTATTGTTTCAAGTTGAATTTTAATATATCGAAATTGGGCTATTTCAGGAAGGGATAGGGAAATTAACCGTCGTGATTTCCCTTTCTCATTTTACGTCGTTGTTTTGCAGTCCACGGCATAGAAATGTACCAGAATATATAACGCGCGTCAGGATTTAGGTTTTATGGAGAACGGGAAATCATGACGGTGACTTCTCCTCTCCCTCCCTGAAATTGAGAGCTGTCCCAACAAATTCAGGTCTAGGATAGTTCGGCCATTTTGGACATTATGTACAATAATCGCGGTGTATAATAAAATGACGTGAATACACACTTTGCAATACATTTCCTTGGCGTTGCTGTCGTCGTTGCTTGATTCCCTGATCTCTTCGGGACGAGCGCAAAGTGCAAGTGAAGGCCTGGGCTCTCGTAGGATCTGACTTCTCGTTCCCAGGGCCTCTTCTCTACAGGGAACGAGGTTGGCGCCAAATCTAGTGATGTTCAAAGGAACGCCTGTCCCAATTGATCCGCAGTTTCGAGACATGTCAACTTGCAATAGGTGACTTTTAGTAGGGGGAGGGAGAAATTTCCTTAGCAAGAATCTGTCTACAGGAAGTGAAAACTGGATTTAGCAATTGAGAAATCGAAAATAGCGGGTCCGGGATGGTGGTTATTTGGAAATCATTACCTAATTCCACGTCATTTGTCGTCACCGTCTCAGTTGCGGACGTCAGAGGAAACATTTTTATTAACTCTACACCCATCAAAGTGTTCAAAACATACATGTATAAGGCGTTCAGTGTCTGTTTGCGACGAAAATTTCATTTTTCTATATTGTTTTTTGTTCGAGACTGAAAGGGTAAGTCAAGATCCATGACATTATGACTTCGCGATAAGAAAAGCCCAATTTCGAGTTCACCAAGGCCGCTGAATAAAAATGCTTAAGACGCATTTATACAGGGTTAGTCGGGATTTGAGCTAAAACGTGCAAAAATACCAGCAGAAAAGTGCTGAATTCTAAAATAAATCAATACACAGTTGCGAATAGTTCATCTTCTCGCTAGTATTTGTGAAACTTTTACGTCAGATTGAGACTAACCTTATACAAATGCGTCTTTTGTCTTTGTATCCAGTGGCTTTCGTGAACTGGACTATTGGCCACTCGTTCATGTTATCTGAATATCCTGAAAATTAATTAAAGTCGACTCAACATTTCTGTCATGTGGGTTTTGCATGGCGTATTTTGTATTGAAATATCAGGCGTTTACATGATTAGACTGCGGGTGTTTTTGCCTTGTAAACCAGAAAGATAAATAAATAAATGTGGGCGGACGCTAAACAATTTCGCATATTTTTTAAAATGAAAAACCACAACCACGACTCCGCATAAGTACATATCCTGATGCAAACACTCGAATGTTTGCATCAGATCAGATGCAAGCATGAAGTACAGCCTGGATACCAACCGTCTCCAGTCCGCCTGCTATAGATAAACGACCAGATGAAGAGAGTAAATTAAGGCTATGGGAAGCAGCCTTCTTTTTCTTTCCTTATATAAAATAAAGCCAAACTAGCATTACTAGAAGTCATACACGTGCTGGCCATGCAACCAATCAGAGCGCGACGTTCAACGTTGTTGAATTCAAATGTTATGGCAATCGAATTTCGTTCGATGCCATCCAGTATCATTTAGTTTACCATCATCCAACATCGTTCCACATGGTGGATAAACGTGTGTATTATGTTGAAGTAAAAAGTGTCGAACGCCTTTAATGAACGCTGTTAAATAGAAATTGTTACACTTTATTGTTGAACCCGTTTGCCAGGGCCTTACAAACGCGCAAACGTTTTACCATGCATGTGGCGTTGAACGGAATTTGTTGAATTCGACAATTGACCATAGTTAAACGAAGTGATTTGACCGGGGCCTTACTTGGGCAAGAGTTTATAACAGAACAAAAACAACGGACATCTTTGCCGGATATTTCCATGACAGGTTTGGCATTTATCAGCTCTTGTATGAAATTAAACCTTCGTGTTAAAAGAAGACTAAAGAAAAAAATTAAGTGCCGACCCTGATTTAAATTTTATTTTGAAGCGTAAAGAAGGTCTTTCTTCATAGTGAAGGGTTTTGAATGTCTAGGATACAACATAATGTGTAGCTTCTGCTGGGAATTTTACTTTTTCAGTTTAGTAAACTGCAGTTGAATATCAGTTTAATTTATTCTCCGTGCAGCCAGCTGTTCAAAGTGACATTTTACTTGTATCAACAAAAACCTAGCCCAAAGTTATTGCATAAACATGAAATAACACGGTAAAACAGATTACAAAGCTTTAACTGTACTGAAAACAGGTCAGGGTGGAGATCAAAGACCATCTGTCTCAAAAACGGTACGTAAACACTTCATACAGCTGTAGAATAAAGTTCCAGGGCCTCGAATGCTGGCTTCTTGTTCCCATCGATATCTCGAAAAGAAACCCGTTTCCGCTGTATGATGTTGTACAGAAGTTTACTATAGTTTTTAGATTAAACTTTGCTCCATCTAGAACAAAAACTGTTTGGCTAGGATACTGTAAACAATAATTTACTAGGAGAGTTCAGATACCAAAAGTATAGTGTGGTCTTTTAACTGAGCATTTCAGCTATAACCAAACACTTAACTGTTTACAGAACGGCATCTTTCTTAATGATTTGGTCCCAAATTATATTGTTCATAACACCAATATATAATTTTATTCTTGTTTTTGTTCACCTTACTGAAACTGGTGTTAATTTTGTTCAATGCGCAGAGTTGTCTTCGATCTGAGGGAAACATGAAGATAATTTAGAAGGTCTTCAATAAATCTCGAACCCCGGTCAACCGCACGAGCTCGAGAAGCTTAAGTTTCACACGTTTTGACTCTATAACAGTAATTTACCCACTGATAACTCGCGATTTTGTTTATTGGGATAACACTATTCAAGTTCTCGATATTTGATTGTGGTAGTCATATACAGAAAAATTTCTAGAAAGGAAAAGGGACAAGTCATTGATGATTTTGTGAAAAAAAATTACCAAATAAAGGACACTGTCACATGTTTTACAAGGTTACACAACAAAATCTTTCGTAACGTACAGGCCCGAGATAAAAAATAAATTCAGTCCGCTTATGAGAGAAGGTCGCTCATACAACAATAGACCGTAATACAGCGTTCGTTTAAAACTGCTACATGCTACGCAAGATTTCGTAAAATAGGTCCGTATAATTATTAAGGGACAGTTTCACATTGACTTTTCCACTAGTTACAAGTTTTGGTGATACAAACAAACACGTATCAACCTTTTTGTTTCAGAAAACAGGATTTTCTTCAGCAAACACAGCTGCCGTTTTGACGGTTCTTTGTACCATATACTTCCACTGTCTGGTAAATGTAATTTCTAGATGTTCAAGGTGCAAAAAAAAGCCGTCATGAATCAAACAAATTACTTGAAAGATAGAAAGCACAATAGCGGTCGATATGGAAGTGGAGTTTTGCTTACAGTTTTGACGATTATTTTCGTGATTATTTTGGTCGGAAATTTTCTCCTTCTTTTGGCGATCAAATCGTTTCGGTTCCGGCATGTTCCTGACGTGTTGATAGGGTCGCTGGCTGTAAACGATCTTCTGAACGACTTGGGACCTGTTTTAACATCTATCATCGTTTCCCAAACCGGTCCTGAAGGTTTTAGAGGCTTACAAATGAAGGCACTTTGTCATTTTTACAACTGGATATCTTCCTTTCTTCGTTTGCCCGCTTCTTTCATTGCTACTTTAATGACAATTGATTGCGTTTTCGCTACCCTGCACCCATTGTATTATCGCACAAAAGTCACGTTTGTAAATGTAGCTGAAGTCATTGGTTTGTTCGTTTTGTCAGCGGCTTTCATCTCCTCGTGGCCGGCTATGGGCTGGGGCCGAGTTTATCCTCACAGAGGGCTGTGTTCGTTTGATTTTGGAGGCAGCTTTGCTCTTCTTATTGCCATATTAGGGTATGTCCAGTTGGTAGTGGTGCTGACCAGTTTCATTGCGGTGTCTCAAAAAATGAATAGATACGAGAGAAGACTGGGTCGACTTGGACGTGGTAGAACGCTGACTTTATAGAACGGCAGACTACAAGCTATGGAAATATCAGTAACGCGTCAAAAGCGAATTGAAAATATTGAAGAAAATTGCACAATCAAAAATGGAAGTAGAAGCGATGAGGTACGAGCTAGTACTAGAGAAATAACTACGTTGCAAGAAGAAGAGAAACAAAGTAACCATCCCAGAAGCCCTCACAAGCAGAGAATGAGCAGACAAGTAAAAGAGAGCCGTCAGTTTATAAAGATTCTTGGGTCAGCGGTGCTTCTCTTCTATGTTAGCTGGCTACCAATAATTGTAAGCATAATTTTGCCGTTACAGTATTTTTAAAGAATATTTTTTTTTTCAGGTTGATAGAAACACGAGAACAAATTTGGATGAAAGAGAAACTTTTATGTGCAGGGAAAGGGATTGGAGGGAAAGAATTTTGGGAAGTATTTCCAGTGCTTTTTTCAAGCTCTCGGAAACTTCCTAGAGTGTTATTACAATCAATAATCCCGACAAAACGTTTTTAACTGAGTAGCGTCAAACCGAAAACAAAGTAACCAATTGACCAATGGAAACAAATCTCAACAACACAACGAACCCATCGGAACTCACTGAAAGTAAGTTTAAATGGCTTCAAGCGCGCGAGAAACCTGAGAGCAAGTCCACAGTTTGCGTTGTTTTTGATTATTGGTTGAGAAAGTAGCACGCTAATCACAGAGCTTAGGGACCGGTAATTATTTAGAGGTGGGGGAGGGCTGGTGCAAACAGGGAGAGGGTCAATGATTTTTATCTTGGAAAAGGGGGGGCACATAAATTATTCACGCATATTAGGGAGCTTTGTTATACAAAGGGGGTAAGGGGGGGGCGGGTCAGCAAAAATGTGCTTTACAAAGGGGGGGACAGGAGAAATTGAACATGACTTCCCTCCATTTGCACCAGCCCTCCCCCCTCTAAATAATCCCCCGTCCCTTAGTAGGACAAAAATAAAGATATGAAAGACGACATATGAAAAATGACACGCATATTTTTGTGAACTAAAAATAGCCGTATCGACTGTCTAGTCACTGTTGGAAGACCAGACCTTTTGACGAAGGGCCAACGCTCAAAACTTTCAGGATTGTGTTTCAGTTCCCCAACGACGCAATACCCGTTTTTTTTTTTTAATGAAAAGAATCAAACAATCTTGCGGTCAGGAATGGGATGCTGCTAGATTTACAATGTGATACAAAAATATGTTTGGTATTACTTTTACATAAATTTAAACGTTTAGGGCTAGGCAATCCTGCAATAAATTACGAGCGCACTACAATTCTATTGTAACAATAATCACTTACCGTATGCTGTTTGTATTTTATTAGCTAAGTATTACACTAGAACAGGCCACCCAGGAGCACAGTGAGCTTCTTCAATCTTTGTCTGCACAGATGCCCCTTGTTAACTCTGTTCTCAATCCTTGGGTGTACTGTGATCTATTCCGACCTACCGGAAAGCGTACATTTACGTCCTCAGGAGGGTGGAGAGAGTGTGCGGTGTTGCTCAATCAAATCAAGTAAACATTGTGGAACTTGGCGCTATGAGCAGCAGGTTTCGAACTTCAGGTAAGTGACTGTTTTACATTTTATCTCTTAGACGTGTATTCAAATTCTCTAAAATCACACTCCTCGTGGTATATTGTGACCAGTAAAGGGACCTTAATATTTGCACTTGAGGTCAATGAATTTCAAGTGTTTGGGATGCTCAAGCGTTTTGGCCTTTTCACTGTTTCAATTTGTGAGCGAGGCTGGGCCGACTTGCCGGTTTTGGCTTAGTTTGAATAAGTGACCAATAAACGCTGTGTTCTGCCAAAGTGTAGCGCTGTCGGAGTGGTCTTGCTAAGTACTCCAGGTAAGCAGTAGAAGCCCAGTCGCCTTGAAGTTGAATTAACTCGTGGGAAATACCGAGTGAGCTTGCATATGTGGCTCCTCCACGGCGGAATGAGTGCCCAGAGTAGTTGTTGGGAGAGAAAGCTGCAAGGCGTAGGAGAACTTTTAAGTGTTTAGTAAATGAGCTGTAAGAGAGTGAGCGAAGGCCAGTCGCCGTAGGGATAACAAAGGCAGGACTTGAAGCCGGAGCTGGGCACATTTCGAAGAACTTGCGAAGAGCTTGCACTGGACATAAAGCATGCGACGGTATGGAAACCAAGGGAATGAGAAGTGTCCTTTCGCGGAATTGAAGAACTTTGGACCATTTGACAGAGACGATTAGGCCCCACGTGGTGAAATGGAAGTCGGAGCGTGATAGGTGCTTGTTCCGAGAGAATTGCGGGTGACTTGGGGGGGATGATATTGGACTTGCGAAAGAAGCTGAAGAAACCAAAAAGGAAGGCTGCCCAGAGCGGGCGATGAAGTGGCAAGGAGAAGTCCATGACATCTCGGAGAGCCAGAAGAATGGACGGTGTTATCGGGAGCTTGCGTTTAACCGACGCGGAGAGAAGAAGTTTCAGGCCTCGCAGCCTCAGTTGCACGCGACAGTGGGAGAGGGGAGGGGGTGGGTAGTCGAACATGACATGAAGCCAGCGGATACCATCCAAATAGTTTACGATGGACGAATACTTTATTGTGCGCCCCAAGAAGACACAGTAGCGACAAAGATTCGTGACCAAGATGGGTAGAGGGGACGTCTGAAGCAGGCGGCAAAATTGGAGGTATTTCAGGACTTGAGACTTGCGAGTGGCGAGAGTACAGGAGGCATAGGCGTTGGAAATCGCGAAAGCAACGGCGTTGTCAAGGGAACCACGAGGGTCTAGGAAAGAAGGAGAAAAGTGCGTAATTAGTCCAAGATATGATAAGAAGACTGTAGTCAGGTTGTATATATTTCTGTAAGACGAGATAAACGGTCGGCGAAAACGTTCTCAAGGCCCTTAATGTGGCAAGAGGTCAGGCGAAAGTTGTAGATGGCTGATAACCAGAAGATTTCCCGTAGCCAATCCATAGCGGCCGTGTTTTTACATTAGCCCTTATTTAAGAAAGACATGGCCTATGTATTATCCGTGTGTAAACAAACGTGACAGTTCGCCCAATGCGGAGACCGCCTACGGATTGCTTGTAACGCCGCATACAATTCAAGATAGTTAATGTTCGCCTGAAGGTGCGACGGGATTTCGTGGCCAGTTGTGTGAATCCAATTTCCAGACAAGCGAAGACTCGGCTGCACTTGTTTGTCTGAGAACCAAACGCCGGCAAGCCAATGATTTCGCCGCTGTGCGCCAAAACCCGAAAGGGAAGCATCGGTGTAAACATGTTCGATAATAGGCGAGTAGGAAATACTAATAGCCTGGCCATTAAACACACGACAAAAGTCTAGCCACCAACAGAAGTCCTTGCGAAGGTCGGAAGTGATGCGGGCTTTGTAGAAAGGGCGCTTTAGACGATTCATACAATCAAGAACGCGACGCAAGAAGGTTCGTCCCCCATTATCCACTTTAGCCAGAAAGTTCATGAGGTCAGCAACTCGCTGTAAATCCCGCTTGGAAGCTTTGTGTTTTGAAAGAAGGAAATTAAGCTGATCTTCTAATGATGAAATTTTGTCCTCGGGTATAGATGCCTGCATTGCAATTGAGTCTAAAATAATCTCGAGAAATATGACGCGTTGGGATGGACCAGACAGCTTAGACCAATTAACTTGAAAGCCAAGTGAGTGGAGAAGATGAATAAGTGTCAGTTGTGCACGAAGGCACTCCTCGCGTGAGAAAATCGTCCAAATAGTTAACGATGTTACCAAAGCCTTTTCGAGCCATCATACGGGTAATTGCGCAGGAAATCCTGTGAAAAATACTGGGCGCATTTTTGAGACCAAAACAGAGAAAATTGTCTGTAAAGAATTTGTAAGATCCATTAAAGGCCCAGCGGAATCCTTGAAGTGTGCAATGGGGGGGGGGGGGGGATAAACGGGTACCCAGCGATAAGCAGATTTAATGTCAATGGTGGCGAAGTAGCAGCCTGGATGCAGGAGAGCGATAGCATCATCGATAGTCTTGTAGCGGTAAGATTCGCAGGGTATGTGGTCATTGACAGAGTTGTTTAGAGGGCGACTCATGTCTGTTATGGGTCGAGGGTCGCCTGAATCCTTCTTTATAACGCACCCGATGGCGTTGACGCGAAGCGGTTTGTGGGGAACTTCTTGGATGCGATGGGAACAAAGTTCGTCATGAAAGAGTTTGTCGAGGGCTGGTTTTACATCAGGGTTTTCGGCGCTCCGATAATTTTTGCAGTCCGCTGACGAAACAGTAGAGAGGTCGTTGACAAGATGAAAACCATGTGCGATGCCCGAGAGAGTAAAATCTTTGTCGCCTGGGTCAGAGTCCATTTCTCGACACCAAGTGTCGAAATGGCGCGTAAGAGAGCAAATGTTGAGCAGATCAGGATCTGAAGAAAATAAATTTGAGCACGATGCAGAAATAGCGTTTGAAGAGGTTGAGTCGGCCGCTGCCGTTGGAGAATTAACTGGTCAATTGGAGGACGATTTTTTCCCTGGGGAAGACTGAGAACGATGAAATACGGCTCCGTGTTGCGTGGAGTCGCACACGAGACACGCGTGTGTGTAATTGCACCCTGCACAGTTATTGGAATCCTCGTTCCACTTGTAGCAGTGTTTACCAAAAGACTTCGAGCCACCAGCTTGTGAATTACCTGGACGGGGACGACCGCGATCTCGGGGCCGAGTGCTAGATGTTTTCACCGCCGAAGAGCCAAAATGGTGGGCCTGCAGATCGTTAAGCGAGGTATGATCGTCGTAAGCCGCCTCGCCACGCGCGACCGTGCCACGAAACTCATCACCGAATTGGAGAATGGCCGTGGTGGAGAAAGCGATTGTTATTTTGGATAAACATTTCAAAGAGCGGCAGAGCTGTTGAGCCTGGACGTGCTCACCGCTTTGCAGTAAACCGTCCAAAATCGAGAAGTAACCAGCTATGAACTCTGAATAGCTTAGTTCAAGTGGGTTGACTTTTATGTCCGATTTCCCGCTACGGGGCTTGAGGTAAATAGCCTCGTGGGCTCGAGGCAAAGACTTTGTCTTACCTTGGCCAGTCTTTTCCAAGTCCTTATCGCCGTTCTTGTTCTGTGAGAGGGCTAGAATTGACGATTCCAAGGCGTCAAGTTCATTGGCCAGTTGGCTGGAGACTGCGGCACCGCCAGCGCCAGCCGTGGTTGGGGAAGATGGAGCTGATTGTGCTGTGAGCACAGCTTTCTTGAGAAGACATCGTTGAGCCGTTGATAAGTCGAGGCTTGTGATAACTTCAGCCGTCATGGCCTTAATGGTTTGCATTGTAATGAATTCCTCTTTAACGAGAGATTTGACGGTGTGGCCAGTGAAGCCACTGGCCTCGCACCACGCTTGTGTTTCCTCATCCATGGACGAAAATTGAAGTAAAGATCGAAGCAGAAATCGAGCGAGCTAGTGAAAGGCGTGTGAGGAGAACTGACTGTTTCGCAACACGGCGGGATAAAACTGATACTAGACAATTAGCGGAAGTACGTCACTGCACTGTCAATTATACCTAGATAAACCTAGTCGTTTTATCTTACACATAAACCATACCGTTTTTTGTTTGTTTACAGCACGTCCAATATTTCCAGATGCAAGATAAGAATAAAACTGCAGAGAAAATTTAGCTGACAATTTAGTTTTCCAAGAGGTAACTGTAAAAGTTTGAGAATTGCGAGCTGGCTTGTACATACTTGGATATTTAAACGTAGCATTCTTAAGGTAAAGGAACAAACACTTCTCATTTCTGCCATGGCATTGTTTTCACAAAAGAACTGAACTTTGGTTTGATGTGCAAGAGAAAATGCCACACTAACCTGTTCCAGGCGTTCAGAGAGTGGTGCATGAAAGAAAAATCTTAATAAGGGCGGAGAAAAAAAAGGAACAGAGACTGCGGAGAGAGTTTCCTCTCGTTTTTAGGAGATGAAGTCACGCCAATGACGTCATAGGCTAATGCTAGAGCCGAAAAGAACGTCTCTGGTATACGGTGCCTGTCTGTCTCACGTCTGTGAGGCCATGGGGGTGAGGGGGGGGGTACTCTGTGAGATGTTGGGTAGGGGGTGTGCTGCCGGGACACTGAAACCCTTACCTTATCAGCGGCACATACCCATGCAGCTTATACATGGAGTACCTACCCCCGGGCTTTAAAGTGTTTGCATCACTTCTTAGCCCAGGGGCGTACTGAGTGAGTTTTTGGGTGGGGCTGTGCCGCCGGGACACTGAAAACCTTACCCTGTACCATAGACAGCGGCACATACTCCTATGGCGTAAAAGTGGGGGAATCTACTTCGGGCTGTGAAGTTCCCATGCATATGAAAACTTTTTTCCCTTTTCCTTTTTAATTTCCAAGCCGAAGTATTGGTTTTTGAGGGAGAATATTTTGATTTCCAGCCAGCTTGTGTGAGTCAATTCCAATACGAGACAAATGTTTACTGAGACTGGAAAGAGAGCAGGTTTTGAAATAGTAAGCCGAATTTTAACATTTTCATACTGTTCGAATGAAAAGCATACGAATTTTGACATCCCGTATTTATTAATTCGGCTATGAGCTGAGGCCCCATTTATATGGTCTCGGATACCCGAGACAACCCTTTCCCCCCTCCCCGAGTTACCCTGAGCGAGCTAACTTTTCGCTTATTTCTTTGAAAAGTTCAACGAACCGTTTACATGAGGATCTCCAACTCGTCTCGGGGAGGCGAGACAACTCGGGGGGAGAGTTGTCTCACCTCGGCAGGTAAGGTAGCCCTGTTAGGCGGGACAACTTTTTCACGTATAAACACTTTGGCTCTCTTACCTGGGACGATTTTATGCGTGTCACTTAAGTTCTGGTTTTTGGGATAAAAACGATTAATTTAGCAAAATGTACATAGAAGAAATAATATTTAAACAAACAGGGACTACACTGATCGAATCAACGAGTAAATTCTAAGGAAAAAGGCGTACTGAGGTCATGAATATCAAAGCAAGATTTCGGAATAACTTATTAGGGTTAAACTCGGTTAGTAGGGCTAACTTCTTATCATGTAAACGCTCGGTAAAGTTGTCTCGGGGGGTACGGTTGTCTCGGGTACCCGAGACCATATAAATGAGGCCTGAGAACCAAAACAAGTGACCGAGGTTGTTTCTAAAAATAGATTTTTTACCGAAGGAATTTATCAGCAGCTCACGTGCCAATTTAGAAATGTAAACAAATAGGCACGCTTTGGTCCCTTTGCGGAGCAAAAAGACGAAAATTATTATAGCCGACTTGGCTACAAAGCGAGAAGGCATTTATGTGACGGATATATTAAACGGAACTTTAGTGTACAGGAGAAATAAATACAGTAATAAAATTATTTCAATTGTGTTTATAAACGCTAGTTTTTATGGATTTCGAATGAAAATTGGATACAGCAAACGTAAATTTGATGAAAGACTGCTGTTTTGACAAACAGTTAATACAAACAGATAACAGTTCCAATACGAAGAACGTAGGTGGTGGACTGAAAGCCGAGAAATTTAAACAAAGTAACGCGAGTCACGTGTCACATAAATCATGCGGAACATTACAAAATCCTATCGTAAGTTGACCGTCCATGAGTTCTGAAAACTTATTGGAGATTCACCAGTAGAAGTAGGAAGATAAAAGGGCCAACTGCAGCTTACATTTTATTTTCTGAAGTAAAGTTAACTTTCCTGTGATCTTAGCCTAAATTGTGTATGCAATATTTTTAGACAACGAGTTTAAGTAATACTTGTTTTAGTTTATGTTGTTTTGAAGAAAAGGCTATTAGCTGTCACGTAGTCACGCTGCCCGTTACCCAGTTTTATGCTGGTTAACCGCCAGATGTGGGGGGGGGGGGGTTAGGGGGACAGGGGACTTTTAAGGCTTCAATTCAGTTACAGGAATACAATATGTGACTGACTGACTGACTGACTGACTGACTGACTGGCTGACTGACTGATTGACTGACTGGCTGACTGACTGACTGACTGACTGACTGACTGGCTGACTGACTGACTGACTGACTAGCTAACTGATTGTCTGGCTGACTGGCAAACTGATTGATTAGCTGATTTATTGACTGACTGGATGAGTAAATGAGTTTGTTATATGGCTCAACTGGTCCGAGTTGAAAAGGAGCTTTCTGATTGGTTCCTTGAGCGGCCCCAATTTTCCTATATGGAGCGCTAAGATAGACCGGTCACGAAAAGATCTCACTAAATCGTGTTTTGGAAACATTTTAGAAGAGAGGGCAGTTTTGTATGAAGTCGAAACCTTGTTCTTGCTTTCTTGTCTATAATTTTGGCAAAAACATCTCCGAAAATGACATTATGGAAATCGTTTGTTCCCTTCTTTCTTCTTTGTAGTGCGCACTTACTTATAGAAATACGCTTTGCTGTTCGCAAATTTGTAAAGAGCCATAATAATAAATCCTTTATTGAACTAGCTTGTTCGGTCCGTATTGGGAAAATGTTGGTCTCGTTCTTTTTTTGGAAGTTTATGTTCCAAAAAAGGGAACTCCACCAATATCTTCCTAATACGGACCGAACAAGCTAGTTCAATAACATATACCCTATGTATGAGTGAGTGAGTAAATGACTGAATCGATAGATGAATGAATGAATGAACGAACGAACGAATGATCGATCGATCAATCTTGCGAAACCGGTCAGCCAGCCAGTCAATCAGTCAGTCAGTCAGTCAGTCAGTCAGTCAGTCAGTCAGTCATTCAAGAAGAAATCGTTTTAATTGATTACATTTAAACAATCTTGATAAGTGGATGAATTCTTGCACGCTGGTTGGCTCTCGGTTATATATTGCCACTGTGAACGCAGACCATGAAAATGACGCAAGGGGCAAGCAAGTTTGTCTGTAGCTTCCTCGAACCCAAGCACTTCAGAGGTTTTTGGCAAGAGCGCGACGACCTAAGCTACGGGAAGGCTTCACAGAGATCAAACAAACAAACAAACAAACAAACAAACAAACAAAAAAACAAACAAACTAACTAACAGCTCTAAACCTACTGCTGCTCAGAACATTTTCTTTTAAACAACCATAAAGCAAGTGACATTAAAAAACAGACAAACCTTAGAACCTCTATAGGCTTAAATAGGAGAGATGAAACATGACACTTTTTCCGCTTTTTCATACTCCGTGTGTTTTTTGTATTTTTTTGTATTTTTCCTTTTTCTTATTTCGAATTGTAACGTATTTAGAGTTTAACTTTGTATGTTATCTCTGTCTCTTAAGCTTATGTTATTATAGTATCACGTAACATACTTGTGTTACATATTTTCAAATTTCAAATCGTAACGTTTTAAGTTTTTACGTTTTTTCATGTTGTAATGTAAGCTGTTTTATCTTATGTTATTCTAGTATCATATTGTATACACTTAGTTTAAATTGTAACGTTTTTGCCCTCAGAGTCATTCTCTTTAAGACCCCGAAGAAGAAATGTTGGTTAAAATATACACTCACTTTCGCTACCGTTGCATCAGCATTGCTTTTTTAACGTACTTGGTTCTTTCTTTTTTTATTTTTAATGGATCCGATACTTTTATTTTGTTACGGTGGTCCATGCGAAGTTAATTGGTCACAGAAAGCGCAAGGCACCAAGAGAAGACTCAACAGCTTTCCCATGATCCCTTGCGCCTTATACTTGCGCCACAGCGTCTGAGGTCGATGTATGAACCAGGGTCACGTGGGGTCCAGGAATTTTTAAAAGAAATAAAATGATGACAAAGGAATCACATGTAAGAAGAACCATGAAAGTCAGCCTCCGTTAGAGAAACAACATGACACTCGGGATGGGCAAAAGAAATTGACCAAGGAGACCAATGTGTATTTTCATCCACTCACTGAATGTGTCAATAAGCAGGCACCCCACTACTCATCTTTTACCCCCACCGACACACAGAGAGACATTATTTGTTCAGGCCCACGACGACGTTCTTAAGAATAAACTTGGTCTTTAAAGACAGTCATGTTTTTTTCTTTAACGAAATGAAGACAAGGCTGGGGATTGATTCATAGAGACCTCATAAGTTCAAAGCCCATCAGTTACAGTTGTGTTAGACAAGCGCGCGCGAAATTTCGAGGAATAAAAATCGTGCAAGCGGCACAAAGCAAAAAATTTATTGCAAACTAGTGAAATGAAATTCATACAAAGGTTTCAGTCACGAAAAAAAATTCATGCGGAAAAAAAAGCTTCCTCACCCCGAAAAAAAATATAATGGTCCATCCCTAACTTGTTAGGTATGATTTTAAGTAAGTTATAATTTTACTTTATTTTTAATTATTAACTGGTTAGTAAAATATTAAGTCTATTTCCTTACAAGTCAATCAAAGTCAGTCCAGAGTTCAGTCCAGAATCCAGTCCAAAGTCCAATCCACAGTCCAGTCCTGCTTTTCCATTTGGCCCATAAATCCTAATACACATAAATCCTAACTGCATGCTTCTAAAAGTTCACACCTAAGGTGTGAACTTTTCACAATACCTCAATCTGATTTCCGTACTTGTTGTTTTCTTTTCCCTTGATTACCCCTGCCACATTTCTCGATTTCTCGGCTTTGTGGGTTCGCATATTACTTTTAAAATCTTTCTTCGGTTCGATGGTAGGTCTATCGAAGACAGCGAGACGAAAAGTTTATTACAGTACGCACGAGTGGGGAAAGATCTCAGGGATATACCCACCACGATTCCCCAAAATGAAAAACGACCTTAAAATTAAAACATATCTTAAGTGCATTCACATGGATATACCCACCACGATTCCCCAAACTAAGGAAAGACGCTACAATATTTAAAACAAAGAAACCTCACCTCCACTCATTGGCAGCCATACGCCTAGGATTGACCTCATTGAATCCACCTCTATCCATCTCCCTTCATATGCCTACATAATCGTTCGTATACCTTCATTTCCATTTTTATGCCACATCTATGTTCAATGGATCTTATTTGCCTACATTGGTCTTCATTTTCCCTCATTATCTCCATATGCATTCATATACCTTCATTTTCCTTAATTTGCCTCCATCTTCCTTTAATTGCCCTCATTTTCCTTAATTACCATATCTGCCTTCATTTCCCTTCGTATGCCTCCATATTCGTCCATATGCCTTCCTTTCCATTCATTTTGCTACACCTGCCTTCAATTTCCTTTATTTGCCTCCATTTGCCTTCCTCGCCCTTCATTTGTCCTCATCTGCCCCCATTTACCTTCATTTCTCTTCATATACCTCCATATGCGTCCATAATGGCTTCATTTCCCCCTTCATATGCTTCATCTGCCTTCAATTTCCTTTATTTGCCTCCATTTGCCTCCCTCGCCCTTCACTTGTCCTCATCTGGCTCCATCTACCTTCATTTGCCTTCATATTCCTCTATATGCGTTCACATACCTTCATTTCCCTTAATTTGCCTCCATCTTCCCTCAATTGCCCTCATTTCTCTTAATTTATCTCCATCTGCCTTCATTTCCCTTCGTATGCCTCCATATTCGTCCAAATGCCTTCATTTCCATTCATTTTCCTACACCTGCCTTCAATTTCCTTCAATTGGTTCCATTTGCCTTCCTCGCCCTTCATTTGTCTCATCTGCCTCCATTTACCTTCATTTCCCTTCATATGCCTCCATATGCGTTCATATGGCTTCATTTCCCTTCATATGCCCTTATCTGCCTTCAATTCCTCTATTTGCCTCCCTCGCCTTTCATTTGTCCTCATCTGCCCCCATTTACTTTCATTTCTCTTCATATGCCTCCATATGGTCCATATGGCTTCATTTCCCTTCATGTGCCTTTATCTGCCTTCAATTTCCTTTATTTGCCTCCATTTGCCTTCCTCGCCCTTCATTTGTCCTCATCTGGCTCCATCTACCTTCATTTGCCTTCATATTGTGTTCATATACCTTCATTTTCCTTAATTTGCCTCCATCTTCCCTCAATTGCCCTCATTTCCCTTAATTAATCTCCGTCTGCCTTCATTTCCCTTCGCATGCCTCCATATGCGTTCATATGGCTTCATTTCCCTTCATTTGCCTACACCTGCCTTCAAATTTCTTCATTTTCCTTCATTTAATTCTATTTGCCTTCACTTGCCTCCATATGCCTTCATTTTCGTCCATATGCCTTCATTTCCATTCATTTCCATTCATTTCCATTCATTCCTACACCTGCCTTTAATCTCCATCAATTGCCTCCATTTGCCTTCCTCGCCCTTCATTTGTCCTCATCTTCCTCCATTTACCTTCATTTTCCTTCATATGCCTCCATAAGCGTTCATGTGACTTCATATTCCTTTCATTTGCCTTCATCTGCCTTCAATTTCCTTTATTTGCCTCCATTTTCCTTTCTCGCCTTTCATTTGTCCTCATCTCGCTCAATCTACCTTCATTTGCCTTCATATTCCTCCATATGCGTTCATATACCTTCATTTCCCTTAATTTGCCTCCATCTTCCTTCAATTGCCCTCATTTCCCTTAATTTATCTCCATCTGCCTTCATTTCCCTTTGTATGCCTCCATCTGCCTCCATTTACCTTCATTTGCCTTCATATGCTCCATATGCGTTCATATGGCGTCACTTCCCTTCATTTGACTATATCTGCCTTCGTTTTCCTTCCTCCGCCTTCATATTTCATCAACTCATTCATTTGCCTTCATTTGCCTACATATGCCTACATCTGCCTTCAATTAACTTCATTTGCCTTCCTTGGCCTTCATTTGTCCACATCTCTCTCCACTTTCTCATTTGCCTTCATATACCTCCATATACGTTCATATGCCTTCATTTCCCCTCATTCTTTTACATCTGTCTACATTTGCCTTCATTTGTCGTTATATGCCTTCATTCTCCTCCGTCTGCCTTCAAATTCCTTCATTTCCCTTCATTTAACTCCATCTGCCTTCACTTTGCTTCCATATGCATTCTTATGCCTTCATTTGCCTTTATATGCCTCCATATGCGCTCATATTCCTTCATTTGCTTTTATTTGGTTTCATTTACCTTCCTCCGTCTTCATATGCATTTGTCCTCATCCACTTCCATAGACTTCATTTGCCTTTATTTGCCTTCAGACCCTTCACTTGCCGTCACCTGCCCTTGTCTGCACTCATCTGCTTTCATCTGCACTCATCCGGCTTTCTTCCTTACCCTTCACTCTCCTTCATTTCCACTCATCTGCCCTCGTTTGCCTTCATTTGCTTTCATCTCCACTCATCTGCATTCACATGCCTTCATCTGTCTCAATCTGCGTTCACTTCCCTTAATCTGCGTTCATTTTTCATCATTTCCCTCCATTTCTCCTCAGCTGCTTTCATCTACCTTCGTATGCATTCATTATGCCTTCATCTACCTTCATTCGCTTTTATGTGCCTCATTTGCTTTCATTTGGTTTTTGAAAATGATGCCATTAGGTTGAGGCGTCTGAACGGGTGCGCAGTGAGTGGATTTTTGTTGTTCAGTAACTAAAATTACCGTGTAGCACGTTTTTTTTATTGGGCTCTAATTTGACCAATTTTTGCGGGGTTTTTTCTCACAGAAAAATGCATCAAAATCGCTAAAATTATAAACCGTAAAAATTTAATACTGCACGCTAAAATTTGCTCCACTGTGGACATTATATAAAATTTTTATCAAATAACATTTTAAAATGTAATGTAAAATCGTGTTGATGTCCATTTACTTAGAATATTTCCTTCAAAAACAAAACCATGAACTCAGAAATACAAAGTCTAATAGAACACAACTTCCCAGTGAAAATCGCACAAAATTAATTCCCCCAAGAAAAAGCACTCTTTTCCAATCGGAAGAATTTGTTCTTGCAAAGCAAACAAAATCGCCCACCCGCAAAATTAAATTGCCGCAAAAAGTTAGTGCTTTTCCTTTCTCTTTTGTGCGGATTTGAGGTTGCAAATTGGAGTCATGAAAACTTGGTTTGGGCATCGTTCCGGTGAAAAATGACCAAATCCAGCTTTACATTGCACTTGAAGAGCACGTTATCAAATGATGACAGGGCCTTGGCCAGTATGAGGCAAACCGAGGCACTTGTCTCCGTCATTTGTTCGTTTTATCAGTCATTTTTTGCTTTTAACACCCTAAATACTTAGGAAGAGAATTTAACCAGTGACATTGCCTCGGTCATAATTTTAACCATGGACATTGCCTCAGTCATAATTTTTTTTCTGGCTACGGCCCTGGGTGAAAAAAGGTTGACTTTCAGCGAAAGCACAAATGCCCAGTATACTGGCCTGGGATTCCCTACTTTCTTTAGTTATACAGTCATCGGGAAATAGTCCGTATCATCCTCAGTTTGTTAGAGTTTGCTACACCTCTACGCGTGGAGGAGAATAGAACTATGTACACACAAGCATATAACTTTATGTAAACTCGGTAAAATCTTCAGTGTATTAAAGAGACAATTTTATAATTAAAACATATGATTGTATGCACTTCGTTCACTGTTTTACAAGATTTCCGAGTGAGAAACCGATGATTGGAATAGTTAGTTTATTACCCTTTAAAATTGCCCTGTTGACTTGATGTTTCTTGCATCTTGTACTAAGGAATACCGCAATTAAACCCCGTTGTAGGTAAAGCTACGCTTTAGATAATTGGTGCGTGGCTTGGGCAGTGTTTGGTTACTGCACGAATTTCGTCAATTGTCACTGATTGTGCTTCGCTTATTGAATAAGTCCGGCAAGTACACTGGGGCTAACTTGTCGAGGGACTTAAACATCATAACTGACTTTTACATTTTTCGTCTTACTAAGAGTGTATCCCTTTGAAAGTTTTGGCCTCAAAAGTTATTAGGGCATGAAAAAAAAAATGTTTCCTGGTTTGTGAGTGTTTATATAATTATCTCATTATAAGCCTAAAATTCAATGTCTCTTTTTAGGTTTAATATGTTGCATATCATCTCATGCTCATAATTATTTAGGTTTTGTTTGGTAAACGTTTTGCCTTTTTACTCCTTATAACCGTTCCGTAGCTTGTAGTTTTTTAGTCATTTTACTTTGTTAACCCCTTTGTTTTAGGAAAAGGGGCTTTATAGGATAAGAACGTTACTCTGCCGTTTGAGAAGGAACAGCTTTCCATCCAAAAGAAAGGGCCCAGGGGTGGACTCTCATGTAAAAGTGATGGATGATCGTCCGAAATTTTCAAAAGGAACCCTTGAAAAGTATCAGAAACTCATCGTGTAGTCGTGGCTGAATTTCGTTTTTACCACCGAGAGGCTGATAATTAGTTAGTTCCCTCAAAGATACCAGGTGGCATAAAACGGAGTGCTGTTCAACAATCTAGTACATTCCAAATCAATGATTGTGAACCCTAAAAAGTACAACGATCATCCTTGCCACTTTTTGTGGGAATCTCCTTGGAGGGAAGAGAAGCTGACAAGGCTGACATCTGGTATTTAGATGTAGTACCTAGAAAGCCAGCTACAGAAGAAAGCAGACAGCGAAAAATTAAAAAAGCCTCCTGTGGGAGTTTCCTTCATTATTTCCAAACTTTGTTCGTTGATCATAGATGTGTATTCTCTACAGCGGTTGGCCATTACTGCTGTACGCTAGCTATACTGATGACAGCCTAGTTCTCAAAACGTAGACATTGTTGCACCATTGATGTTTTGTGCAACACTTGCTTGAAACATCGTTTGTTATCTCAGTATTATTAGTGCAAACTCTGTTTGAGGGAGGCTTATGCCTATCAGATGAGATGCCATTATTGCAATTGCATTTATACAAGTATTTTAGTCCCATTTTATTAGTTCAGTTGTTTTAAAAATGTATTGATGTTATTCTTCTGGCTAATTCTAATAATAAAGAATTTTAAAGCATTTATTCAATTGTTCGAGTGCTTTGTAATGCAAGTGTGATCACCATTGTGCCTTTTGGACTACCGGTAATGCTCGATTGATTATCGCTAGAATAAATTAACACGCCCTTAAAAAAAATGACTTAGCTAAGGATAATCACTTTTGGATTCTCAGTCTCGGTTATTAAGTTGCTATAAACTTTCTGATTGGTTTACTGTACACACATCCGCGAATAAAGCTGCTTTTCGTCGCTTTATGAGGAAATTAAATGCGTTCCAAAGTCTTCGCCCAAAAAGAAACATTTTGTGCAGAAATATGACTCAACGTCCAGAAATGATTGTTGAATTTGAGAACTTAAGGGAATTATTATTCGACGCATTTGCGCTTGTTGGATGTGATGTGATTTACGTCCATCGAGCGCGTTATTCTTATCGAAAACGTTAGACCTTGAAGTCACACCCCACCCTAGCCTGTGTAGCAATTTTTTTGTGCTTTCTGACCGCTCGGAAATACTTCAAAGGTGCGGAAAACCTTCGAAAACGCTTGCTGCGCTATTTTTAGTTTTGATAGGTTATTTTTTGGTCGTAGTACTAAAATTTGCAATGCATGTAAATAGGAAGAACCTAAAGTAGGTAAACGTGACTAATGAAATGTCACCTATAGCTATTTTGACTATTTCCCAGTGTTTAATCAAAGGAAATGGATAGTTTTCTAATGGACGCAACCGCAAAGCGACATCAGACATTTGAGGCAAATGACTTCAAATTCTACCTACTGATGGAATTTAGCCGCTGCCCATATTAGCGGGGTATTCGTAATTGGAAGGTGTAAGTAAGGTGAGAGTGGACCAACAACTCCATTAGCTCTCCCTATTTCACAGTTCGGACAAGAACTCAAATTTATTTCGGCGCAAGCTCCCTTGAATAACCGTTATTTTATTGGGTAGATGGAGGCAGACAAAATGAAAGCAGGTGAAGGCAAACGAAGGCAGATAAAAGCAGAAGAAGTGAAAAGAGGGCGGATGGTAAAGTGAAGGTAAATGAAAGCAGATAATATCAAGTGATGGCTGATCAAGCTAGATGAAGGCAGGTGAAAGCTTCTGAAGGCAAACGAGGCACGGATGAAGGTAATTGAAGGCAGATGAAGGGAAATGAAGGCAAAGGAAGGCATAAAAGGGAAGATGAAAAGGGATGAATGTTAATGAAGGCATAAACGAAGGCAAATGAACGCGCATGAAGGCATATGAAGACATATAAAGGAATACGAAGGAAGATGAAAGCAGGTGAAGAAAACTGAGGGCTATGAAGGGAAATGAAGGATGATCAGGGCAAATGAACACAGGTAGAGGCAGATGAAGGCGTATGGACGAAGATGAAATAATACATGAAGGCAAACGAGGGCAGATGAAGGTAAAATGAAAGCAGATGAAGGCAGATGAATGCAGATGATGGCGGATGTAGGTAGATGACTGCAGATGAAGGCAGATGGAAAAAGTGGAGGCAAATAAAGGCAAATGAAGTATATGAAATCAGATGAGGCCAGATGAAATGAAGATGACGGCAAATTATGGCAGATGGTGGGAAATGAAGACAAATGAAGGTAAGTGAATGCAGATGAAAGCAGATGAGCGTACATAAAGACGAATGAAGCCAGATTAATGCAGATGACGGTAAATTAGGGAATATGATGGTAGATGAAGTCAGATGGGAGAAGATGAAGACGAATGAAGGCAGCTTATTGCAGATGACGGCAAATTAGGGCAGATGGTGAGAAATAAAGGAAGATTTTGGAAAATGAACGCAGATGAAGACAGATGGGGTCAGATGAAGACGAATGACGGCAGATTGATGCAGATGATGGAAAATTAGGGCAGATGATGAGAAATGAAGGAAGATGAAGGTAGATGAACGCAGATGAAGGCAGATGAAGTCAGATGAAGACGAATGACGGCAGATTGATGCAGATGATGGAAAATTAGGGCAGATGATGCGAAATGAAGTAAGGTGAAGGCAGATGAAGGCAGATTAATGCAGGTGACGGCAAATTAGGGCAGATAATGAAAAGGATCGAAGATGAAGGTAGACGATAGCAGATGAAGGCAGATGAGGTAAGATGAAGACGAATGACGGCAAATTGATGCAGATGATGGCAAATTAGGGAAGATGATGGGAAATGAAGGAGGATGAAGGTAAATGAAGGCAGATGACGGCAAATAAGGTCAGATGATGGAAAATGAAGGAAGATGAAGTAGATGAAGGCAGATGGGGAAAGATGAAGACGAATGAAGGCAGATTAATGCAGATGGCGGCAAATTAGGGCAGATGACGGAAAATGAAGGAAGATGAAGGTAGATGAAGGCAGATTAATGCAGATGATGGCAAATTAGGGCAGATGATGAGAAATGAAGGAAGATGAAGGTAGATGAAGACGAATGAAGGCAGATGAACGAAGATGAAGGAAGATGAAGGCAGATGGGGAAAGATGAAGAGGAATAAAGGGAGATTAATGCAGATGGTGGCAGATAAGGGCAGATGATGAGAAATGAAGGAAGATGAAGAAGATAGATGAAGACGAATGAAGGCAGATGAACGAAGATGAAGGAAGATGAAGGCAGATGGGGAAAGACGAAGAGGAATAAAGGCAGATTAATGCAGATGGTGGCAAATAAGGGCAGATGATGAGAAATGAAGGAAGATGAAGCAGATGAAGACGAATGACGGCAGATGAAGGAAGACGAAGAAAGATAGATGCAGATGAAGGTAGCTGGGGAAAGATGAAGAGGAATAAAGGCAGATTAATGCAGATGATGGCAAATAAGGGCAGATGATGAGAAATGAAGGAAGATGAAGTAGATGAAGACGAATGACGGCAGATGAAGGAAGACGAAGAAAGATAGATGCAGATGAAGGTAGCTGGGGAAAGATGAAGAGGAATAAAGGCAGATTAATGCAGATGATGGCAAATAAGGGCAGATGATGAGAAATGAAGGAAGATGAAGCAGATGAAGACGAATGACGGCAGATGAAGGAAGATGAAGAAAGATAGATGCAGATGAAGGTAGCTGGGGAAAGATGAAGAGGAATAAAGGCAGATTAATGCAGATGATGGCAAATAAGGGCAGATGATGAGAAATGAAGGAAGATGAAGCAGATGAAGACGAATGACGGCAGATGAAGGAAGATGAAGAAAGATAGATGCAGATGAAGGTAGCTGGGGAAAGATGAAGAGGAATAAAGGCAGATTAATGCAGATGATGGCAAATAAGGGCAGATGATGGGAAATGAAGGAAGATGAAGGTAGATGAAGACGAATGAAGGCAGATGAACAAAGATGAAGGAAGATGAAGGAAGATGAAGGCAGATGGGGAAAGATGAAGAGGAATAAAGGGAGATTAATGCAGATGGTGGCAAATAAGGGCAGATGATGAGAAATGAAGGAAGACGATGAAGGCAGATGAACGAAGATGAAGGAAGATGAAGGCAGATGGGAAAAGATGAAGAGGAATAAAGGCAGATTAATGCAGATGGTGGCAAATAAGGGCAGATGATGAGAAATGAAGGAAGATGAAGCAGATGAAGACGAATGACGGCAGATGAAGGAAGATGAAGAAAGATAGATGCAGATGAAGGTAGCTGGGGAAAGATGAAGAGGAATAAAGGCAGATTAATGCAGATGATGGCAAATAAGGGCAGATGATGAGAAATGAAGGAAGATGAAGTAGATGAAGACGAATGACGGCAGATGAAGGAAGATGAAGAAAGATAGATGCAGATGAAGGTAGCTGGGGAAAGATGAAGAGGAATAAAGGCAGATTAATGCAGATGATGGCAAATAAGGGCAGATGATGGGAAATGAAGGAAGATGAAGGTAGATGAAGACGAATGAAGGCAGATGAACAAAGATGAAGGAAGATGAAGGAAGATGAAGGCAGATGGGGAAAGATGAAGAGGAATAAAGGGAGATTAATGCAGATGGTGGCAAATAAGGGCAGATGATGAGAAATGAAGGAAGACGATGAAGGCAGATGAACGAAGATGAAGGAAGATGAAGGCAGATGGGGAAAGATGAAGAGGAATAAAGGCAGATTAATGCAGATGGTGGCAAATAAGGGCAGATGATGAGAAATGAAGGAAGATGAAGCAGATGAAGACGAATGACGGCAGATGAAGGAAGATGAAGAAAGATAGATGCAGATGAAGGTAGCTGGGGAAAGATGAAGAGGAATAAAGGCAGATTAATGCAGATGATGGCAAATAAGGGCAGATGATGAGAAATGAAGGAAGATGAAGTAGATGAAGACGAATGACGGCAGATGAAGGAAGATGAAGAAAGATAGATGCAGATGAAGGTAGCTGGGGAAAGATGAAGAGGAATAAAGGCAGATTAATGCAGATGATGGCAAATAAGGGCAGATGATGGAAAATGAAGGAAGATGAAGGTAGATGAAGACGAATGAAGGCAGATGAACGAAGATGAAGGAAGATGAAGGCAGATGGGGAAAGATGAAGAGGAGTAAAGGCAGATTAATGCAGATGGTGGCAAATAAGGGCAGATGATGAGAAATGAAGGAAGATGAAGTAGATGAAGACGAATGACGGCAGATGAAGGAAGATGAAGAAAGATAGATGCAGATGAAGGTAGCTGGGGAAAGATGAAGAGGAATAAAGGCAGATTAATGCAGATGATGGCAAATAAGGGCAGATGATGGGAAATGAAGGAAGATGAAGGTTGATGAAGACGAATGGAGGCAGATTAATGCACATGACGGAAAATAAGGGCAGATGATGAAAATGAAGGAAGATGAAGGCAGATGATAGCAGATGAAGACGAATGAAGGTAGGTTAATGCAGATGAGGGCAATTTAGGGCAGATGATGCAAAATGAAAGCAGATCAGACTAGATGAATGCAGATGAAGGCACATAGAGATAGATGAAGGAAGATGGATGCAGATGAAGGCAGCTGGGGAAAGATGAGGAGGAATAAAGGCAGATTAAAGGGACACTGTCACGGGGATTTTTACGTTTTGGGGTGAAAATATGCTGAAATTTGAATAAAATGCTTTTTTTCTCGTACACAGAATACTCCTAGAACGTCAAGAAAAGGAAATCATATGATTTTCTCAAAGGAAGAACAAACCAGAGTCAGTTACTGGCGATTTTTCCACGAAACAAAGGAAAAACTTGAAAACATCAGCCTGATGTTTTCAAGTTGCAACCATATCCATCCTAACAATCCGCAGCAAAACACACTCAATTATAATCTCAGAGAACTGGTAGAGTAATTTTAAACGAAATTCAGCCAGTATTTTTGGATTTCCGCTGATTAGAATATGTCCTTTTACTTTTCAAAGTTATCTAGATATTGGTGACAGTGTCCCTTTAATGCAGATGATGGCAACTGAGGCAGATGATGGGAAATGAAGGAAGATGAAGGAAGATGAAGGCAGATGAAGGCAGATGAGGTAAGATGAAGAGGAATAAAGGCAGATTAATGCAGATGGTGGCAAATAAGGGCAGATGATGAGAAATGAAGGAAGATGAAAGTTGATGAAGACGAATGGAGGCAGATTAATGCAGATGATGGCAAATAAGGGCAGATGATGGGAAATGAAGGAAGATGAAGGTAGATGAACGCAGGTGAAGGCAGATGAGGTAAGATGAAGAGGAATAAAGGCAGATTAATGCAGATCGTGGCAAATAAGGGCAGATGATGAGAAATGAAAGCAGATCAGACTAGATGAATGCAGATGAAGGCACATAGAGATAGATGAAAGTAGATGATGGGAAATGAGGGGAAACAAAGGTAGATGCATAGAGATGAACGCAGATGGGAGGAGGTGGGGACAGATGGGAGCCAATGAGGCCTAACATAGGCGTATGCTGGCCTATGAATGCACTTAATATATGTTTTAATTTTAATGTCGTTTTTCATTTTGGGGAATCGTGGTGGGTATATCCATGAGATCTCTGCCCACGAGTGACAACTAGTTACAAGATTTAGCAAAGTTACACTCTGTATAAGACTTCACGAAAGGAACAGTGAAATAAGCTGATCGCTGATTGGGCACAAAAAATACAATGCCACAAAATTTGTGCTCAGTCAGAAGCAAGAAAGCAAATGGGCTCTTGAACTAGTGCGTTTTAAAAAGTATCCTCTAGGGGCTGTTTCCGCCCGTCTTGTAAACTTTCGCTCGTACCAGGCTTCAGCTCGTATCGATTTCGCCTGTTTTATCTGCCTTCTGCCCCTGGGTCTCCGAGGATGAGGGTTGGGGAGACTGAATGGGTTTTGAAATAGGGAGTCTATATGTTTTAAGACTATAAAAATTATGATGGCTTAGCATGATGTACTTAGTTGTTTAATATTTTTTGGCAAAATTATGGCGAGTGGTAGGTAACCTCCAGTTATGGGGAGATATCTCCGGTACAATATATGTCCCTATACATGAAGTACTCATTTGCTTTGTACGTTGGACCGCTGTGAAAGTTGCCGACATGCGAGGTTCCAGGAGATTCCAGAAGATGCCGCAGAGTCCTTCTCGTTGGAAGTACGAGGAACTACTGACCCTCACCGATCGCGACCAGTTCATTAATTAGCGATATCGATCACAATCGCAAGTGTACACTGAGGGGAACGAGTGAACGCATTTAAGGTAAGAAAACCTAATTTTAAAGGATCCTAGTCAGGCACGCCTTTGTTATTGTTTTGATCTGAAATTTGCGGTCAAATTACTCGTCGAACGTGACAAAACGTCAACAGTTCAACTGGTAAAAATATAAATTGTAGCCTGAAGCTGAAATTTCTTCGCTTGTTTTTTATTTTAGTGCCAGTAAAAGGGCTTTCGATTATTTTCAGCGCATTTTGGCGACTGTCCAAAAACCTAGAACTCAAGGAATGTTTGTGATCGTAAGCCGGCCAGCCTCCCAGTCCGCCTACCCAAAAGCAAACTATATTCAGCGAGCGCTCGCGGAATATGATTTACATGCGAATCTAGAATCATAAAGGTTTAGAATCTTGTTTAATTGGGTATTCTTGACTTTGCCATCGCCATAAAACACAACAGGCAAATGCACGGAGGGCAGAAATGTTTCCAAAACTCACTCGATCACGCCGCTCTGACCACCGCTCCGAACCGCATTTAGTTTTAATCAGCGCTAGATAAAGCGAGAACATTTCACATTCCTTTCAAATAGAAGAAACTCTTTTGTTAATAGCGGAGCTCGCGGAGCACCATGGGTAAGAAAATTTGGTAACCCGTTGATCCGAAAAATTTTGGTTCTGAAGTCAGCGTACGTGCGTCCGTCCGTACAGACTCTGGGGGAGGGCGACGGGAGTCCCACGACAGCCTGACCGGGGGAGGTGGAATGACAATTTTTCTTGTAGCTGAAGTAAACAACATGGCGGCTGGTTCGTCGTACGGTCGTCTTTCAATACGATAATTGTAATATATTCTTGGAATGAAGACTTGTAGCAGTTCATCACGAAAAGGAAGAGGATTGCTATGATCTCGATGGCGCATATAGAAGATACTGGAGAGCTTGAAGGCAAGAAATCCTTGTTTGCGGACATACTTGTTTTTTTCAAAGCTACGGAGATCTGGAAAGAACCCGGCGACTTTTGTTTAGATTTTCAAGGCCTTCTTTCAGTTCAGTGGTAAAGTAAATTATAGATTTGAGTGTGGATTCACATTGTAAAAATTGTTTAATTGAGCGACTTTACATGTTTAGTAAATTACGGTAATTTTCTTGAAATGTTTTAAAAACTTGTTTAAAAATAGCTTGTAGTTCCCGTTTGCCGGCTTGCGAGTAACTTCACTCGAGGGGAAAATTGAATGCAGTTTGCTTTCCTAGGCAAACGAATGCTTCGTATGTGAATGCCATTTCATGTTTTTGAAGGTTTCTTGTCCTTTTTCTGTGTTTATGCATTAAAGGAATTTTCATTAGTGAGCAATCTGATATTTAGGCTTCAGTTAACTTAAGCTTAATGTGGATATTGATAACTTGTTATTAATATAAGTCTAGACTACAACCTGTCGACAAAGTGCCGGATCTGGTGGGCCAATTCTCGATTTTGACCAAGCTGTTACGTAGGTATAAAATATGTGCGTGAGGGTCACAAGCCTATGACCTAAGACTTTAAGTATGCGCCGTGATAGTCACAAGATTACTTATTAAGCGCGCCATAGGTATGCCGCCAAACCAAAAATTGCCCATTACCCCCTCTCTGCTCTTGCGTCTGCATGCAACTCTCAATTTCACAAAAAGTTTTGATTCCTCTTTTTGGGCTATATGCCTGGTGGCATTTTACGGTTTGTTTCGTAAATCCCATCTGCTCCCGATGTCTGCTCAGAAATTCGACTCATCTAAGCAGCTCACCAAAAGCGATTTCAAGTTTTTTCCCTGGGGTACACTCATCACCATTCGATGGAGCAAAACCATTCAGTTCAGGGAAAGGGTGGTTGATATCCCCCTTCCTTGCATCCCCGGGAGCAAGCTATGTCCTACCACAGCTGTTATACATGCCTTTCATTTTACTAATTCCACCGCAGCTAATAGTCAAGCCTTCGCCTGGTATGACAACTCTTTATCCCCTAAAACTCACATCTTCACCTATAATTTGTTCATTTCCAAACTACGGGACCACCTCACAAGCATGGGCATCAATCCTCAGTCATACGCGGGGCACTCATTCCGTCGAGGCGGGGCGTCTTTTGCATACCAATCAGGGGTACCACTAGAACTTATTAAAGCCCTTGGGGATTGGCGTTCTGACACGATACTAATTTACCTCACTATGCCACTTTCCATTAGACTCCGATCAGCTAACATGCTTTGCAAATCCATCCTTACACATCCACACACCACCTAACTCACTACACCACTCCACTTGGGTTTGGGCTATTGGTTGTACCAGTTAATAACTTATGATCCGTAAAATCCTAGTAGAAATTATGTATTATGTTACGTGTAGTGCATATTGTAATAAAGGCTGCCAGATCCCAAACTTGAGTCCACGTTGTGGTTTAGGTGGATATTGATAACTTGTTATTAATATAAGTCTAGACTACAACCTGTCGACAAAGTGCCGGATCTGGTGGGCCAATTCTCGATTTTGACCAAGCTGTTACGTAGGTATAAAATATGTGCGTGAGGGTCACAAGCCTATGACCTAAGACTTTAAGTATGCGCCGTGATAGTCACAAGATTACTTTTAGCCTATCATATGTACACTAGTTTTTGTACCAGTACACATTATTAGGCAAGTTACCCGAGATATCCATTCAATGCAAGCCTTAGCACGAGCAGCATCAGCCAACGGCAACTTTTATCTAGCCTTAGTAATCAGTATTTTATAGGCTTAGTTTTAAATTTTTCCCGCCCACCCACTTCCAAGGCAGTCTTGTTCAGTTTTTGTTGTGTGTTATCGTTATAGCGTCTATTGATATATTTATGATAAATATATATAACAATAATAATAATTATAATTATAATAATAATAAGAATTGGTTACTGTGGGCTATTGGTTGTACCAGTTAATAACTTATGATCCGTAAAATCCTAGTAGAAATTATGTATTATGTTACGTGTAGTGCATATTGTAATAAAGGCTGCCAGATCCCAAACTTGAGTCCACGTTGTGGTTTAGTAAGCTCAATTTCCTTTTGAACTTTAGTGCATAATTTTCAATATTTTTCTTAGAGGAATTCTACTGTATTTTATTCGAAAAGTGGAAATCGTGACTAGTTCTAGACTGAGTCTGTGTTGTTTTTTCAATGTATGTTGTTTTTCTTCGGCGACGCATATTGGGTTGTTTTGACTAATTCGTATTTATCGTATTTATTTAGTATTCAACACCTGAAGAGTCGCTTTGTCGTCATTTTTAAGTTTATAGTCTTAGTGTAAAGCTCCTTATGTTTTTTGTTCAGTTGTGGAATATTTTATCTTCCTTATATTGTTATATTTTTTAGCTTCTCCACATGAAGTGAATGACATTTCTGTCCCAATTTAGCGACTAAACTTAGACTCGCCGTTTCAGTGAGTGAGTTCAGTGTGGCATGTTTTCGTGATCGTTTTGTTTTTTGTTAAACCGCTAAGCCATTTCAGTGTGTGTTTAGTTACAGATCGAAATGAAATCTTTATTTAAGTAACTAAAATAAGCAAAGCATTTCTGGGTTTAAGTCTACATGTATTTTGTCTAAAGTGAGACTCTAAAACCTTCCTAAAATTTAATAGTTCAGAGTGTATTCTTGAAAGCGCCCGATTAATACTTCGCGGTTGAAAAACTTGTGCCATTTTCTCTTGATAATTATACGTGTGCTTGAAAGTTTCCGAAAACATTTTTTGGAGAATTTTTGCCAGTAAACGGTTTGATGCCAGGAAAATATTATTTATTTTAGCAAGATAGATTTCGAGAAATGTTTCATGGTTAACAGAACTAAGCAGCCAGAGGGATGCATTGGAATCAGTGAGAAATGTGTATTTGCATGGAAAAGTCTTTAAGTGGGTTTTCTTTAGCAATTGTAGTTTTATAGGTACTCTTCTTGAACTCTATAAGCTAGCTTTCGAAAGAATGCTACAAGAAGAGCTGTCGGTGAAAGTCGTACTGAAGTCTTCTCTTTGATGAAAAATAAGCCAGCTTACAGTTTCCTCAGCGGTCCGCATGTTTTCCTTTCCTGTTTTTCACCTCTTGGGGAATAACTGCACAACTAAAATTTACTGTATTTTACGGGCCAATTAGCATGAAAGAGAGATGTGGAGCTCCGCTTTTAGGCTCGGCTAAATCTATATATTAGCTTTTATTTTCTTTGTTATCATCGCACAGGATGGATATTCATTTCAGTTTTCAAAATACATGAATTGCCATGAGAACAAAACGTCCTGCAGCTAGCTAAGGTGTCGATTGCGGCTAACAGATCTGATTTACAAAGTTTCTGTTCGCAAGCCATTCTTTCTCCTCCTTTTCTGCAATTCCAGGGATTAGTTTATGGAAAAAATCGAAGTGTTGTACTTAGGCATCGAAGGCTTTGAAGCTTTCGCTTTAGCGTCGCTACCGGCACTGCAGAGCGAGTCCTGTCGTCACATTTAGAAGACCAAAACATTTCAGCCCGTGAAGAACGCACACCGTAATGAAGTAAAATGTCGGCGAATAAGCTTGACCAGCATTTCAATCTATTGGATATCTTTTGCTTGACTAGTGCAATAACCAAGAAGGTCCTTGAATAATGATTTCTTTCATAAGCTTGATTGTTTTGGTACTGCCACGCGAAGGAGAGCATAAACCGCTTAGAGTCCTGGCGTTGTCTCACACATTTCACGAGAGAAATAGCAAACAACATCAAAATAACCGGTCAGATGTAACCGCTATTAATTTTTTAAGGCCAAAAAAGTAAATGAAGGCCCAAACTGGCCGCATTGGCGCGGATGTAGCCAGATTCAATTCACTGTGAAAAAATCCTGATTTTAGATGGCATAGAAAATGGCGGATTTCTCACTCCATGCGCGCAAAGCACTGTGGGTGACTAGGATCCTTTAACAAGCTTAAATGCAGGGCGTAACATGTCGATAATTTTTAACTTAATGCAAAAAGATATAAGCTTACATTGGCGAAACAGGGAGGAGACTAGGCGACCGTTTCCGCGAACACCTACAAGACGTTGAAAGAAAGGCTAAACTACAGAATACAGGGCCACTTTTCTAGCTATTCTAATTGAGATGGTTCGGCGGCTCGCCAGTCGATTCTAAGATATGTTATTCAGCTGGCTCGTTGGCTCGCCAGTCAATGCGACTGGCGAGCCGCCAAGCCGCCGAGCCACTAAATAATATACCTTACTCGTTCTATAAACACTCAACGCCACTGGCGAGCTGCCGAGCCACTAAATAATATACAGTACCTTACTTGTTCTATAAACACTCAACGCGACTGACGAGCTGACGAGCCGCCGAGCCGCCGAACCACTAAATAATATACCTTACTCGTTCTATAAACACTCAACGCGACTGGCGAGCCGACGAGCCACCGAGCCACTAAATAATATATCTTACTCGTTCTATAAACACTCAACGCGACTGGCGAGCCAACAGGCCGGCTCAAATAATAGACCTCAAAAAATGGCCCTGTATTCTGTAGTTGCCAAACTAGTCGCCCGACCTTTCAATCTCCCTAATCATTCTACATTCACATGACGATCTGCGGCCTTTCACTACACCAGGGTAACACGGAAAGCCGTAAAAATAAACTGCCAATTACTTTGTCTGGTCACACTTTTTATGTTTTTCTGCTCGTGGTCTTATCTTTGGCCCATTCCATCCCCTGTTCCCTTGCAGGAAAAGCACCTCCTATTGGTGCTGACCAAAGGAAACGCGGCTCAGGGAACGTCAGTTCGGGTTATGTTACAGAGCAACTGTTAATCATTTCTCAAGGTGAACATTTGATTCTACATTGAATAACAGACCACTTGGTTGCTCAGTTTTTTGTTTAACTTTATTGCCATACAGGCTTACTTTAGAGCTGTTTACACCTCGATAACAAGTCGTTCGAGCTGTTATTGTTTTGGATAACTTCTTAGCCGATCTAATGAAAATCGTGTCTCCATATTTGTGGATAAAAATTGACAATCAGTTGAAAATCTTGTGATTATCAACTTCTATCGACAAATTAAACTTGTCTATTGATGATTATTGACAAATATCAAGTACTTTTGACTTATCGACTACGTTTTCGATGATCAATTTTGATCGACATGTTACGTTATACGCCCTGTTAAATGGAATCTGTCTTGGGCTATTTCCACGTTTTTGTGGGGTTTGTACCTCGGTGTAAGAGCCTGACAAGATTTTCTTTGTTTGTTAGGTATTATTATTTTTGTTGTACGTTTTTGTTTAAAATGTTTTGTTTCCTTTATTTTATGTCATCCGTGAGTTTCACAGGTTCTTACATGTACACTGAAGTAAAGCCTTTTTGTGTGACAAACTTGCTGAGAGTTTAATTAAGCTTAACTTAGCTTAAAGGAGAAGGTCACTCCAGAAACGGTGTATATTTTAAATCGCCAATAAAAAGATAACACTAAGTTGAGTTACTGACCGTGGTTGTAGCTTCTAAAGTGCATCCGATCCCACTGAAATTTTCTCTCCAAGGAGGGCCAAGATTCAACACTGTGCGCCACCATTTTGAATCATACTGAGCAGCCTGGCTGCTTATCCGTGACGTCAATTTGTTTACAAGACCAGCGGTTGGGAAACGTGAGCTCTGGGAACGAGATTGCGCCTGGGGTCTTCTCCACCTTGTCAACATAAACAACTTTAAAACTGGCAGGAAATTTAAAACCCAGCTGGTATAACATAGCTTATGGGTGGTTGGTACTGTTACAAATTGCCTGCATGTGTTTCGTTTTTATGTTGCAAAGAAAAAATGCCATTGTGTTCAGTTCCGGGTTGCAATAACAGGTTCGAAAAAGATAGAGTGAGAGGAGTAAGTTTTCACAGCTTACCTGTGAAGAAACCGCTAGCGGCTAAGCAGTGGCTTGACCAGATTTGCTGTGACAAGAGGCTCGGCCTGCCGAAGCCTAAATATGTGTACATATGTAGCGAGCAGTTCACTCAAGACTGTTTCGAAACGGAGTACCCTTTTCAGCTTCACAGTGGAAATACCCACATAAGATCTCTGAAAACTGGCTCCGTTCCAACAATATTCAAATGGAAGGCACCTGTAAAAGTACCGGACATCAGTGAAGCTGAACAAGAGCGAAAGGAGGGATGCTAAAAGTAAAAATAAGCAGCATTTTTTTTTCCAGTCGCGTTTTCTCATCTGCAGTAAAATAAAGTCATGTAAATCCTCTATTCGTGAAAGAAATCATTCTGCACTAAAAGGGTTTGGTTGGCGGGTTCCTTTTTCCTCCACCCGTCACATTTCTGTGCCTGCAGTGGAGGCTAATGAACTTTGTAAGAAAAGCAAATTCTTCATAAAATTAAGTTCAAAATTTCTTCTCAGAAAAAAAGGGTCTTACCTCGAGTAGAAGACTCAGAATTTGCAAAACAATTAGTGTATATTGTATTCTCTATTGTATGGTAGGGCATTGTTTTCCCCTGTTCATTGTTTGAGTTTATGTGTTTATTGTCTTGTAAATTCTGTCTTCTACTTGAAATAAGAGCCGAAAAAAATACCTCATGCGGAACATGCCGCAAAGCAACTTTCCGTAAAGTTGTGAAATGTGCCTACTTTTCGAAATCTACTGGTTCTAAAATCATTGTTAGGCCCGAAATCTTCCACTGATGCGACATCGAACAAAGTAATGTAAGCTGACGACGACGAAGTGGAACAAAAACTAAGGCTCAATTTGAGCCTACTGTTTAATTTAATTTACAAAGCGATTTACAGGCATTAAAATAATTTTCTACTCAAACTTTAAATACGGTTACGATTACATAGTGCCAATGTACCTTCCATCTTGTTTTCCGATTCCGGATGCTCAACACAACAAATACACTCTTTCGGCGTTAACATTACTACACATTTTCGGCAAGAACACCAGAATGTGCTCTCCAAACGCTCGTTCAATTCATTATCTTCACTGCTTTCATCATCAGCTCCATCGCGGACATGTTCTGGCTCAAAACGGTAAGGTTCAAGCGCTGCCATTTTTATGTTGACGAGGCGGGGAAGACCCCCCTGGCCCAATCTCGTTACCAGAGCCCACGTTTCCCGACTGTTGGCCTCGTTAAACAAATTGACGTCATGGATAAGCGGCCAGGTTGCTCACTATGATTCAAAATGGCGGCGCGCAGTGTTGAATTTTGGCCCTCTTTGGAGAGGAATTTCAGTGGGTTCGGATGCACTTTAGAAGCTAAAACCATGGTCAGTAACTCAACTTAGTGTTATCTTTTTATTGGTGGTTTCAAAAAATACACCGTTTCTGGAGTGACCTTCTCTTTTAATGTTTTCTGAGTCGTACATGAAATTTTTCTGGAACATCAAGGTATAGAAATCGAGTGATTTTCCTCAAGAGGGGACAAATCATAATCAGTTTCCTGCAATTTTTTTCAAGAATCAGGGGGGAAACTTGAAAACGTTGGCTTAATGTTTTCAAGTGTCAATCCCATCTCCATCCTAGCCATCCGCAGCAAAGTTACACACTTAATTATAGTTTCAAAAAACTCTTAGAGTAATTTTAAACACAAATGAAAATTATTTTGGCTTTCCTTTGATTGCAATTGTCTTTAAGCTTTTGATGATAGTCCCAAAAATACATGTAGGTGACAGGGTTCCTTAAGGTTCACAGTATTCAAACGTACGACGTGTGTGCAATTCCTGTCATAACCTTACAAAGAAAAATACAGAGAAATGTCAAAAGTTCAGCTGAAAGTTCCACTTTAACTGCAAGACTTAATGCCATTTCTGAAAACTTAAGCTTTTTGCAAATTGAGTATGTATTCAAAATGAAGTACCTGTCATGTACAAGTTTTGCTGGTGTGAAATTGTTTTGCATCATTTTCATACAAACTTTGCACTTGTAAATGTTTGAACTGATTCAAGCTTCAAGGCTGTGAAAGACTGGAAGTGAGGTAATGTTTTGCATTTTTTGAGCAAGCAATTTTATATTTGAGACAACTAAAAAAATCTCCTGAGTTACTATTCCAAAAGATAAACACTGTAAGTGGCATGGAAAGTACTAAGCTTTTTACCCTGCAGACTTTTGCAAGCTCTTATTTTTGAAAGCTTACACTTTTGCATCTTCGGTGACTTGATTTGGATGCTTACTGAGTCTGGTTCTCACTATTATTTCTTCTGTATTATATAAAATGTTTGTGTGCAAAAAATCGTATTAAAACTTAACATTTTAGTGTGAGGGTAAGGTATTTCCTAGTCAGTATAATATATTTCCTTAGACAAGTAACTTTACAAGTGTACTTCATTGTTCCTCTCCACCTGATGATGTACTCCTAGGGGTAGTCCCGTGATGGACTAGCGGAGATAGGCTTGAGCCCCTTTGGCATAATCTGACTCGACCAGACTACAGCCAATACACACAAATGCCAAAGAATCGGTGTTGTTTTTTTTTTTGTTTAAAAACGTGATTGTTCCCCTTAGGGGATAGACCCTCTTGGCATCTTGAAGTATTTATAATTATTATTTTAATTTGTATTATTATTATTATTATTTTGCTAACATTTTGTATGTTAGCGAACAATGAATGTATGGAAAACAAACCTGTCAGTCTCAGTCATGAGTCTGAGGTAATTTTCGTGCAGGTCAGTGTCAAATCCAAGCCTGCAAGGAAAACAAGGGAGAGGTGTGGTGGAGGGGAATGGTGTACGGTAACTTACTAATAACATTTTTGCTTGTTATTACATCGACAGATCATGGACCGCAATCAATGTAAGTAAAATAAAATTACACATACAATTTATGTTATATTTGTAAGAAATATTTGTCTTTTTGCTGGCATACAGTGTGATAAATTATAGTTGGCTTTTCATTATCTTCCAAACATTATGGAGATCTCAATGACTAGGCTTGAAATTATCAAATTTCATAGTTTGGTCTGAAATACGGTTTAGGCTTATGATTTTTGGTATCAGGGGGTGCCCCTGATATTAAGGAGTTGGGTACAGGGTGTAGGCCGAACTACAGTAATTTTGGCATTACTTTCTGTCACAAGAAGGCAAAGAAAGGTCCAGGAAGCTCAAAGCTTAGATTTTTGCACCTACATGTGCAGTATAATGGTGCGCAAATCTCTTAATTAAGACATATTCTTAGTTTTCTTACTTCTGTACCTGTTCCAGTACCTGTACCTGTACCCCCCCCCCCCTGACAATGTTAAGCCTACACTGTACATATCTCCACATGTCAATGCTAATTTGGGTAGAGTGGAAGGGCAAACTTGTCATAAACCTACCGCATTTTCTTGATTAAATGCCGGAGGTCTTTCTAGACCTTGTACACCTGGCAATTATTTGAACCCGGCTTTTTTTCGGAGCCCGGCATTTATTAAAATAGGGTACATGTACATGTATTTTTCATCATTTTTATAGCCTTCATATGTATTTGGTCTTAAATACTTTAAGTCCACTAAAATTACAGCAAAATATAGCACAACATAAGTAAAACTGGAATAAAACATCACCGATTTTTTCTGTAGTCGATAAAATTCAAAACAAGGTGGGAGAATTTGGTGCTCAGTGGCGTGTAGAGTACACCAAGTCAACTTCCTTTAGTTTAATGAGCACAATAAATTAAGCTGAAGTTAACTGTAGGGGTTCTTGAACCTTTTTAAAATTGCTATATCTAATTTTTGATGAGAATCAGTAAGATATAGGTTCAGTTTCAAATATTTTTAAGACCTCAAATAAATGCCAGGGGCGTTTATTTTAAATTTGACCGTGTTGACCCAGCGTCTATTTGAACCAGGCATTTTTTTGAGGCCTGGCGTTTAAAGGGACTATGTCAGCTGGGGCACATGCGCTTTCGAGTCCGGTTGGTCGCTTTCTAAGAGGAGTATTCCTGCGTAGATTTGTTTGATTACTACAACCAGAATCACTTTCTGTAGAATATAGACAATTTTTCAAAATCATTCGATATACCTTTACATTTACATCCAATGCGACATAACAGCCTCCCGAACTCTCTGACGGTATTTGAAAAAGTTGGGCTAACGATTTCAAAGTTGTTATTATCAACTTGCGCATGCACCTGGGGTGACTTAGTCCCTTTAATTGAGAAAATACAGTACTTCAAGAATGTGCTAGACTAAGTCATTCTATGTTGGTAACATGAATTTAAAGCAGTGTCCAAAGGGCTTTTGTCAATATTATTGTAGGCTGTGTTTATTTTAGCAAAGATAATCCAATACTGGGAAAATTTGTTTCATAGTTTTATTTTATAAAAGAAATACAGTCCACTTTGTCCACTTTGTGGCACATATTAAACATATCAAACACAGTATTAAACTTTCACATTTTTCCAAACTCCCTTGAGTGTTTGTGTCAAGTTAGGAAGCAGGTTGTATGTCATTTTCTATTTCTTAGATATTAATCAGTTACCTTTTAACTTAAATAAATGCTGACACAGTTTAACCTCAATTATCTGGCCCTCAATATCTAGACTTACCTACTGGTTTTTTTTTGTTGTCCCAATTTCCTTGTTAAAAGCAATGTGTCATTGTATTAGTATGAATAGGAATTTTGAGTGAAAAAAAATTTCAAGGGCCATTCCACCATTATTGACACTACAATTGCACACAACACTTTTCAACTTGGGACTTCTATTCTGTACAGGGCATACATACACTGTAGGTTTGCTGTTTGATATTTAACATGATGTACCTTAAAAAAACCTGATTTACACTACCAAATTAAAAATTTTGTACAAAAAAAATGGCTTAGCTTAGCTTTTTTTCCCTGCTACAGTGAACGTTCCTGAGTACTTTCATTTCATTTTTATTTTCTTTTTTATGGAGGTTGTTAAGGACATTACCTTGCAGGCATTCTACATCTTTTACATGCACCCTGTTTTTCTAACTAGTGATTTAAAATGAAGACTGAAATGATGCCCGGAATGAACTGAAAGAAAAGCTGAAGGAATATTTTGCTAGCAGATTTAAATCAAACGAGAGCTTTCTGAGCTTTTTGTTCCAAACATTACACAGTGCCTATGTATTCAAGAGCCAGAATCTAATCATACTCTGTAGTGAAAACTAGGCTTAAGAGCTACTAATAATATCAGTGTCAGTGCTCTGGATTAATTGTGGTCTCATCAAAACTTTGTAATTAAGTTCTCTCTTTGGCCCATCTGCATATATAATTATTTCTCTAACTCAATTTTTCATTTTTTCCACTTATCCAGACTCTCAACTATCTGGACATTTTTGGGGGTCGTAGCAAATCCAGATAATTTTTTCATCTGTGCACTGAGTTGAATAACCTCAGGACATTTTATAACTCGGTCTTGTATGCCTGCATGTACATGTAGAAGTAGATGCAGGAGTTGTTTACACGTTATTGAAAAAATTTGGTGGACAGTAATCTCAGAATTCATAGTTTATCTGATTCTCTTCTCAGGGGCTCCTTCACAACGTCAAGTACCGGTCCTACAGGAGGACAAGCCTGTTGACAATGTGACGCAAACAGCGGAAATGTGGGTAAGTTTTAATTTTGTTTTAAAGCCATTTTTTGGATTAAAATTTAGTTAATAACATATATGCCAACTCTCCTGGATTATCCAGGAGTGCCCTGGCTATGGAACAAGTCTCCTGGTCTCCCATATGGGTCACCAAATCTCCCGGGTTCAAGCATCTTTCTTTCTTTAAATCTCTACGATAGGCAAAGATTTTAACCCAAATTAAGACAAATTTAGTTTTGCAAATTCATGTTGTGGCTTCTGGTATCATTTTCATGCATCTTTCACTCAATCTGTTACAGAAATTTACGGACCGAGAAAGGAAATATATATTTTTGTTATTAAGGCCGTCATAAGCACCTGTCTGGTTAAATAAACGTAGCCAATTAAAGTACACGGCAAAAATGCCCAAGTTTCCCAAAATTTCCTCCTCTCACTGGATTTAAGCAGTAGCCTGTGAACTGGCTTCCCAGGGGGTGTTCACGTTGAAGGTCTGAGAATCACGATTGTGGTCCCTAAGATTGTGCTGCTGGATTTTCTTGTCAACTGTCAGATTAGAACCAAACAGCATAGTACATTAGAAGTCAAATCCGTTGTTATAAATGTAAACAAAACTTGGTACGTTGAAACAAGAAGGACTGTACACAAAGACTAATTGTCCATTCAAACTTTGTGAGTGGCTTTCAAAAGAAGCAAAACAGAATGGGACATTCGCACAAGCAAGTAAAATTTAAACTGCAAATAAAGGTCACTAGGAGAAGATAATTCAAATCGAAAACAGTGCAATTTTACATGTAAACAAAGAATCTTTCTGTTAAAACAACACAGCTGAAGCTTGCTGACATACCCCTTGATAATTTTAAAATGGCTTTTCAAATGATATTGTATTAAACTAAAACGTGAACGGTGAGAATGGGACACTTGCCACATTAGCGTTTAAAAATTTATGTTTACCATGGTAATGGCAGGTCACTGGGAACAAGGACCTTAAAATGGCAATCAAAACCTTTCCCATTTTGTGACGTAAAGAAAGGCCATAATTTTGTAGCCTGGAAACAACCTTCCTAGGGTGTGCTCGAATGGTGATTAAAAATTTTTGTACTAGAACTGAGCAATAAACGGTGATGGGTATCACAAATTATAATTTAATATCCACCAATCAGTATTTTGCATCAAAATGTGAGTGCAGACATTCACGATTCTCAGACATCCGTGCAGGCTTCCCTTCCTATGTTTCCCGCCAACCTGAACTGCCCCTGCAAGCCTGTTCGCAGGCTACAATGTATTTGGGCAGGGGTGGGTAGATTTTTGGGGGGAATTGGTTGATGATGGGGAGGGGGGAGGGGAGGGTTCGGTGCAAAAGAAAGAATGTCCAGATGTGCAGATTTTGAAACTTCAGAGGTTGGCGTCTGTGTATTTTTTTTTTTCTGCTCAATAAGGCTTTATTCCCATAACTTACAATTACAATTACAGCACTTTATTGGCAATCCCCTGGTGGGGCTTTTCAGTGACAATATAAGGTGAATAAGAGAAATCTAATTTAAAAACAGCTTACAATTACTGTAATTTAAAAATGTGAAGAAAGCAGTTAAAATGCAATACTACAGTATAAAATAATTTAAAAGTGTTAAAAACAACGACACCCAGAACAACATTCACCAAAAACAACAACATTCAGAAAAACAACATAACATAACATTCAGAACATTTAAGTTGCAAGGAAAGAAGTTTTAATACAACAGAGCTAAACTACAAAAATGTTATATTATTACAAACATGGCTAGAACTTCGTTATAGCTGCACTGCAAAAGCAAGCCTATGTAGTCCTCTGTTTTACATGTTATAGTACAAAAAGTGCAGGAATAGAAACTGTACAGTATTTGCAAAACAGATCTAGTCGGGTTGACGTTACTGAAGATAGAAATGATAACTGCACAAAATACACTGCATTAAGTGATCAGTGTTACTGCAATAAGCCAAACCAAAGTTAAAATGCAACTCTCTGAAAAAAATATGTAAAAAAATCATTTCATACCAACTTATCGTTTATCGCTGTGCAAGGAGAAAGCAGTGATCTGTGTGCAGCAAGGGTACTTAGTTTTTCAAGTTAATTTTGTAAGTTTTGGAATTGTGAGAAATGAATGAAAAAATTACCGTAAGTGAGAGAGAGCATCAGTCTAGCAGACAAGGTCAGTGGCTTAAAGCTGTTACCCAGTGGTGTGACAGTATCTGAATTGAGACAGCTTGTCGAACACAAGTAGTACAGCCACCAGTTAAGACCCTAATTGGTTGTCCATCCAGCAGAATTTGAGCCTTTGACCACCCACTCTGCAGTCAGATGCCCTACAAACTAATCATTAAAACATATTGTGAAGTAAGGTAGTTTTGCAAAATTTTAGTAAGAATGTGGGCTCTGAACCAGATCATGGGTGGGTGAGATGACGTCTCACTATGCAAGCATGTCATCCATGTGTGTCCATTGTTAGCTCTTAGCCAGGGATCTAAATCACAGTGCAAGAGGCATCTCTTCCGTTTTTGAAGAATATAATTTAATTATATTGAGGTTCAGATTGAATGCCAAAAGCGGTGTCTATGTATTTAACGTACATGTATTATTCAGAATGGCTTTGACACGTAGGGTTTTATTATGATAATGAAATTAGTTATTTAATTTGTCTATATAAGTAAATTTCTGATAGCCGTTTTCCTCGTCTGTATTTGATATACTTAAATAACTACCGACTTCTGTCCCAAAAGTAGCCATTAAGTCATTGGGATAACGGCTACCCCCGGGTCGGTATATAACGTTATTTGGCTTCAGAAAGGTTGATATTGATAGTGATCTTTCATACAGTAATTAAAATACGTGCTCGGCTTCTAATATAAACACCAATTATCAGAGAACAAGTTATGGTTAATTCTCTGTAAAATACAGAGGGTTCAACTATGGAACAGTTTACCTGAAAACCTGAAAAATCAAAGATCTTATAGCTTATTTAAAAGTTCAGTCTACCGTCATTGTGTATCGGTAGAATGAAAACCTTGTACTTATAATGATGGGCGAAATAAATGATTCATTCAATTTCCACAGCTGCGTCAGACTCAACAAGAGCAAGAGATTGTACTTCTTCGTGGCAAGTTGCAAGAGTATAAGGAGAAAATAAAGGTATGTCTCGGTTGCAAGCTCTCTTTTAAGGCCCCCTTCTCTAGTTAACTCCCTTCTCTCCCACCCTGGAAGTCAGAGTTTTTTCCAATAAGCGTAGGCCTCCCCACATATCAGAATTAAAAAAAAAAAATTCTGGTTGAAGTGTTATAAAAACGCAAAAGAGATATTGTGAAACTGCATGGCTAAATAAATGGAAAGACATTTCAGTCCAGCCAAGTGATCAAGTTTCTGTTAGGTTGTAGGGGAAACGTGGTCTTTAATCAATTAATGTCCACCCAAGTAAGCCAGTTTCATCCCAGTAATAAATCCCTTTACCGACCAAGCATAAGGTTCAGATGGGAGGGTGTTGGCCTTGTGCTTTTCCCTTGTGTTCGTTGACCTCGACTTCATCTTGGTCTATAAACATGCATAAAAGAACCAAGTCAATATCCCACTATCTTGCCTTATGCTTGGTCGGTAAACCTTAGATCATGAGTGCTTTTACATACAGTAATCTCTTTTTATACTGAGCAGACTCTGGAGAAAGAGAAGGGCCATCTTTTGAACCAGCTATCGACGTCGAAGCTTGAAGGAAGGGTAAGTCTTGGGCTGCACAATGAAATTAACACCAGAAAAAGAAAAGTGCGTTACAGCTCTCTTAGGGATTAACTCACACAAATATGCTAAGGGAGGCCAGAACTTCATGGTAGCCCACATATAGGCCAAGAACGTCATGCTAGCCCACATATAAGGCACTAATGTGAAGGGAAGTGAGTACAAGTGAAGGGAAGTGAGTGCAGATGAAGGGAAGTGAGCACAAATGAAGGAAAGTGAGTACAAGTGAAGGAAAGTGTGTGTTAGTGAAGTTAGGTGCGTTAATCAGTTGGTGTATATATTCAAATAGGATTGTAATGTTATTAGTGCCTTATATGTGGGCTAGCATGACGTTCTTGCCCTAAGGGATAGAAAGAGATAAAAGTGTACCAGTTGCATGCATGTAAGTATGTGTCTTTTGTCTTTGATGTATATTGATGTCCAGCATACATATCTGTGATTGTACTGTGAATAAGTCAACACTGAGTAAGTGTTATCGTGTAATTAGAAATGCTTGTTTCAAAACGGATAGAAAGTATTTATAACTGGCTTGAAACTCGGTCTAACCTCACAGAAGACCTGGCATAGAGGGATAAACGGATCCCATGTAGATTGTTCGAATCTACACGGGATCCCAATATGTACATGTAAACATAAAATTTAACATGTGTTTGGACAAAGGCCATGCTTCTGATAGAAGTCAGATTGGTCACAGTATTTTCTTTTGTTAATAACAGAAAATACAGCTATATTGGAGGAAGCCAGCATTATGCTTCTTTTTAAAAAGTGCAGTTTTTTCATTAATCCTTGGCCAAACGAAGACGCAAGTTATCGCAAGTTAACTTGCGGCTCCGTTTGGCCATGACGTGCGGGTGCTTCCGACAACTTGGCCACTTTAATCGAGCTCAAATTTTCACACAAGTGAAGGACAGTCTTTCACCAATTGGCCACCCAACGTAAGTTCACGCAAGCTGGTCTCAGTATTGTTTTTCTTAGTACGGACGCGCTTAGGGCTGCACGGAAATGGCTTTTTTGCAACTTTCGTCGAATTTACGAATTCTTGCGAGTCCGTTTGGCCACCCACGGCAAGTCTGTCTACGCTTGTTTGTATTTCGGAGCTTGCGTTGACTTGTGTCTCCGTTTGGCCGGAGCCTTAGACAGTACATTACTGAACTGAATTGCTAACCCGCCTACTTTGATATTGGCAACTGTTGTTAAATTCCTCTTCGCAAAATAACTTAGGGTTTCAAGTTGCGGGGGGAAACCGGTGAACAACGTGGACTGCAGAGGCCTGTTCACATTTTTCCCAAGACAGGGTGATCGCGGATATGTCTATAAAAGCAGTCTGCACTTTTCTCATTCTCCCGGGCTAATTGATTGGTTAATTGATTGATTAATTGATTGATTGCTTGATTGATTGATTTGTTGAGGATGTATTCATGTAGTATGGTTCCCAAATGAGCGATATTACTGTTTTGTCTATCTGATGTTTTATCAGTTTGCAGATTAGTATGCACACTAATTTCCTCTATTTCCTTTAAAGGTTAACGATGAAGAGAAGCTGAAATTGAAGGGACTGTTGCAGCAGACTCTAATGGATTTCGAAAAACTAAAAGTTGAGCTGGACGGACAAGTTAATGCTAATGTACTTTTGAAGAACGAATTAATAAGGCTTCGTTCAGTATGTGAGGAACAAATCGCTCACCTGCGGAACATATCACCAAGTTGGATAATCCAACGAAGTGATGTTGTTATAAACAAAAATAAAATTCGGGGAAGAGGGGGCTGGGGAACAGTTTATGAAGGAACATACCATGGTTCCCCAGTTGCTATAAAGGAACTGCATCAGATCACATTTGAAAATTATTTCGCTTTCCAACGTGAAATGAAGGTAGCAACCAAGTGCCACCACCCTAATCTTCTACATGTTATGGGTGTAACGAATGACCAGGGAAGTCCGTTAATTATTACAGAACTAATGGGCTGTAACCTTAGGGATTTTATAAATGGTAATTTTGCCCAATTGAAAGACCACGGTCAAAAACTGGCCATACAAATTGCTCAAGGCTTATGCTGCCTACACAGCAAGGATCCTCCAATTGTTCATCGGGACATCAAGACTGATAACATCCTACTAAAGAAAGATGGGGACGCCAGTTGGATAGCAAAGGTGGGTGACTACGGCACAGCAAAAGTCTTGTGCAAGTTCATGACACCAAATCGGGGAACCTTGCAATACGCTGCCCCTGAGGCATGGACTAAAGATCAGCAGACGCCAATGGTAAGAAAACATTTTACTCTCTTGTGTTTTTGCTGTTTTATTGTAAAATTACCGTTAAAGCTACTGTAATAAATGTCGTAGTATGCATTTTTGGCCAGAAATTTCAAGTTGTTACTTTGTCCTTTTTTGACGCAAATATACTGTGGTTTTTATATTGCCTATAACTGATAAATCGGTTTATCTCGATCTTGATTGGATGTTATTGCTAAATCACAACAGAGAGGCAATATGATTCGCCTATTCTGCCGTTTGTTAGTGACCCATTTTATTTATTTCATTTCAGATGGACGTCTACAGTTTTGGAAAAGTTTTGTTGGAAATGGCCTCTGGCGAGCGTCCAGAAGTTGGTCCGTGCCCTGACCAAATTACCAAGGTACCAAGTGATAAGCTCAGGGAACTGATTATTGCTTGTACCTGCGTAGACCCTACAAAGCGTCCAACAATGAAAGAGGTTCTTGAAATTTTGAACCAGCCATAGGGCAAAAAAATTTAAAATTTTCGCTATATATGTAGTTCTTCTTAAAATCAGGTACGCACTTTTCCTTGTGCGAAAGAAGTGAAAATAGAGAAAAATCATGAAATATGATGTTTGGAAGGTGTTCTTCTAAACCAGAAATTACTTTGCGTCTCCTTCTTAGTGGCAGTTTATTTGCCATGTACTTGCAATTTGAAGTGCTTGTTGACTGCTTCTAAAATGTAGTGGAAGGGCAAAATTTGCCCTGTCATTCACCCCAGTTAAGGTTTTGCACTGGCAATTAATTAAGAAAGGAAAAAAGACGCCTTTAGAAATGTCTTTAAGGTTAATACAGCCCAGTTCTGGCTGTTATCTACTTTATATTCTATCACTGTATTATCGATTTTGTGCCACGAAATAAGTAAGTGGTTGTTGTTGTGACCTACATGTAAGTTGATAGGACATGAAATGAAATTTTCATGAAAAATTGTTAAAATTACTTAAAGTAACGGCGCGTCATATTACTTGGTAATAGTCTGACGTGTTAGCCGTCTTTTCACCCTCGTTTAACAGACGGCTGATATTGGTTTCAGACTACCTTAGCAATTTTTTTTCTGACAATATCCAAATGACGTAGAATATGGTTTACAATGAATATGGCCTACAACCCTGGCTATTAGTCTTGGGACACTTTGCTCAAATCGCATCCCGTTAGCGTCATTTCAAAAATACTCTTCCCTCGCCCCCCTCCCCCCTGTACAATGTTGAAGTTTGGGTTTTGAAACTGATGCCTGACCTTCAACACTGTTTGGGGAGGTGGGGAGGGGGGCACAGATAGTCATAACACTTGTGTAAGACTTCTAATTACAGCGTAGGGTACATTTTCTTACTTCTCATCTAAGTGTCCCAAGTTCTAATGGCCAGGATTGTAGCTCGCAACGTGCTCCCTGTAAGCTCAGTAGTTAGAGCGCCTGATCGTTGTGCGGAGGGTCATGGGCGACTCGGAGTTTTTTCTTTGTCCCACGCAGTAGACGTGCTAAGTAGTTTATCTTTCTTAATATGTTTTATGCCAGTTTTATAGTTTATGAGAAAACAGCCAAAAAAGCATGAGTGTGTATTTGTAATTAATTTTAACATTTAGAAGTTTTAACTTCTAAAAAGTTTTAACTTTAAAGAAGATAAAGTTTTAAGAAGTTTTAAATTTTTAAAAGGACTTAGGATTAGTTTGGAACACTACAGCTAGAAAAAGTATTCATTTGTTCTTAGTTCTTGAAATCCTGTAGAAGAAGGTAAGGGTTTATTGTATAAATAATAAATAGATTTTATTTTTCTTTGTCGAAAAGCGACGTTTGCTTTGCTGACTGTATCCGACCAGTATCACTCTCACCATCAAATGAGTGCAAGTAGAAAAAAAGAGGGACAAATGGAAATGCATCTTTATAGCAGAGCACCATGGGTATTCCGGCAGATCTGAAAACCTATCGATGGGAGAAATTTTGGCTATGACGTCAGCGTATGTCCGTCCGTCCGTCCGCCGGTACAAACTCCGGGGGAGTGGGAGGGAGTTCCAAGGCAACCTGACGCGGGGTGGAGAATACTATCTTTTCCTGGCGGGAAATCGCGCGGTGATTCTGGGCAACCGGCGTTTTTCTTGGCGGGAAATCCCATGATTATCGTCGCCTTTGAAAAATAGGTTTCTTTACAGCTTAAGCTTATTTAGCAAAACGATTGTTCGACAGTGTTGAAGTTTTAAACGTGAGAAAAAAATATCTAATATCTATAAATGGAAAGAAAAAGTTCAAAAGAATACTCGGTTGTCTTTTTGGTGGAAGGCGAAAAGTTAAAGTTACGAAATTTGTCTTCGAGGACTTCATCTTTGTTGTGTCCTGTTGCGGTCCCGACTCCAAATATAGCAAAGCTAGTGCCTCTGTTTTTTTTTCTGTTGACAACCATGGTTTTTGCGGCGGTCCGAACACATTTTCCCAGGCAAAACACCCGCTTGTTTATCTAAAGTTAATAATTTTCACAAGCCTTTTGTCTCCTGTAATGAGTGCAACATGTGCTTCTTTTCAGGGGAGAAACAGACAGCCGTTTGAAAGCGTGTAGCAGTTTGCAGAGTTAAATCGAAGTACTTGACATTGAATTCTTGGCCCTCTTGGATATTTTGAAACGGAGTGCAGAAAACGCGTGACAGAATCCTCAGAACTGCCCCTCTTATCCGATCGTTACCAAAATTCGTTAATCGTAAGGAAAATACAAAACAAATGAAAAAATTAACGATCGCCTATCAATCCTGATTCAATTCAGCTATACTGGTGGCTGTGCGATTAAGGTAATTGATTATAAGAGTGGCTCACATTAAGAAAAAGTGTCCATGTTCTCCATGTTTCAATTACAGTTGTTAATTAGATGTAAAAAGGCCTGATGGAGAAAGGAATAAAAATTAGAGGAATGAAACGTAATTTCATTCATCTATGTGCATCTATCGGGCGTTACTAAACACCGGAATGAAGCAGAATATATTGAAATGAACCGGTGTGGTGCCGTTTTTCAAATAATTTAGCCTTCTTCAGTGTCCAACACCTTTTTATTCAAATCTGTAAAAGCTCTATGAACAGATTAAGAGCTTTAACTCCTCTTTCTGGGAAACTGTAATCGAATAACAAGTTTAGTTAATTCTCTGTGTAGACAGCTGTCAAAATTGACATTTAAGGATACCTGGTCAACAGCAAGCTAGCCCAACATAATGATATAAACAGATTTCAGAGCTTCAGCTAAAATCAGTTCAGGGTTGAGACCAAACACCCGCTGCTCCTATGTTTTACGCCGCTCCTCTTTCTGGGAAACTGTAATCGAATAACAAGTTTAGTTAATTCTCTGTGTAGACAGCTGTCAATATTGACATTTAAGGATACCTGGTCAACAGCAAGCTAGCCCAGTCGTATTAATTTTAGAGGACAAAAGGAGCCCTCACAAGGTAAAATAAAGTTATTTAATAGACGTCCGGCTTTAAGTTTCTCGAAGAACGTAGAAAAATTATGCAACGTTCCTTGACGGTGTTAACGTGTGAAACGACTTACAAAAAGGGCACCGCCGCCCTAGACAGTCTTCCTTGGGATGGCTCCAAAAGAAGCCGTTCTAATACGCCTTGGCTTTTTTTTTGTAAAACCGTGTACACTGATCCACAGTCTTCGCTCTCTGAGTGTCGGGGAAACTGGTATCATGAAAATTTAATTCCTTGTATAACTCTTCATTAGTTCTACGGTCTTGCCAACTTTTATTTAGAGCCACTCTGAGAAATCTTGTTTAGCAGCCATCGATTTGTTTCAAAGATACCTTTGTTAGCTTTGGATACAATGTGGAAATACGATTGCAAGAAGGCTAGGCTAACTTGAGGAATTGGCTTAATGTAAAAAGTAACAAAAGTTATCAAAGTAATCCGTCAAAATTAAATTCCAAAAGGTGAAAGTTTCTTTTTAAAACTTCAGAGGGCCATGAATAAAGGTGAGGAAGGAAAGTGAGGAAAGTTGTTGTTGCATATACAATATCTACCATTTTTTGTATCCAGCACAGCTGTGGTGAAATCGGTGAAGTACGGCCAAGGGGAACTCCATAAACTTTGTTTGAAAGGCTAAGCTGGCTTGTACAATTGATATCTTGGATATTTGAACGCAGCACACCAAAAGTGTTCATTTCTGTGTTGACAATGTTTATTACAAGAAACTGAAATCTGCTTGATCATTATGAGAAACTGCCACGGGAAAGCCCTGTTTACATGTTCATGCCACAGGAATGGCAAGCTTCAGTAATTAACAGGAATGCAATGCTTCATGCCATAGGAAAGCCATTCTTTGGGAACAAGTGAATCCACGTTACTTTTTTCACAAGGAAATCACGCTTCTCCTCAGCAGAGAGCCCTGCTTCGTGCCACAAGAACACCACGCTATCTGTTACAGGATAACCGTGCTTGCTCCACATAACAGGACAACCATGCTACGTGTTGAGCAAAGCCCATTCTGCATGCGTTATTTCTATGTTTCCCTAAACAGTGATCGTTCAATTTAAAAGCATGACAAAATAAAATATCTCTCTCTGTCAATCTTGACCGTGGTGGTCTTGAAGTGCCTATCAGAATCGTGTTAATCAGATATATAAGCTGAATCCAGAAATTCTGCTTCATAAAGAAATAGTATGTCACAAAAAAACTCGAAAGTAGACGAAAACTTTATTTTAAGGCGAGGCAACCTAGCAGCCCAGTAGTAAGAAGCATGACGGGGGACTGAAGAAACATTGCTGATCCAAGTGCTTGAATTTCTTGTAAGAAAGATTCTACGAAAGTAAGAGTAAAGATAAAAATGAATGAATGAACGAAAGGACCAACCAACGAACGATTGACTGACTAACGTATTGACTGACTAGTTGACTGATTGCTCCGAGTGGCTGATTAGCTGATTGATTGACTGACTGACTGACTGACTGACTGACTGACTGACTGACATGGAATGAGTAAATGAGTGAATGAATGAATGAATGAATGAATGAATGAATGGATGGATGGATGGATGGATAGAGGGAGGGAGGGAGGGAAAGAGGAAGGGAGGAAGGAAGAAAGAAAGAAAGGAAGGAACAACTGACAAGTGATTGATTGCTTCTTTAATCAAGGAAATAAGTGAATATAACAAATCAACCAACCAATCGATCGATCGATCGATCGATCGATCGATCAATCAGTCAATCGGTCAATCAGTCAGTCAGTCAGTCAGTCAGTCAGTCAGTCAGTCAGTCAGTCAGTCAATCAATCATTCCTTCAGTTGATCACTCGGTCAGTCAGTCATTTTATCAATTGATTAGTCAGTCACTGAAAGATGTAGGATTTTAATTAGTTTAGAGTTTTACAATGACTTAATGAATTAACTATTGTCAGTGAGAGTGTAGACCATAAAAACGAGACAACATGAACATGCACGCAAGCCCATCTTCGCTCGAAGATGAAATTTTTCCAAAACATGTCGCACTTTTGAGATCGGTATAATTTAACGTTTATCGTTGTTGAACGGATATGTTGCAGGCGTTTTTCCGGGGCCTTGGGTGTGTCTAACAATGTTAGATTTCTTGGGCCCGCACGTGCAACTATGTTAGACACATGCCCGTACTGGAGACATCAATTTCTATGAATTAAACAACACGGAACGTCATTTAACACCATGGCAATACTCGTATAACAAGTGTAATACAATGTTGAACGAAGTTGTATGGAGATGTAGAATTTGGTTGGCCACATTGTTCAACATCGCACTTTAAAGTTTGAAATTATACTGGGAAAATCAGGTTTAGCTAGCGTGGGGTAACCACAACTACATTGTCTCCCAATCAGGAGAAAGTCAACAACCTTGAAAAAGTTTTTTAACGTACCTTCGTAACATTCCCTGTAAGGTCCTAAAGCGTACCCCGGCAGACAAAAACAACTTCCATCGACACATTTGGAGTTCGCAGGGCAATCCTCCATGCACTCCACTGTAAAGATTGAAAAAAAAGCGCAGTTTTAACTGAGCTATCAACAAGAGAAACAAGAAAAAACAGTGGGAAAGCACGTCTTAATTTCCAGCATGTAATAGTGCGGGGGCACGAAACGGAGTGTGAGCACATGATCGTCCCCATTATTATCGCCATCTCCCATCAACATCACCGCCACATCCATCACAAAATCATCGCCAGCATCACTGCCAGCATAATTATCATCACCACAAATTTCACCATAACCATCGCCACCACCATTATCACCATCATCCTTGTCACCATCGTCGTCGTCGTCATCATTATTATCGTCATCGTCATCGTTATCATCATCATCATTATCATCATCATCATCATGATCATCATCGTCATGATCATCATCGTCATGGTCATCATCATCATCATCACCACCATCACCACTATTACTCATGACTCTACAGTTAATGCTAAGAGCTATTAGTATCAAGAATTTACTTTGCTCTTGCACTAAACTGTTTCTGACATGCAGCTAATACGGACACTCAGATTCATGCACAGGTGATCATTACGCCAACCTCATTATTATACCAGCATACCGTGTGACTACTACGCACACAGTGAGAACACGTAGCAAACATATTAACACAATAAAGTTGCCTTCACATTCTCCCTCAGCTTTCTTTTCATATCCCTCTTTATACACTTGCAGTCATATGAGCCGTATGTGTTTACACAGTAAGCTCTTGAGTCGCATTCATATGTGTTGTTTAAACATTCGTCAATATCTAAACACAGCAGTAACGCATCGCATCAAAACTTTTTTAAACGAACGTAAGACAAGTTGATATAACAGAAGCTCTAAATGCTTTGTATTGCTGTAACGGTTTACGGTAACAGAAAAAAAAAATTTAGAAGATGATGGCTGCATTCCCAATTATTTGCCATTTGACAGTCGACGGGTAATTCACTGGGAACGTCCAAAGAAAGTCGAGATCTTATGTAAAAGTGAGGGGCAGTGATTTGATTCATTAACCTTATTTTATCCCCCTCCTATTACCCCCCTTCACGTTCACCTCCAAATTTCCAACTTTTGAGTGAGGTGCGCAGTTCAGAAATAGAACCCCCAAGCTTGTTTCAAACAAAACTGTATAACTTTTATAGTCTATTTAATCCTAGCTCTTACAAGTAGTCCCATTTCCATGAAAAACGAATACATTACTGTACTATTTCAGATAAGTAAGGAGAACATTTTCCATGTCAGGCGACTCACATAAAAATCTTGCCCTACTGTACGTCCAAACGGAAAAGAAAAAAAAAATAAAAACAAACAAATAAACATACAAATCAGGCCACACATAACCTTTTTCACATGCGGAATATTGGAATTCACAATTGGCTTGCTCACATGTTTCTGGGCTTTATAACTCAGTTGGTAGAGCACCGCAACGAAATTGAGGAGTCATCTGTTAGAGTGTCGTTGAAGCTATTAAATCCCTTTTTCTTTCAAGGTTAAAAACTAAGCATTTGCTTGAACAAAATGGAAATCTCGTCACCATTCATTTTAAAAATCCCTTATTGATTCCTTTACAAACCTGTACAGTCCTGAAAATCCTTCCTGGCAACACCCCTCTGTAACAGACCTGGTGAAGCTTGGATGTTCACCAGGTTTTTTACAAAAATTCTAGCAGGGCAGACAAAAATCCACCAAGTTGATTCGATTGTTCACCAGGGAGACCGACGATTTATAAACTCTGGCCATATGTGTATATGCCTGCAAAACTGTGTCCCAGTAGTTAAGGAGGGAACCCCTATTGCATTACATTTTAAAAATATGTCAACTAAGGCATCTTATACAAGAGTTGTTCAACACCAGTCAAAGCCATATAAGCAATATTCTCAAAATTAACTCACCACTCCTTGGTTACTGCATATCGTATGCATATCGTACGTAGTGTTGCTTATCGCAGACAGGCCATGATGTCGTTATACCTGCAGGCTCTGCCTCTTCTTTGGCTCCGATCTAGATAGTCAAGGGTCTCTTCTGCTTCAACTAGTTCCGAGGTTGCCTCTTCACCGTCATCTTCGTAGTTGTCGTCTGCATGCAGTGGCACCAATGCTCGTGTGAGGGAATCCTCAAATTCTTCAGCAATTTCTTGAATTTGATGATATGTCTCTACTGACATCTTGTACACGGCTTCCGTGTTTGTAACAGCTTCATCTAAGCATACAGTCATGACATTGTCATCACTGTCCCGCAAGATATTTGCGTATGCCATTGAAGCACCTGTCCAGTTGGGGTCTATGGCATGGAAAATGTTCTCTTCATCTCGCGAGGTTTCAGCAAGAAAATCTCCCCGCAATTTGGACCGTGGTCCAATACTCGCCGTTGATACATTTTCGGTAACCTTTAGAAGGTTAAAGGATAACCCATCAGTTCCACGGAATACAAGGACTTCTCCAATCTCAAAGACTAAATCAGACGCATTCAAGGAACCATCATTAGGACCGTCAGCTGAATGACAATCTTCACTTTCCGGTTGCTCTGCGTTGCTTACGAAAATGCTTTCTTGGATCGGTGCATTGAGGGCTAATTCACGTCTTGATGCGTGTTGACCAATAATGGTAGGTGCAGTTCCGTATTTCCTCTTCTGGAAATTTCTCAAGCTTTTCATTGGTCTTGACTTTGTAGCCATGTGAATGGCTCTCAAATTTGCCATTTCTTCGGCAGTTACAGTTCCACTGTTTCCAAGTTTCTCCACATACCCCCGGCAACAATTCATTCTTCCAATATAAATCTGCCTTCCAACCATCAAAGCCTCATCTTCGTTCCCTTCCTATATGTTCATTTTGATCTTCCTCAGGTCTGCAGTGGAGAAACTATGCCCGTGGCGTTGTTGGAACATTATCCACATTGCCTGTGTTGAGTTGCTACCACTGTCATGATCTTCAGTTGTGTATGTGTACGTGGAAGATACTTCATCCCTTGTTCTTCTGACACTAACACTTTGGGTGTGATCTGATCCTGATGTGACCACTGGAACATGAAGTGAAAGGCTTCAGTTGCCACATGCTTGGTAAATTCCAAAAAGGTTGGATTGTTCCCTTGAATCTTCTCTGTAAAGTGGCCAAAGAACCCCTCGAGCATGCGCGTCCCAAGAGCTTTTACTTTCACTAGGCCAAGAAGCTCGTCCTCCCCAATATGAACGAAATAATCACACAGATAAACTGCACCATTGATAAGAGTCTTGTAAACGCCTTCAGCTGTTCGGGAAGCTATTGACTCATGACTAATGTCAAGCAAAACAGCACCTGTGTACTGCCTAGTATCTTTGATAAGACTTTTCTCAGAGGACCTAACTCGTTTTGACACCAATCCCATTCCCTCGGCAATTTCTCGCCACATGGACTGAATTCGAATCAGCCCTTGTAAGGGACAAGCTATTCCGATGGCTCCTTGGATGTCTGATGGGTGCTCAGCAATGTAAAGGCAGGTACCTCTTGCAGCCAAACCAGCCGGGTAGCACAGCTTTGCAGACTCTTTTGGGCCACCATTTTGTCCAGGATCATCATCCATTCCAAGAGCCAAACACACTGATTGCTCTGAAAAATTGATCTTGTAGATAGAATGCCTCAGGTGGTCAGAAAAATGAGCTTCGCCATCGACTTCACACAGCCCAAAAGGAAACTTGACACCACTTGCACTGTCGAAACTGAGTTGCTTTCTTGTTGCGGCATCTTCAATTACCATAACTTTGACTTTTCCGCTCATGGCCTCCGCAGATAGACAGTCTGTGACCACGGTTTCGTTATCAGCAAGGAAAAGACAACTGATTGGGTGGAATATATCTGCACTCTCAAGATAGATAGATAGATAGATAGATAGATAGATAGATAGATAGATAGATAGCTTTATTAAAAGTAAAATCATTGCAGCCCCCGAGCCGGCTGAAATGCGACCTACTTTACAATGTAAATATTAAAAATATATATGCATTTATGATAACTACTATAAAAAAGGTAAAATATAACTTATAATATAATACAAAAAGTAATACAAAAAGGGAAACATGAATACTGATAATACTAATCCATTTTAACACTGAACTGTTTGAATTTTGTGATCCACAAGGAGACTTTGATGATACTGCGGCTGCAAAAAAGCCTTTGCCTGGCTCTTTCGACTGTACGGAAGCGCCTACTTTCCTTGACAAGGTCTCCAGCTCCAAAGAAGCAGTATAAACTGTTCGTCCCTTTAAGAAATGCGTGAATGCCGCCCATGTGGTTTCACATTGTAAAGATAGTTAAATTGAACGTTTTTGCGAGATGCGAAACCACAGGCTTCTAACACTTTGTCTTTGAAGGCAGCAAACGACGCAGCACAGCTGAAGGTCAGCAAGAAAAGCACAGGAATTCGACTGTCGTTGTTATCTAACCTTATAAGCGCAGTGTAAATGACGTCTTTTTCTCGGCCTTTTCGGTTGGAGAGACGTTCAGTGGCTTTTCTTGACTTCCTCTTCTTATTCGATTTCCTTTTCTTCTTGACGATATTGCGTTTTGTACCCAGCTGAGTCTTCTCGCGCTTTTTGGGCTCACACGTGTCAGAAGAATCGCACGAATCTTCAACATATTTCCGTTTCATCTGCCGTTTAGCTCGCTTTGAATGCTCGTTGCTGGCCTCGGAAGAACACGAGGAAGATCCAGAGATTTCACTGTCGCTTGCACTCGGGCTATTATCAGAATCTCCACCTCCACGATCATATTTATCATCGGATGATTCATCCGCCATTTTCCTACACGATCACTTGTCAGAGCCCACACGATTTTGACCAGCGGGAACCAATCAAAAGAGACAAATCTGTTTCTGCTAGCGCTTCCCAAGCCCGCAATCGTTTTGCACAACAATCTCGATGCCGTGAATTTTTCTCACAGGTTAACAGGCATCACCAGGGAAACTAAATTGTTCACCAGGGAGAAATAAAATTGATTAGGGGCTTTTTAAAAATCCATCAGGGGCCAGGGAGGTCAAAATTCTACTAGGCAGGGCAAAATAACCCACCAGGTCGGGTGTCACCAGGTCTGTTACAGAGGGGCGTCTGGCAAGAAAACGAGTACGTCCCAGGATCATTGTGACACTTCGTATTATACAGATTTAGCAAAGCCGAAAAGCGGAGCCGCGAAGGAATAAACTGGTGTTCGTTTCTCAAAAATAGTCCTGAAACTTTTCGGTCTGAAATATATTTCGGGGCTTTTTTTGGCTCGTTCGCTTTCGAAAAGTGTTTCTCAAAAAGCCTGAAAGTGTTCCGAATTGTCCTCCAATATTTTGGGGATCTGTTCTGTAAAACCAAGCTCGAAAGGGGCATCAAACTGAACACATTTTACTCACGAGCCGTCTTGCTTGGTGTTTGCAATGTTTCCATATCCTGTCATTAACTGTCAAGGCTTGTCAAATCTCCTTGGATTATTGGCTGTTCGCTTGAATGAACTTGAAACGGCGCTCATTTACAAAAACAAAATAAAAATTATTCGACTGTTAAAATGGGTTATCTTCATCGCGTTCGGATGTTAACAAATAACATGAACTGCCACTAGATAAAAATATTAGTCTGGTCAAAAATTTATACTGACATTTCACCGGCATTTTACTGGGATTACCCGAAAGAAAGGATCTGGGGAGCTTCGAAGCACTTGTAATAAACTTATCGAAGAAATGTCGCGTAGGTTTTAGCAGCCGCGAAAAAGTTCAAGCGCTTTGAGGATCACACATTACTTACCGGATAAAATAGCTTTAAACTCAGAACTGCTTCGCTTATAGTTACTTAAGTAACCCTTATATTTCGTTCTCTAACTTGAGACCATCGAGATTGAAAACAAACAAACAAACACCGTCCAAACATTCTTAACGCTGTGGCATAAGTTTTGCGGCTGCAAATTGTCTGAAATTCGAGCGCTTTTAAAAATGCACAGAACTGTTTTTGCAAGCTTTTCGGATATAATAGGTTTAAACCGACAACTGCTTCGCTTATAGTTTTTCAAATAACTGTTATATTTCGTTCTCTAACTAGAGACCATGAAGATTCAAAACAAAGAAACACCAAACACGCTTTAGACTAATTAAATTATGCCGGCATAAGTTTTGCGGATGCGAAGTAAGCCTACATAAAGTTAGGCGCTTTGAGGAACGCACAAAACTGTTTTCGGAAGCTTTTGGGATAAAATAGCTTTAAACCGACAACTGCTTCGCTTAAAAGATTATTACTTTTGGAAACTTCTAGGACAAGAAAATCGACAGTTGCACAAAGAGATGGACCGGACAGTCAAAATCGATCTATTATATCAACCGTGCTAGAACTAATTATGGCAAATTTCCTTTACACTTTTCTGGTCCTTCCATCTGGAATAACTTGGATGAAGAATCAAAAGTCTATCTTTGCATTCATTTAAGCAAACTATGAATAAGCGTTATTTAAGTTCTTATGGTTAATGCTGGCTTAGTATTTTAATTTTCTTTTCGCTCATATTAAACTAATATAAACAAATTTTGGTTCAAACATTAACTGGTACTGTTTTCTTTTCTTTCTTCCTTTCCTTTCTTTTTTTCCCATGTCCCTTTTTTTTCTATTTTGTTATTTAAATTACTATTTATACGTATTTAGTTACATTGTACTTAATTTTTTTTGTACTTAATTACTAATTACTTGTCTTATTTTACTTTTGTCTTCTTTTATGTACAACCTAGTCAAAGCAATTTAATTTTTTTGGAACTACTCAGCTCGTTTAGTTACTTCTATTCTGGGTAGTTTTTTTGCCTATTTTAGTTAATTTAGTTTAGAGTGTAATTTTTTTCTATTTAATTTGGCAAAATAAAATGGTTGTTGTTGTTGTCAAAATTGAAAGCAAAGCTTCTGCAGTTGTCTTGCGACTGTGCTTAGACCTACTGTTATGAATAAACGAACACAAAATAATGGACAGAGAAATCATTTTTGAAAAAAGTTTATCGAAAATCCGTAAGTTTATACTTAAATGCAATTCGCGTTACACTTCCAAAATCGTAGGTCGGTCCACGCGAGTGAAATCGGCTGAGCATGGCAAAATATTCAAGAATCTGTCACAAATCTGAGCGCGTTTTCTAATAATTTTTTAAAGTCAAAAGTAAATGACACATTTCTAATGGCATAAATCAAATTTCCATTTCAAAAACGTAATTTCTTTCACCGTAATACTCGAAATCATGTACCTTAGACCTTTAAAAAACTTCACTTACTCGGTTGTGTTTCAGAACAGGGCAAACTCTCCGCCGTGAAGAAAACAAAGCGATGAAGTCCTTTGAAGGCAGCTTTCGTAACTTGAACTTTTCGCCTTCTACCAGTATTCTTTTGAACTTTTTCTTTCCATTTATAGATATTAGATATTTTTTGTCAAGTATAAAACTTCAGTACTCTCGAACAATCGTTAAATGGTAAAGAAGCTTAAGCTTTTAAAGAAACCTCTTTCTCAAAAGCGACGATGGTCATGCGATTTCCCGCCAAGAAAGACGCCGGTTGCCCAAAAGCACCGCGCGATTTCCCGCCGAGAAAAGATGGCATTCTCTACCCCCGCCGGGTTGTCTTGGGACTCCCCTCCCCCTCTCACAGACCTCACAGGGTCTGTGCGGACGGACGGACGTACGGATGTACGGACGTACGGACGTACGGACGGACGGTCACGTGACTATTACGTGACACTCAAATTTTTGTCGGACTGCTAGCGGTTACCAAATTTCCTTAGCAATGGAGCTCCGCTGACGGGCTTTGCCCGCAGGCTCCGCTATTAGGACCACACTTGTCAGGTTCCTCACATTCGTTCACATCTGCATTCGGGCACAAGGAGAAGTACAATGAAACAAATATAGGTATAGCAGATTAATAATTATGTTACAGGTCACATTGGCACTTATTGGCACTACTATAAATTTCCGAATATATACGGCCCTGGGATTGGATTCTCCTAAAGGACTTTTGCACAGAGGGACTTAGTGTTTCATTATTAGTTGGGCTTGACAGTAAAGGTGGTTTTACATAGCTCAAATCACCAGTCTAACAGCACATGAAATACTAATAGAACGCAGAGAAAAAGATAAGTAATTTTGTCAAAGGGAGAGCAGATACAGACACAAGAGAAGAAATTGGGAAAACTTGACCCAGTTTTTTCAAGATGGAATCCATCTTGGACGGGCCAGCAAGATACTAGCTCGGTTATTGTTTCACAAGATTAGTAAAGTAGCTTCAAACGAAACAAAACAAAACCATTATTATAATAATGTATAAATATAATATTATTATATTTTGTTTCCAGTATGTCTTCTGCATTTTAAAGTAATACCAAACATGGTTGAAAGAGCCGCTTTAAACAGCTACCTCAAACAGTTTTGGGGCTTCTATCTATAGGGTGGGTCATTAATTGAACAGGGAACAATGGAAACTGGTCTTGAAGCGCAAAGAAGGTATTTCTTCATAGTGCAGGGTTTTTGAATGTCTAGGATACAACATAATGTGTAGCTTTTGCTACACATCAAAAGGAATTTTACTTTTTTAGTTTAGTAAACTGAAGTTGAATATCAATTTAATTTATTCTAGCTCCGTGCAGCAAGTTGTTCAAAGTGACATTTTACTTGTATCAACAAAAACCTAGCCCAAAGTTATTGCATAAACATGAAATAACACGGTAAAACAGATTACAGAGCTTTAACTATACTGAAAACAGGTCAGGGTGGAGATCAAAGACCATCTGTCTCAAAAAAGGTACGTTAACACTTCATACAGCTGTAGAATAATGTTCCAAGGCCTCGAATGGTGGCTTCTTGTTCCCATCGATATCTCGAAAAGAAACCCGTTCCGCTGTATAATGTTGTACAGTAGTTTACTATAGTTTTGAGATTAAACTTTGCTCCATCTAGAACAAAAACTGTTTGGCTAAAATACTGTAAACAATAATTTACTGGGAGAGTTCAGATACCAAAAGTATAGTGTGATCTTTTAACTGAGCATTTCAGCTATAACCAAACACTTAACTGTTTACAGAACGGCATCTTTCTTAATGATTTGGTCCCGAATTATGATTGTTCATAACACCAATATATAATTTTATTCTTGTGTTTGTTCACCTTACTGAAACTGGTGTTAAGTTTGTTCAATGCGCAGAGTTGTCTTCGGTCTGAGGGAAACATGAAGATAATTTAGAAGGTCTTCAATAAATCCCGCACCCCGGTCAACCGCACGAGCAGCTAAAGTTTCACACGTTTTGACTCTATAACAGTAATTTATATTACCCACGGATAACTCGCGATTTTGTTTATTGGGATAACACTATTCAAATTCTTGATATTAAGCAGAAAAATTTCTAGTAAGGAAAAAGAACAAATCATTGATGACTTTGTGGAAAAAAATTACCAAATAAAGAACACTGTCACATGTTTTACAAGGTTACACAACAAAATCTTTCGTAACGTACAGGCCCGAGATAAAAAATAAGATCCAGTCCGCTTATGACAGATGGTCGCTCATACAACAATAGACCGTAATACAGCGTTCGTTTAAAAACTGCTACATGCTACGCAAGATTTCGTAACATAGGTCCGTATAATTATTAAGGGACATTTTCACACTGAATTTTCCACTAGTTATTTTTGATGATTCAAACAAACACGTATCAACCTTTTGTTTCAGAAAACAGGATTTTCTTCAGCAAACACAGCTGCCGTTTTGACTGCTGTTTGTACCATATACTTCCATTGTCTGGTAAATGTAATTTTTCATCAACCGTTCTAGCCGTTCAAGGTGCAAAAAAGCGCCGTCATGAATCTAACAAATTACTTGAAAGATAGAAAGCACAATAGCGGTCGATATGGAAGTGGATCAGTTTTGCTTATTTTGCCGATTATTTTTGTGATTATTTTGGTCGGAAATGTTCTCCTTCTTTTGGCGATCAAATCGTTTCGATCCCGTCGTGTTCCTGACATGTTGGTAGGATCGCAGTAGTTATATACTTGGGGGTACCAGAGCATTTTGAAAAATGCTCTGTTACCAATCCCAAGTATTAACTACTTTCCATCTGATGGTAATATTTTATGGAAAACTATATGTTTTTTATTTTATGGAAAACTATATATTTTTTTTATCACATGGCTCCATCACGGCAATAGAATCCTCGGCATGACAAAGTATTTGAATGCTTGCGTAGCAAGACATTTAAAGACGAAGTCACGGGGATGGAGGATTCGTAATTGCTAAGGAATCCTAGGTGGGAAGAGCTCGAATAGCTCGAAGAGCTATGAAGAGCGATGGGGTTCCTTATTTTGTGATGGCATTTTGTGATGGTGTTATTTTATGGATAACTATATGTATTTTATTACATGAGTGCAATTATTTGGATACTATATGTTTTATCTCATGATGTATCAAACGATGGTTCCACATAATTTTTTATATGCTAGATCCATATTTTAAGCATTGGGGAACAAAAGCGGAGCTTTTGTGAGGCAGTGAATTGATCGCAAAGCGATCAAGAGGGGAAGTTTCTTTTTGCGATGCTGGTTCCATTTGATGAAATCTATATGTTTTTTATTTCATGGAAAATATATTTGGCATTATCTCATAGTTGGGAGTACGAGCGCAGTTTGCCATCGGATGAAATGGGACTTTCCCGATGAGTCATCAGATTGTCATGTAATATCAGATGAACTTGTATTTGAAGTAAAGTTTGTCAGTAAAGTTTGTCAGTAAAGTTTGTCAGTAAAGTTTGTCAGTAAAGTTTGTCAGTTAAGTTTGTCAGTAAAGTTTGTCAGTAAAGTTTGTCAGTAAAGTTTGTAGTGAACAGAAAAGCAGAACTTGTATGGAGGCCAACACAGCTGTGGCGTGACGTCACATCTTCAGATTGCATAATGTCCGTAAGCGAAACTATTGATTCCATCGTTTGATATATATCTTTTGTCATCAAAACAGCTGAGTGACACTTTATTAATTTCATAGCTTCCGAGTTGATGATTCATACTTCGGATGGTTTTCATAGTATGATGCATTTGTCTGTTTTCTAATAAAATATTTTTATAATCTTCATGTTTGATATTGTTCTTTATTATGTTCTTCTTGATTCCTTTGGCTGTTTTTCCTACTTTCTGGTTGTCTTTTATGTAACTATACATTTTTGATCGCAAACCTATGAATTCTATGATTGGTATTCCAGCTGCTTCATCTTTGAATTTACCGATTACCTTTTTGTTTGTCTTATCGAAATAAAGTGAGTTTTCAGGATAGTCGCTGTTGTCGAATCGATCTTTGTCATTCCAAAAGTCTTGGTACACATCTTTAGCTTCTATCTCATATGTCAGACTGTCTGTGTCAGTGAAGAGTAGCTTAGCTTTGTCTCCATACTTTTCTTTTATGTAGTTATAATGAAAATCATACATCAATGTTTTGCTTAGATCAAGAATACACATACCTACATATGCCGGCCTGTTTAGAGTTAGCGTTTCTTTGATTTTATGCACTGCTACCAGATTTTCATTGAATATTTTGCTACTTACATAAGTTGGTTGAGAAGCCATCTTCAATAGTTTCTTTTCATCAGTAATAAGTCTGACATCAACTCTCTTTCTTATGTTCTCCATAGTTTTACCAAACACTGAGTTATTCATTAGCTTGAAGAAGTCTTTTTCGAATGAATTTTTCGCTTGAGTACGTTTTTGTGTATTGAAGTCAATGTATGGTTTGAGCCAAGGTGACTGATTGAATTCTAATACTCTGTGCACTTTCTTTACTTTTAATCCAAGATCAAGATACAGCTGTAGGTTTCTGTAGTGCAGAACATATTTTTCTTTGTCACATAATGTAGGGATCAGTTTATGCACCAGTCCTGTTGATATGTTGAACTTTTTCTGTATGTTCTTACAATATTCAGACAACATGTTATCAGTTACTTTAACCTTTTCCCCTCCTAGAGGGTAGTCGTTATGAAGATCATGCAACTCTTTGGGGTATTCTAGATCAACTTCTAGTATTAGCCCTTTATTGCTGTCTTCATTATACTGAGCTAAATTGATTTTATTAATCTGCTTTTCCGTCAACCATTTGAAACCACCAGTAGGGAGATATTGACTCATAGCCCAACCGTATAAATTATTAGCATCAAGATACATAATGTACTTTGAGGGCGCCTTCTCATCGTATTCTCTCATGTACTTATTGTTTGCTTTTCCATATCGATTAGCAATATAAGATATACCACCACGCATACCTTTTTCAATGAATTGAAACATATCAATGTCCGTCATTAGTTCTAGTTGAATATCAGTCATCTTCAACATAGCATCCCAACTCAAACCAGGTGATGTGAAGTAGTGACATGGGTCAAGTTTGTAATACTGAAGACAGGTCTTGCGGAAGTTTTCAAACACGTCGGCTAATAGAAGTATATCAGACTTAAGATATAGATTGTGGTATTCGCCCATCGTTTGTAATTGGAATGTATTCCATACTTTTTGAGCATGACAATAATCCTCATCTGTTATATGCTCATTATTCAATATGCTGTAAAATTCTTCTTTAGTCGGTAATTCTGTTTTATTGAATTTCTCAAAACTGTCCATGTAATCATACGGATAAATACCTTTTCGCGTCATAAGATTGAATTTATTCTTTTTGGAATCTTTTGTTTGTATATTTCAAAGCTTCTGCTGGTAAGTTGCTCACTAATTTATCCAAACTTGAACTCATGAATTGGAAACTGTCGATGAATGTCAGATGGTTGCCAAGCATGAAAGCCATATACTTTTCCATGTTATTTGGAATAGCATTGATATTCATTTGTTTCTCCTCTCCATTCTTATTTTTGTATGTATTATTCTTGACAATAGCTCCAATTTCTTGCATAATGAAATGACTGTCATAACCTCTCAAATTATGGAATATAACAGGAATTTTTATTTCTTTTGGATTTATTCTGAGTTTCAGATTGCATTCTTGGTGAGCTGAGCCTCTGTATTTACCAGTAATATGGCAATGATCTCTGACTCGAATGTCTTTCTCAGTATACTTTTTATCGCATATGTGGCATTCTTTTGCTTTTTCAAATTCCTGTTCATTCTCTTTTGTCATTCTCAATGGTTTATCGAAATGTTTTTTCATTACTTTTTTGCAGTATTTCACTTCTTCTAACATATTTTCCATGAATTTGTAAACAGCCTTTTCACCCCTATATAGTTGTATTTTTTTTGTATATTTGTCATCATAACAACAAACCAATTTATAAGCATATCCACAATCTGTATGTCTTTGGTATGCTTCGGTGTATGATTTGTTACCCTCTTGTTGGCATCCTTGTACCTTTTCAGTTATAGCCTCAAAATCGGCATATATGACAAATGGTACAGGTTGCTGTTTATGGAAGTTGTTGAATTTCAGTATGTTATTGTTTTTGTCAGGCATTTTTATTGCTTGTTCACCATTCACTTGTATGCAAATATCTTTGTGATTGTTTAATACCCTGTCAGAACTGAAACATTGAAGACAGTACATACAAAAGTGTTTCCTCTCTTTGTGTTTTGTTTGATTATACATGAACTTGTTGAAATCCTTTATTAGAACATAATGTTTGTTTTCATCTTTAGTTACCAGAAGTAGTTCCATATGATCTTCATACTTTTCTTTGGAAACATAGATGGGATATGGCTGTTTTTCTTCATATCCGAATACATTTATATTGATACTGTTTTGCTTCTCAATTTTGTTGTAATGTTTGACATTGACTGGAAATTCAATACCTGAGTAATCTAACTTTTCAACGTATGGTTTATCGACTTTTTTAATCCTTTGAGGATATTTTTCTTGCGGATTTATATGTCTGATATGGCACCATCTGAAACATTCATTATCTTCATTTTTCATGTTAATTAGTCCCTTAGCACTATTTCGCAGTTCAGAAGGCAGTTGGATATATGAGGATCCTTTCATGGGCTTATATTTAACAATGTTGAGGTAATGGCTATCAACAGATTGGATAGTCCATCCTGAACCTTCTGATATCCATTGAGCTATCTTATTCAGTATCTCTTGTTTAGACATTTGTAATGCTTCATTGATTTCCATTTGGTTAATAATTGTTTGAGGTTTACTATTGAAATATGCTGACTTTTCAACTATTTCACCATCAGAAATTTTGCTAAATGTGACTTTCAATGTTTCAACGTATTTCAAGCCTTTCATTTCATTCAACAAAGTTATTACACGATGTTCTATAGCGTTTCTTGTGTTTTGCATTTGGGTTAAGGGGTCTTTATTGTTTTTGATGCTGATTTCATAAGACTTAGTGTAACCTTTTAAGGCTTTGTCTGTTTGTTCTATTTTGGTTCTTGGTGTTGGAACCGGTTTTTTAACTGCATGTTGTTTAGTTCTTGGTGCTGGAACTGGTTTATAATTATCCCTGAATTCTGGAGGTGGAAGAATGATGTTTTCTTCATATTCTTTAGCCATCTGTTTGACACTCTTGCGAGGTGTTGGTACAGGTGGTCTTGGTTTATAAGTCCTTTGTGTTGAAACTGGTTTGGTATCATCTGCTATGATGATTTCAGGCTTCCTTTTCTTTTGATTCAGAAGCAATTTGATAAGCTGTGATTTGCTGAGTTTCTTCAAACTAGCTTTGTTCATATTTATATGATTATATTTTTCCATTCTATATATATATACTATAGATATTCTTTTAAGTGTTTTCAATTAGTCCGTTTAAATATTGCCAATAATTCAAATGATCCAAAACATAGGATCCCTTGAACTATATGAAAAAAGATTATCATGGATTTAGTATCCGTGTTATTTCATTCCTTACCTCTTTAATTTTGATTTCATGGACATTTTTAATGTGCTTTTTTGTTTTCAAATGACAGGATTTTCCAGCTAGCGTGTAGTTACGTCCCGTCTTACATATATCACAATACCACTCTTTATTTAGCATGTACGTTGTTTTGTGGTTTTTTCTTTCCTCATCGGTGAATACTTTAGGTCTACCTCGACCTCTCTTAACATTCTGATTCTCCATATATAATCTATATATATTATTTTCTCTTTATATGTATGTAATTCGAATGATTCTTTAATGTTTCTGTTGACTTGAATTTTCTGGAACAATGATTGCATTTTATCCTAACTCCATCAAAATAATGGATAATTTCTTTTATAATCTCATCATAATCATTACTAACCAACACTTTGAAATTGTTATTTCCATATTCTTGTAACATTATTTGTTGTTCATCTGATAATTTTCCATTTCCAGATGGAGATTTAAATTCAATCGCGAAACCTGAATACCTCATATGTAAATTCTGTATGATTAGATCAGGAGATCCTTTTTGATAACCCATATTATAAGATCTTAATCTCATATTACTATTTATTTGGTTTTCACCTAATGTTGCATTTAAAAGTGCTTTTGGATAATTGTTTCTTATAAAGTTAACCACTTTTTTATGTAAGTCATACTCTGACTGTATATTAAAAGTTAACATTTTAAAGGGTTTGTGGTTATATTCATACCGTCCATTTTTTCTGATTGATGGTAAAACATCTTTTGTGACCCATCGTTTGAATTCCTTTGCTTTATCCATATCAGATCTCAAAATGAGGCTATACAGTCCGGATTCATTTATATAAATCACATGGTTATTTTTTAGGGGGAACGATTCGTTCCCCCAAGATTTGAGGTCGTTTAATGTAATTTTATCTTCCAAATCAACATGATCACGAATAGCTTTACGAGTATTTGTATACTTTAAGATGTTAGCAACAATCTTAGCACGAAACCAAATATCATCATCCTTTTTGATAATATTCAGTTTTTTTCCTTCATAAATGAAATTTTCCATATTATATACTATATTATTTTATGTTTAAATAAGATCGCCAGAAACAATTATATTTTTGGCTACCAAAAGCAAAAGACAGTATATACTGTATCGATTGATATAATATATATTAGATAATTCTCTTTAAACCATTTTATATATCCTTCAAGTCCTTGAACGGTATCCAACTGTTAAATTCATCACTATACCCCTTCCACTTAACCAAAGCTTGCTTCTTTTTATAATCCCTCCGAATGACTTTATCGATTCTGAATACCTCTTGTGTAGCTTTAAGCAATTCGGGTTCATAGAAACTCCCTTGAATGTCTTCATCTCTGAGATCCTTCAGTTTGTAAGTGACAGGAACAGTGGATTGTATTTCATTAACTGTGAAAATTTCCTCAGACCAATTTGGGGTATATCCTTTATCAAACACATTCCGTTTGTACTTGCTTATCCTAACCTTATCACCAACTTTGAACTTTGGTTTTTGTCTTGATGTTTCCATATCACCATACAGATTAAAGTAGACAGTTCCTTCATTCTTCTTTTTGCTTGCTTCTGCAGGTGTCATCTTTATGCTGGAATGTCTGGTATTGTTATACTGTTTCACTAATTTAGGTAACATGTCAAGATACTGTGTATTACCTTGAACAGTAAACTGTTTCCACATTTTGGTTTTGATTGTTCTGTTCCATCTTTCACAAACGGACGACTTTTCCTCATTTTCGGTTGAGTACAATGTTATTTTATTCTTATCAAGTAGTTCCTTAACATGTTTGTTGTAATACTCTTTGCCTTTGTCTGTCCAAAGATATTGTGGTTTACGCCCCTCTTTGAATATTGTTTTGAAAGCATTCATAACGGTTTCACCCTTTTTATCTTTTAATGGGACGATCCAACCGTATTTAGAGAATACATCTAAAACCATAAGAAGATATCTGTAGCCAGCGTTCCATCGACTGAATTTTTGCATCTCAACGATATCTGAACACCATGTCTCGTCAATATGGTTTACAATTACCCGCCGCCGGGTGAAGTTACGCTTTATCGGTTTATGTAATTCATCAGCTAATTTTTCTTGCCAGTTTTCTTCACTCGACGGCCTTTCCCGTTTTTTGTCTTCCTTTGTTTTGTTACACCAAGACCTAGTTTCTACTTTATGTTGATTAGAAATCGTGCTGTTTGCCCCCATTTTGGCATCTGTCCATAAGGTATTTCATCCAATGACTTGACCATTTGTTTGTCACATTCAACCTTGTTTTTCCCCATGTCATAACAAATATCATGATGAGCTGCTATTTCATCGACCTTGTTGAGAGGTTTTACATTCCATTTGGTTACCTTGCCAGTATTTTTATCGTACTGAAGCTGCTCTTCCAGCGGATTATACGGACCTAAATATTTATACTTACCTGGAGTGAATCCAGCTTTTGGTCTTGGTAATTTACCAATCAGTTTATGTATATCAACACCAGCGCCATCAAGATCCTTTCTGTCGGTTTTATACTTTCTATGTGGTCTGATTTTAGTAGATAATTGATCAAGAGCTTGACTTCCGACATTTTGAATCATTGGATTCAACTTATCCAGAGCATAATCGATAGCCTTTTTCTGCAGTTTTGGGTTTCTCAAGGCTTCTGATCCATAATATCTCCCCATTTCAACAGCCTTTTTTCCCAGCCAAGGAATACCGTGGTGAATCAATAAATCAGTACCAGTCGATGCTACTGTATCTAGTAAGCCCGCCCCTTTCGACGGGCTGACCCGTTTCCCTGGTTTTGTTTCACAAATTTAGTTTTGGTGATTCCACATTGAGAGCATTTACATTTAAGCATAAGCCTCCCATTTTTAGCCTTTTCATATCGTTCACTCCCAGGTACACATTCTGTTACCTTTTTCTGTTTCACGCAATATGATCTCATATATAATATGATTAGATTAGATTAAGGTTCAATATATACGTTCTCATATTTACCAGTTTGCGGATTTTTCACCAAACGCATAACAGTACCCTTCTTTGGTTTAGTCCAGAACTTCTTGCTTGTTATACCAGTTTGTCCTGTGAAAGCACCTTTCAATATATCACCAGACCAATATCTGTCAAATACATGGTTGGTTGATGGAATTACTTTGCAAGTTATTTGTTCGGCTATTTTGGCTGCCTCGAAAGCTTTACCTAATGGATTTTCACCTCCCTTTTGGCTTTTGACGAATTTCGTCTTAGTAATACCACATTCACCACAAATACATTTCATCATAAGTCTGTTATTTTTGGCTCTCACATATCGTTCACTCCCAGGTACACATTCTGTGACCTTCTTTTGTTTCACGCAATAAGATTTCATATATATAACTTGATTACATATTTTTGAAATACTGTTCTAAGAATTTCTCATTCTTCGTCGTATCATATATATCAAATACCTGAAGCAGATCAAAATATGATTTACCCTTATTCATCTCATTCAAAAAGTACAAACAGAAGTAACCGCATGTTGTCGTCAGTAAATTTTGTATTTGATTGTTCTGATGAAGCAATGTTAAATTCTTTTTTCTCGCATGATTGACAATTTCTTGGAAGGGAGGCAAACCAAATGAATCAAAGTAATTGACGACGTTATCTTTCACATACGTGGATACCCAATGGCTACCGCTCATATATGATGGTTCAAGATTGTAAATGAATAGAGCCTGTCTATGATCGTGAGGGACGTTTTCATCTCTTGACAATACATCATTAATTGGGATATTCAGATATTTACACCATTTTATTAAATCATAATTGCTTAATGGGACATTCTTATGGAATTTCGGTTTTACAATAGAATGTTTAGAAGAGGGACGTTTTTGAATGGTGAGTTCTTGCCCAATAGTAGACCGTCGCCCTTTTTGGGAGCTTTTTTTTTAGTCCCCATACCGATTGTACCATTCGGCCAATTTCCATAAAAAGGTGGAGTTCTATACATTGGGACTAACAAACCACCATCTTGATTATTATTGGTTAGTTGTGATATAGATCTGGGAGGTCTTTGTTTCGGTTGACCCATCTGAGGGGCACCTTTACCAGTCATCTTCTTTATTGCCTCAATAGCTAAAGGGACTCCAATTGATGCAAGAAGAGTACCTAAGAAACCACCTGTTTGTACTTTAGTCGGTTTTATATGAACACCAGAGCCTGTTTGTAGAGCATTTAATATATCCTTCTTTTGTTTGGTTGTCAAAAGATGTTTATATGCTATCAACTGATCGATTTTATTTTGTGGTATGAGAAACCCACCAGTTTGAACACCTTTTCCAGATATCTTCTTAACAATCTGAGATGCTCCTTCACTAGCTGCTCCAGCTAAAGCCGACAATCCAAGAGTCTTAGCAATCGTTGGAGCAAAAGTTCTTCCAAGTGTTAGAACTGTAGACAGAAGAGATCCACCTAATTGCTTTCGAATGTTTGTTTTAGAAAGTTTAATGTCCATTCCCTTTTTCAATTTTCTATTTTTTTCCAATCGCTTAACTATATTCTGAGGTACATACAGAGTATCATTCCCAGATAGAGAGTCCTTCGTGAGCCTTAGAACTATTGTTTCTCTTTTATGATACGCGTTACTAAGATTCTTTTTCTGGTTTGGTGATAAACTAACTTTAATTTCGTATAGTTGTGTCATATAATATATGTTAGATAAATTCTCTTTTAAAAAACATATTCATTTAAATTTTCATCGATGTAAAGCTTATTTATTTAAACTATCATCAATTCGTTTCCAACTGTCTTTACTACAACCTCACTCTCGTAAAATACGATGCTATGAGCTCGGACGTTTGCTGTCGGGGCTACATTGAGACGATAATGGAGAATCAACTGTTTAGGATCTCTCGTCACTACCTCTTTCTGATATGACAAATCGAAATACAATAATCCATACAAACTAGTGAAATTGGATACATTAAGCTGTGTTCCTGAATTGTAATCGTTCTTACGAAATGCATATGACATGAGATCATTGAATATCCTGATTTTTGAATCCGCATCATATTTCAGCTCTGGGTAAAATGTATTGTTACCATACTCTAAACGACAGCTTGATAGAGAGCTATTAGCGTCAGCAGCATTCAACTTGAAAGTGTCAAACAAATACGGAGACCTTTCAGCTTCATCATTATTTGCTCCGTCTGTCCGCTGGAGATATATAAAAACGTGTTTAACGTTGTCGATAGCTGGACTGATTTGAAACATATTCTGAATAGCTCTGGTATTTGCTGACTGATTGTAGAGATCTCGCATATATGTCCAGGTTGTTGGCTTAAGAAACTCTGAAACGAAATTACTATACATGCTGTCTTTTGGGATTAATCTAGGGAGCCAAAGATACAATCTCTTTACTACAACACGACCACCGTCTGTGCCATTTGCCATGTGAATCAGTTCACTGTCTTCGTTAAATGTAAGTTCAATTGTGAGCTGCATCGGAGGCAACATTTTTCTTTCTAGCTCTTGAAAAAAGCTGTATCTGTTTAAGGGAATCATTTCGTTAATACTCTTAGCTCCTCCACCACCGTTGTTTTGTGCTGCTTGGGTTAAAATACGACGGGCTTCGAAACCTGTGTTTGTATTTGCTGTTGTATCATCAGTATCAAGATACCAGAACGAATTCTTCCCAACAGATCTACTAAAATCATCACTGTATTCAAGGAGATTTTTAACATTCGTTATTCGATGCAAATTATCACTCTCATACACAATTTTGCCTGAAGATTTGATAACCATATGTCTGATTAGACTATGAGATCCGTTTATCATAGTTATGCGATCTGCTGCAGCATATCCAGTACCATCTGCCTTTTTTTGAAGCTCTTTAGTTACTTCGAAATACCCATTAAAAAAATCGAACATAGTCGACCTATCGTTGATTGTGAATCTGTAACCTGTCTTTTTCTGGCTTTGATTGTTAGCAGGTTGCTCAATGACATTATCCAAATGGAAACGAACGTATTCATATCTTTGTAAATTATCACTTGTTCTGAAACTCATTTATATGAGTAGTTTAGATAAAATTCACTTTTTAATAACCAGTACCAGATATAAGTCTATTCAGAATCATGTTGTAGTCTTCTTGTTTTGGTTTAGTAGGTTTGGTTGGTTTCATGGTTTTATTCATTGATTGTTTAGTTGAACCGTGTAATTTTCTCATAATAAGCTCTCCGCTTTTTTCAGCTGCTTTTTTTCCCAGTTTGTCTCCAGCATGTGAAATACCAGATTCAAGCGCCTTTTTAGCAAAAGGTTTTAAAACCTTTTCTGGAACTTTACTTAACACCCTTCCAACTGGTTTGAAAATGTTATCAACAATGATCCCAGATCCTTTATGTTCATAAACAAATCGTCCAAGTTTTGGATGATAAATTCGCTTGTATTCATACGACGACATATATAACTATTAGTTAGATTAATCTCTCTTCTCTCTTAAAATCAAACTGAATGAAGTGTCACTATGATTAAGATCTATAATTCTTCGTTTGCCATCTGTTATATATATCCGAATTTTATTGATCGTATTTTTATTACACGGGTTGTACTGAACTCGCCGAGGCTCTTGTGTGAAACTATAACTCGGGGTGAGAGTTGAGGTACTGAAACTATATATAATATCTGACTCTTCACCATCGACAAGACTGTCACTTATCAAATCACAATGAACATTCAATATTTCTCTGTCTTGTGAGAGATTAGGAATGTAATCTCCAACATTTACACTACTTGTTAGAATCTTTTTATTGAAACCAATAAGATCATTAAAATTACTTTGAGTAAGATCTAATCTGTAATTTGAGGCTAGTGTTATTATTGTCCTGAATACAGTATCGTTAAACTCCAGAGTGATTGGATATTGAGGGTTTGATGAGGTTCCTGTTTTTGTTTTTTCTTTGATTAAATTGTCAAAATCAATGTAATTCCATACTCCTGGGTTGAATATAATTTCCGTCCAATTAGTACCACTATCAGACGAATATCTGATTTTCTGATTATCAAGTTCCCTTGTCACATTAAACCAAGTGAATGACATCGAAATGATTCGGTCTAGGCCGATTTCATATTGTCTGTTTGAATCTAGTATTATCGGATTACTGTATTTGATTGTGAAATCCGATGGTTTATTACCATTTTGGGTTTTTACTGTATGACTGGATAATACAAGTTGTCTATTCATTTATATGATTAGTTTAGACTAAAATAGTTTTTGTATATTTTGTTGTATTGTGACTTATTGAGTATTGAATTTCTCAACAAGATGTCGAGAAGAGCGACACCTGTGTTTCTTAGCTCTATGCCATTATTACCAGCAACCTTTGATCCGATAATCAGTTCAAGTTTTTTAATCATTTCTGTCGGATTATTGAAAAACATTACCTGTCCACCTCTTTTTGTTTTTTTCTTCAAACCAGACCCTTTAATATTTGTTAATTTTTGATTATTGTAATTTATATAATCATTAAGAACCTTTCTTGTATCTTGAATAATTTTTCTTCGATATTGAGCCTCAGCTTCAGTCATTAAACCACTATTTAATTTTTTAGTGATATCAGCCCAATAACCATTCAGTTGTTGCCGTTTCTCTTTAGCCATCTTCAGGGTCTTGGTAAGATAAGATTTCCTCTTTTTGTTATTCATATCTTCTTGTTGAAGTCGTAATTCAATATCATCATAATTCGGTATTTGAAGTTCATCCAAAACTTGATTTATTCTATCCTCCTCAAGGATTTCGTAATCAGGTGTTTCTTCTTCTTCGTATTCAGGTGGAAGATCTTCTGGTTCATACATGTATTCTGGATCTAGATACATTTGTTTTTTACCTGATGCTAAGTCCTCAAGGACATCTTCATAAGATGGAGGTTTTGGAACTATCTGTTTCTCGTTTTCAGGTAAAACAGGTTGATCAAACAAATCGTCCAATCCATAATCAGGCACTTCATCATCAATAGCTATTCCATAATCTGGAACAGGTCGCTTTTTCTTTGGTAATCTTCTCAACGGTGCTTTTGGGGCTGTAAGTTCCTTTAACTCAGATGTTATAGGTTTGAAAAGTTTCTCTGCCTCAACTTCACCCATTTGATCAGATATCGTTTTTTGTTTTATTGTCTCTCTTACTGTGTTAATCTTTTTACCAAGCTCGGATCGTTTCTCAGCCATTTCTTTCCATTTGAGTAAACTCATTATATCATTTGTTTACATAAAATTTCGTATTTTGTTCGGAAAAATTAGGGTTATCATATATAAAAACGCTCGCATAGCGTGTCGCATAGCGTGTCACCATGCGATAAAATTGTATAACATAATATCATATGAAGATTCAAAATTACGACATTCAAGATGATGAAAATAACGATTTTGTTCAATTAAAGAGTTTCATGCCAAACCGATGTTTCAGGATGCTTATTTGTGCTCCCTCTGGTGGTGGCAAGACTAACCTTTTGCTTGATATGATATATAGGCTTCTCTATTTTGATAAGATATACCTTTATGCTCGCAATCTCCAACAAAGCAAATATAAGCATCTGTTGAAATCTCTTGAACCAATATCAAAATCAAAAGAGGTCGGTTATGACGTGATAGAAGCAAGTAACGATGAAATCATCCCTCTGACAGATTTGTCTGATGAAAACCAAAAATTAATCATATTTGATGACTATTTGAATACAGGTAAGAAAAATGACGAACGGATACGTGACTACTTTACCAATTCTAGAAACAAAAATTGCTGTTGTATATATTTAAGTCAAAGCTATTACGGAACTGATAAAACAATAAGACTGAATAGTTCACATTTTTGTGTTTTTGATTTTCCTTCTATAAACGAGCAATCGATGATTTGCCGAGAACTGAACATAAATAAATCAGATTATCAGAAAGCTACTAAGGATCCATATAGTTTTTTGTATGTTGATAAGGTCAAAAAAAAGGTAGCCCGAAATTTCGATGAAAGAATATAAACCATTAATATATGAGTTATACTAACGGTATCCTTAATCATGATGATTCTCAAGGACTAGGTAAGATAGGTTCAAGAGGTTTACCTGGTATTGGATTTAAATTAGATGCTAATAATGATTATGATATGCAGAATAAAAAATTAGTGAATGTAAAACAAGGAACCAATAATAATGATGTGGTTACAAAAAGTCAGTTAGATAGTGAAATAGCTAAGATTCCAAGTGTGGATACATCTAAATTCATGCTAAAAACAGGTGATACGATGACAGGGTCGCTTGTTGTCCCAAAAGACAATTACCCAGTTCAAGGTAATCTCAACAAGGTTATTAGTTATGAAACGCAAAGGGAGATATTCTTGTCAAAGGAGGAAGGAGGCTTGATGAAGCAATCTATTAACATGAACAATAATTTCATCACAAATGTGAAAGATCCAGTTAATTCAGACCATTGTGTTAATAAAAAGTATGTCGAAAATCAGCTTGAAAAAAACTGGATAAAGGATGTGATATTGATATGAAAAATAATTCAATTATCAATCTTGATCTTCCATCAAACCAAAGAGACGCCGCATGTGTCGAGTTTGTTAACAACAGAATTGATGACATGACACAAAAAAAGTTTCTCAAAGTTGATGGCACTAACAATATGACTGGAAACTTGAATTTAAATAACAATAAAATTATTAACTTACAAACCGATTACAGAAATTCAAAATCCGCAGTTAATGTTGATTTTGTGCAAGAGGAAATAAAAGATTTGAGAAATCTTGTCACTCAAAAAATTCGTGAATCTCAGATCAATAACTCAGGACAAAAACGAGACGCCTTCAGATACTTGATGGAAGACACTGATGAATCTTCGAGTGAAAACAATATCGAGGTTTTGGGTATTGTCGATTTTCCCAATTCTCCACATCAAATTAATAAAAAAGCTTACCAACTTAAACTCTTGTTTGAAAAAAGCTCACCCTTCCAGTACCGCTCACGTCTTGGTTTTAACTTATATAAACTTCCAGTCGGGTATTACACAATGGTCGTTGAATGGTTTCCGCCGGAAATGAATGAGATAAGTGTAACAGCTCAAGGAACAACGATTTCAATTTCTGATGAAACAACCAAAACATTCGAGAAGTACACCAAAACAGTTATCCATTTTCACAGATGGGGTAGCTCACCCCCACAATTTATATATCTCGATCTGCACGGTACAGTCAGTAAGCAATCGTTATTAACAATTGGGCATTTAATTGTCTATGGTGTTAAAGAAACAATTTCAAATGTTGACCCAAGTGTCTATGACACCGCTTTTGTTATTGAAAATGGCAAGATGGTAATGGAAACGGATTTGTCTTTAAACGGGCACCAACTACGCTCTTCCATTCACCACATAAACGGTTTTTTAAATTCGACAAAAGGGAACAAAAATTTTGTTTTAAATGGCGCCGAAATAATGTCATTGCCGGGTGAAGCAATTTTGAAAAATATTGATATATATTGTACGCGTCCAATCACTTCTTCTTCTTCTCATGTCACTGTACATAGACACAAAAAAATATCTTTGAAACTCAAAACATCTTTACGGAATTTTTTTACTGGAACTCTAAGCTCTTCAAGAAATTTTACCTCAAAAAAAAGTGGGTGGTATCAGGCAATAAACCCAAATTCTTTCCAAATGCCTTCGTCTGGGATTTTGGCTTTTGAACTAAATATGAATGATGATATTTGGAAAAGTTACAACGCAATTATACTTCGTATCGAGTATCAAACAAGTGCGTGATTACTTTCCACAAAAAAATTTACATTTATTATATAGCACAATGCAGGATATCCATCTGATTGGAGCATGGAATGCTTTTTAGAATATATTATTATCCCAAAAGAAATAATGAGGATTCCGAAGAAGATAATGAATAATCTAACTTTATAATATAATGAGAACAGCTATTTTAATCAACGAAATTATTGAGAATATAGAAAAAATAGTTCGAAACATCAGAAAATTATACATCAGTATTAAGAAATCGTTCAAAAAAGAAAAAAATGTAACCATATAATATATATGGATAGACGTGAAAGCATATTCAATTGGAACCATGTTTCAGAAAATTTAACGGAAGATCAAATATCTGAGTTGAAAGCATTGTACAAATTCTATCATAAAAAATATTGGCTTGCAAGAATGACATTTAAATATTACAAAAAGGCAGAACTTGCATGTAATATTGGATCTGTTTTTTTGATAGTAACTGGGACTGTAGTTGGTGGTGTAACACTAAACCCTATTCCTCTTGGAGTGATATCCAGTTCTGGGCTCTTGCTTAAATCATATTCAGAGGCTAAAAATTATAAAAGGAAGATTGAGATGTCAAAATTCGCATACACTTCGTACGAAAAAGTTTTAACACATTTGCGATCTCTTATGAGAGGACTGGAGTATAATGACAAAGAATTTCTTGATTTCGTCAAAATTCTCGATGATAAAATTATCGATATGTGTCCGTTAACTGACAAATTTGAAAAAATATAATAAGGTGTTCATTCAACAATAGATTTTATTTTATCACCAATAAGAGACATAATACTTACCCAATATCGATTGTAAAAAGCTAATGTTTTTTTCGATTTACTAATTGGAATATTTTTGTAAGGTATTCCCATCATCTTGAATATCTTTCTCATAATGAAATTTACGCTAATCATCCTTTTCCTTGTACCATTAACTTCATTAAGAACCTTACCTATCTCGACATATATAGCATCAATCTTATGTTTCTGACAGTTTGATATTTTAATGTTATATTTTTCTTCAATATCGAGTAATATGTTGCTGATGTGGTACTCTCGATGGTAAACAGATTTTCTAATAAATTTATGTCTATTTTCATAAAAATTAACATATTCTTTCACATAATTATATCCTTGAACAATACCACAACTTAGACAGGCTAACATCCCATCGTCATTAATAATATACTGATTATCACAGCATTCATCATATTTCGGTTTTTCATTAGAATCTTCCAATTTTTGGTCACAAAAAGGACAAACAATATCTCCTGATTCTTTCAGTTCATCGTGTATATCTTTATTACAATTCATTCTATATAATAATATGAGATATTATATTTTTATGTACTTACAAACATGACGTCACGCCACAGCTGTGGCGAAATCACAAGTGCCTTAAATCTCGGCTACAAACTTCACTGACAAACTTTACTGACAAACTTTACTGACAAACTTTACTGACAAACTTTACTGACAAACTTTACTTCAAATACAAGTTCATCTGATATTACATGACAATCTGATGACTCATCGGGAAAGTCCCATTTCATCCGATGGCAAACTGCGCTCGTACTCCCAACTATGAGATAATGCCAAATATATTTTCCATGAAATAAAAAACATATAGATTTCATCAAATGGAACCAGCATCGCAAAAAGAAACTTCCCCTCTTGATCGCTTTGCGATCAATTCACTGCCTCACAAAAGCTCCGCTTTTGTTCCCCAATGCTAAAAATATGGATCTAGCATATGGAACCAGCATCGCAAAAAGAAACTTCCCCTCTTGATCGCTTTGCGATCAATTCACTGCCTCACAAAAGCTCCGCTTTTGTTCCCCAATGCTTAAAATATGGATCTAGCATATAAAAAATTATGTGGAACCATCGTTTGATACATCATGAGATAAAACATATAGTATCCAAATAATTGCACTCATGTAATAAAATACATATAGTTATCCATAAAATAATACCATCACAAAATGCCATCACAAAATGCCATCACAAAATGCCATCACAAAATGCCATCACAAAATAAGGAACCCCATCGCTCTTCATAGCTCTTCGAGCTATTCGAGCTATTCGAGCTCTTCCCACCTAGGGTTCCTTAGCAATTACGAATCCTCCATCCCCGTGACTTCGTCTTTAAATGTCTTGCTACGCAAGCATTCAAATACTTTGTCATGCCGAGGATTCTATTGCCGTGATGGAGCCATGTGATAAAAAAAATATATAGTTTTCCATAAAATAAAAAACATATAGTTTTCCATAAAATATTACCATCAGATGGAAAGTAGTTAATACTTGGGATTGGTAACAGAGCATTTTTCAAAATGCTCTGGTACCCCCAAGTATATAACTACTGATCGCTGGCCGTAGTAGATCTTCTGAACGACTTGGGGCCTGTTTTGACGTCTATCATCGTTTTCCAAACAAGTCCTGAAGGTTTTAGAGGCTTACAAATGGATGAGCTTTGTCATTTTTACAACTGGATGTCTCCCTTTCTTCGTTTGTCTGTTTCTTTCGTTGCTACTTTAATGGCAATTGGCTGCGTTTTCGCTACCCTACAGCCATTGTATACGTATTATCGTACAAAAGTCACGTCTGTAAATGTAGCTAAAGTCATTGGTTTGTTCATTATGTCAGCGGCTTTCATCTCCTCGTGGCCGGCTATGGATTGGGGCCAAGTTTATCCTCACAGAGGGTTGCGTTCGTTTGATTTTGGAGGCAGCTTTGCTCTTCTTATTGCCATATTAGGGTATGTCCAGTTGGTAGTGGTGCTCACCAGTTTCATTGCGGTGTCTCAAAAAATGAATAGATACGAGAAAAGACTGGGTCGACTTGGACGTGGTAGAACGCTGACTTTACAGAACGGCAGACTGCAAGCTATGGTAATATCAGGAACGCGACAAAAGCAAATTGAAAATACTGAAGAAAATTGCACGGTCAAAAATGGAAGTAGAAGCGATGAGGTACGAACAAGTCCTAGAGGGATAACTACTTTAATTTGCAAGAGAAAGAACAAAGTAACCACCCCAGAAGCCCTCACAAGCAGAGAACAAGCACACACGTAAAGGAGAGCCGTCAGTTTGTAAAGATTCTTGGGTCAGCGGTGCTTCTCGTCTATGTTAGCTGGCTACCTATAATTGTAAGCATAATTTTGCCGTTACAATTTTTTTTAAACAATATCTTTTTTCATGTTGATAGAAACACGAATCTGGATGAAAGAGAAACCTTTATGTGCAGGGAAATGGATTGGATTTATTTCCAGTGCTTTTTTGAAGCTCTCGGAAACTTCCTAGAATGTTATTACCATTAATAATCCTGACAAAACGTTTTGAACTGAGTAGCGTCAAACCAAAAACAAATTAATCAATTGACCAATCAAAACAAATTCAAACAACACATCGAACCAATGGGAACTCAAAGAAAGTACCTTTAAATGGCGTCAAACGCGTGAAAAACGTAACAGCAAGTCCACAATTTGCATTGCTTTGTAACTTATGATTGGTTGAAAAAATAGCACGCCAATCACAACTAAATACATGAAAGACAACATATGAAAAATGACACGCATATTTTTGTGAACTACGTGTAGCCGTATGAACTGCTTAGAAACTGTTGGAAGACCAGGCTTTTTTTTGACAAAGGGCTAACGCTCAAAACGTTCAGGATTGTGTTACCATTCTCCAACCGCAACATCCGTTTTTTTTCTTGTGACTATTCAAATAATATAGATTTAGCCAAGCCTAAAAGCGGAGCCCCCCCTTTGTTTTGTTTGTTTGTTTTTTTGTTTTTGTTTTTTTCTTGCTGGCAGTTATTAATTTGTGAAAATACTCTCATTCAAGTTGTTAAATTAAAAAAAAAAGGAAGGAGAAACAAAAGAAAAAAATTCCCATCCTCGCTGGGAGCCGAACCCAGGACTGCGGCGTCTGAAACCAGATGTTAGTCCACTCCGCCATGAGCGCTTATTATTATTTTGCAAGTTAATTTTAATACTTATTTCTTTCTTAGTGACAAGCTGCCTATCAGCATGAAAATGTTGGTGTTTTTCCTGGCAAAATGTGTTCAGAACGCCGTAAAAACCATGGTTGTGGACAGAAAAAACAAAAAGCACTAGCTCTGCTATATTTGGTGTCAAAACCGCTGCGAAAAGCTGCGAACTCAAGCGGTGTGCCCACCGAGTTCGAACAGAACCGACGAGGCAAAATTGAACTTTTCGCCTGAACTTTATCGCCTAATTTTTTTTCGCCTAAATTGAACTTTTCCCTTCCACCAAAAAGACAACTGAGTATTCTTTTGAACTTTTTTTTTCCTTTAACAAATCTGTTTTTGACTTTTGTTGTCGTTGCTTGTTTTGCTACAACGCGGGTCAACATGCAATTTCGCGCCAAAAACACACGGGATTCAGCACAGGGTTGTATCCAGTATGAAGTGTATTGGCAAGCCTGTGGTGCGGACGGACGGACGTACGGACAGACGGTCACGTGACTATTACGTCACTACCAAAATTTCTTGGCTTGATAGGTTACCAAATTTTCTTAGCAATGGAGCTCCGCTGACGCGCTAGCGCGCTAGCTCCCTCTAAAAAAAGAATCAAGCCATCTTGCGGTCAGGCATAGGATGCTACTAGATTTACAGTGTGATACAAAATATGTTTGGTATTACTTTTGGACATGAATTTAAACGTTTAGGGTTACGCAATGCTGCAATAAGTTACGGGTGCACTACAATTCTATTTTAACACTAATCACTAACCATGCGCTGATTGTATTTTATTAGCTGAGTATTACACTAGAACAGGCCACCAAGCAGCACAGTGAGCTCTTCAATCTTTGTCTGCACAGATGTCCCTTGTTAACTCTGTCCTCAGTCCCTGGGTGTACTGTAGTCTATCCCGACCCTACCGGAGAGCGTACATTTACGTTTTCAGGAGGACTGGGAGAGTCTGCGGTGTTGCTCAACCAAATCAAGAAAACATTGTGGAATTTGGCGCTATGAGCAGCAGGTATTCGAACCTCAAGTAAGTGACTGTTTTACATTTTACCTCTTAGATGTGTATTCAAGTTCTCTTAAATCACACCCTTAGTTATAGATTGTGACCAGTAACGAGAACTGAATTTTTGAACTTGAAGTGTATTTTGAAGTGTTTAGGGTGCTCTTTTCACTGTTTCCATTTGTGAGTGAGGCTGGACTAACTCGACCGTTTGGTTAAGTTTAAATAAGTGGCCAACACTGTCAAAACTTCATCTGAATTCCTTTAAACGTCAAAAGGAAAAAAAAGTTTCTTAAACCTTTAGAGGCAGGGCTGGAAAGCTTTAGTAAAGTTGTTAGCAGAATATACAGTATATACAATACTGATTTTTTTTGTTTGCTTTTGTACAGCACGTCGAATATTTCCAGATGCAAGATGAGAATAAAACCGCAGAGAAAATTAAGCTGACAATCTTAATGAAAGCGAAAACGGCCAAGAGGAATATGTAAAAGTTTGAAAAGTGCACTTGCTGGCTTGGACACACTTGATATTTGAAGACAGCATTCTTAAAATATAGGGAAAACTTCTCAATTCTGTGTTGACAATGTTTTTATTGAAAGGAATTGAAATTTGTTTAATGGTCAAGAGAAAATGCCACAGGACAGCTCTGTTACATGTACATGCCACAGGATTACTAATCTACGGATGCAGGAATGCAATGTTTATGTCAAGGAAAGCTATTATCTTGGCAACAAGTGGATCCATGCCACTTCAGTCACAAGAAAGTCATGATTTTCTCATAAAAGATCCCTATTTCGTGCCACAAGAACAGCACGCTATCTGCTACATGCTTACTCTACGTTACAGGACAACCATGCTACGTGTTGAGGAAAACCCATGCTGCATTGCGATATTTTCTCTCTTTTACTAAAGTGTGATCGTTCAATTTCAAAACATGACAAAATGGAATATATCTCTCTGTTAATTTTGGCCATGGTAGACTTGAAATGCCAGTACGAGAATGTCGTTGAATAGACATATAAGCTGAGGCCAGAAATTCTTCTTTTAAAAGAAGCAGTAACCAAGAAAACAACGAAATCAGACGAAAACTTTATTTTAAGGCGAGGCAACAAAGTAGCCCAGTAGTAAGGAGAATGACGGGAGACTGGATAAACATTGCTGATCCAAGTGCTTGAATTTCTTGTAAAAAAGATTCTAGAAAAATAGGAGTAAAGACAAGAATAACTGAATGAATAAATGAATGAATGAATGAAAGAATGAATGAATGAATGAATGAATGAACGAACGAATGAATGAACGAATGAACTAACAAACGACTGACTGACTGACTGACTGACTGACTGACTAGTTGACTGGTTACCCGACTGACAGATCAACTGATTCAATGATTGATTGATTGATTGATTGACTGACCGACAAATGGAATGAGTAAATGAGTGAATAGATGAAAGAATGAATGAACAAACAAAGGAACAAATGAATGAATGAATGAATGAATGAGTGATAATTGCTTCATTGAGTAAAGAAATAAGTGAATAAATGAATGAATCAACGAATCAACCAACCAACCAACCAACCAACCTACAAATCAATCAAACCATCAATCGATTGATCGCTCAATCAATCAATCAATCAATCAATCAATCAATCAATCAATCAATCAATCAATCAATCAGTCAATCAATCAATCCGTCCGTCCGTCCGTCCGTCCGTCCGTCCATCCATCCATCCATCCATCAATCAATCAATCAATCAATCAATCAATCAATTAGTTGATCAAGCGGTCAGCCAATCATTTAATCAATTGATCAGTCGGTATTCACTCAAAGATATACAATTTTAATTAGTTTAGAGTTTCACAATGACTGATTGGATTAACTGTTCTCCATGTGAGTGTAAACCATGGAAACGAGTTAACATGAACATGCACGTAAGCCCGTCTTGGCTCGAAGATGAAATTTTACCACAGCATTTCGCACTACTGGTTCTCTGCTCAGATTTAACTGACAAGTTTAACCCAAACCTGGAAATCCTCAATAAAGTCGGTATAATGCAACTTTTATAGTTGCTGAACGGAAATGTTGCATGCGTTTTTCAGGGGCCTTGGGTGCAGTTTCTAACAATGTTGCGTTTGCTGAATCCGCATGTGCAACTATGTTAGACACATGCCTGTACAGGAGACATTAATTTGCATTAATTAAACAAAATTGGGCATCATTCATCTCGAAGGCCGAAAGCGTACAACAAGTTTACTTCAACAATGTTGAAAGACGTTGAATAGTATTGTAGAATTTGATTGGCCACCTTGTTCAATATCACACTTTATACTGGAAATTCAAGTTTATCTGGCGAGAGGTAACCACGACCATTGTCTCCAGTCAGGAGAAAGTCGCCAACCTTAAAAAAGTCTTAACTTACCTTCGTAACATTCCCTGTAAGGTCCAAAGGCGTACCCCGGCAGACAAAAACAACTTCCATCAACACATTTGGAGTTCGCGGGGCAATCCTCCATGCACTCCACTGTAAAAATTGAAAAAAAATCGTAGTTTTAACTGAGCTGTTAACAAGAGAAACAAGAAAAAATGAGTGGGAAAGCACGTCTTAATTTCCAGTATATAATAGTGCGGGGCACAAAACGGAGTGTGAGCACATGATCGTCACCATTATTATCAACATCTCCCATCAATATCACCGCCACACCCATCACGAAATCATCAACAGTAACATTGCCAGCATAATTATCATCACCATAAATTTCACCATAACCATCACCACCACCAGTATTTCACAAAACTAACGATAACCTGTTTTCTTCATTAATACATGTTTTCTTCAGTTAAAAAATTTGTTGCTGGTTTCTTTACTAAGCATCAGTGCTTACGTGAGGGTTTTTAGGGCTTTCTTTGAAGTAATAGGGTAACAAAACAATTTTACTGAAATTAACTAGTTCCGCGACTTTCCTTGCGCCTGGTCCTCTTGCAAACTTAGGAACTAGTTGTTCCTTCTCAAACAGGACTAATTTTCCCTTTATGGATCGCAAATGGGCCCTAAATTTTGCTATCCGGAACAAAAACTTCCTTTTGGTAGCAAAGAAGAACATAACTGTTCCTTTAAACACATTATCGGAACAAAAAAGACCTATTTACGTTGTTCTTTTTTTAAATAGTTCGTTCCTTCTGTATTGTAGAGGAATGAAAGTTCTTATCTGAATTTCGCTTTGGTAATAAAGGAACCACTCTGTTGTGCATAAAGGAACAAAGTGTTCTGTTTGGAGTTCCCTCTGTGCAAAATTTGGGAACCCTTTGTTCCTTTTATAAAAAAGGTGAAGAAGGGTCCATTTTGTTCCTGATTAACGATACGAAAAACACTTCGGTCCCCTTAAATAACCAGAGCAAGGTGTTCCTAATTAAGCATTGTAAGAGTCGGACATGAATGAGGAAACTGCTTTCCTTGTTTAAGGAACACGTGTATTTAAATCGTTCCTAATCCATTGAATAGGAATGCATTGTTTTTATGTCAAAGGGCAAGGCCAGGCAATCGTGGGCAAGTTGTGATTCATCCCTATGGCTATTGTTTTCGACATTCCCGAGAGTAACAGGCATGTCTAAACATGTTTCAGCATCAACATCACTACTATTTAAGCGTGTTTCAGATAAAAAGAGGACGTGTGTCGAGCAACAGTTGATAGTCTTGTTTTTGTGCTACAAATGAGTAAACGCATCAAGGAAATTGACTGGTCAAAGATAGCCGGTGCATCCCCAAAGCCAAAACGACTTCACTTGGAAGAGGACGAAAGTGATGGATTTTTCCACTGCCCGGCCTGTGCAAACGTGTGATCATGATACATTTTCAACTCAAAGGGGTTGCAGAAAACACGTTAAGAACAAGCACGCTTGGTTTTATTACTTTGATTCAAAGCCTGATGACTGTCTAAACCCAGTCAATACAGACAACAGCGAACACAAAGGTGGGACATCTATTCATTCTACTAAATTGCTACCATCCTTTGACATTTCAAGTACTATTGGAAAGCTGTTTCAAAGCTGGCTAATTGGAAGTGGTGGTGGATGTAAAAGTATCAGGCAGGCTCAGCAGGTCGTTCGTAAGAGCTTCAAATATCTAAAGTTCTGCTGTGAAGATGACGAGGAAGAGTTAAATTGGAACATGGTTGATTTCAGGTTGAGTTCACCAAACTTTCTATTTCGATTCGTCGATGCAATGCAAACCGATTGGGGTTTGGGTCATGCCGGTCGCCTAGCCTGACTTGATTGATTTTCGCAAAACACATGGTGCACCAGATGCAATATTAAGCAACCTGAATTCCACTGAAGTCTATTTGAAAAGATGGCTACATTTTCCACATTCGTCCCCTTTTGAAACCAAACTGCGAATACGTTCTTGTGAACAGAAACGGGGATCAACACAGTAGGATTGGTCAACTCATGAACAAGATGGTGTTCGACGCTACGGGCAAGTACATTCATCCGACCCGCTATCGGCAAATTGTCGAGACTGCGAGCCACGACAAGTTGAACGACAAGGAGCAGGACGCGATCTCCGAGGATCAAAAGCACAGCTCCGTGGTGGCTAAGGTACACTACCAAAAACAGAGGTCTCGCGAGGTTGCCACAAGGGCCCACGAGTGTCTCAAAAAACTTCAAGGCGACATGGGGGCACAACTGGAAGAAGAAGTTTGTTTCCGGCTCTCCCAAAGCCCAAGCTCCTCTTCCGATCAAGAACGAGCGAACGAAAGTTTGTGCGAAGATACCGAAGTACCACAACACCCCGTCGAAAGCAATTCTAGTCACGGACCGAAAAGAAAAATCCTTTTATTTACTGCAGACGAAGACAAGTATTTGCGCGCGGGCATAAATTGCCATGGCTATGGCCATTGGTCAGCCATTTTGAGGGATCCCAGATACAAGTTCCAAAAGGGCAGAACGGCAAACTCTCTCTTGAACCGCGCCTTGCGAAAGTTTAAGTAGGATAATTGTTAGAAGACAACTTGTAACTAATTAAGGAGTTAATAACGAAGGTAGTGGATGATTAACGCAGTGGAAGAAGAACAAAAACTATGGAAATAACTCCATATAACTTTCGAGTCGAGGGACCAATACGACAAGATCATTTATTCTGCATGTTTTGAAATATAAAGACAGGACAAAGAAAGCCATTAACTGGTGCACACATTTATTCCTGACGTGAAGTATACTAAATAACTGAACACATTTTACATTTATTCCTTTGACTTCTTTGTTAGTCTACGTCAAGCTTTCATATCACCGCAAACTATCTTAAACTAGGCAACGCTGTACATATCAAATCGCTCTACGATTCAACTACTACAATCACTAATCGAGCTTTATTCGCGCTACTTTACAGCAACTGATTTGATTCGTACACTCAAATTGTAACAAAAATGGATCAAGACAAATCGAAATTTCTTATGACAAGTTGAGATGCTTCATGTTCAGTGTCCATACTCTTTAAAATTTCAACCTAAGTATTTCAGTATGGAAGTTTGATTTCCTTGTCAACTAGGAGAGACTGCAACTTTCTTTCTGGTGTTTGCCGCGCTCTGCCTGGGAACTGGAGTGATGAACATATCGCGCTCGTCGTCCTCACTTGTGCTAGTTACTGCGATGTCGTCGAAAAGAGGAAGCGGTTCGTACACGGACCTCACCAAATTCTTGTTACGCTCGGCGAGTAGTCCCAGAGAAATGCACTTACGCCTCCGTTCTTCCAGTGCCTCCTCGCAGTTAAGCAGGCCCAGATTTGAAAGATGTGTCTTGAGCTTATCGCACAGCAGTTCTCGCTGGCTTGCCAAGGCGGCCCTGTGTTGCTCATCGATAATCGACGTGTTTAGCCACATGACACAATCTTGCAACTCTTTTTCGGTGCTTGTCACCCATTCATTGTCGTATGCCTCTCTGGCCTTCTCTCTGCGTAACTCACTGTTCGCCTTCATTACGTCTTGATGATACGCGAGCAATTCTTCTCTAAGAGGTGAAGGCATGGGTTCCAGCTCGTCTCTCGGGAGGAGGTCTGCACTCTCTGGCGAAATGCCTTTGGAGATTAGGACTTCTTTTCTTTGCCTGTACCGATATTCCTCTCGTTCTTTCTTGTCTTTCTCGAGCTGCTTTCGCGTGTGAAGAAGGTGAGCTATTTGTCTGTGGCGCAATGAATCGGGCACGCACTTCTGCAGGGCTCTTTCCAAGGCACCGACAGTTTGCTCTTCGTCTTGTTCGTTTTCATCTTCGTCGGAACTACTCTCGTCTTCGTGAAGATTAGATTCGGTTTGGGGCTAGTTCTGCTACCTCGTCTTCCACTAGAGACAATTTTCTTAAAGCCTCTTTCTCGCATTCAGGCAATAGCCCTTCGCCAACCACCTGGCAATCTTCTCCGCCTTCGTCGCCACTGCTGTTCGTTTCATCTTCGTCACTGCGTGCTCTTTCTGCTGCCCATACGATGCAATCCATTGGATGATTGCGTAGCCAAGCTGCGGCTCTCTTCTTAGGATTTTGAAGACTCTTGAATGAATAGGTGCGAAGTCTTCGTTCCATCGCCGGCTGATCCTCTGGCTTGAATCGTAGCTTTCTTTGTGCGGTTATTATCATTGGGCAGCGATTTATAAAGGACTTGGCTGTCTGGTATTTTACATCATAGGCTGCATAACCGCCTTGTGTCAGAACTTTTCAGTCGTCAATATCCATGGTTGATTCTGTCGCCTCATTTATGAAAATGACCTCCGTGTTGTTTGATATCATTACCTTGTTAAAAACCCGTTGTTTGGTTATTGTGGCGACATTGGAGTGGTGTATTATGCCCAAAATAGGCATAAAAAGACTCGTCTTCCCACTGTTGGTTTGGCCAACGAGGCAGGGCACCTTGTCTTTTTGTGGTTTTCTGTTGTAGTTGAGGAGCTTCAGAAAATCTTCACAAAATGTGGCTACTTCATTTTCTGTGAGCCGTAGCCAAGCTGCGGCTCTCTTCTTAGGATTTTGAAGACTCTTGAATGAATAGGTGCGAAGTCTTCGTTCCATCGCCGGCTGATCCTCTGGCTTGAATCGTAGCTTTCTTTGTGCGGTTATTATCATTGGGCAGCGATTTATAAAGGACTTGGCTGTCTGGTATTTTACATCATAGGCTGCATAACCGCCTTGTGTCAGAACTTTTCAGTCGTCAATATCCATGGTTGATTCTGTCGCCTCATTTATGAAAATGACCTCCGTGTTGTTTGATATCATTACCTTGTTAAAAACCCGTTGTTTGGTTATTGTGGCGACATTGGAGTGGTGTATTATGCCCAAAATAGGCATAAAAAGACTCGTCTTCCCACTGTTGGTTTGGCCAACGAGGCAGGGCACCTTGTCTTTTTGTGGTTTTCTGTTGTAGTTGAGGAGCTTCAGAAAATCTTCACAAAATGTGGCTACTTCATTTTCTGTGAGGCTGTTCTCGAGGATTTCCTTGAAGTACTCTGGCTGCGGCGGCGTAGAACAGTCATAGCGACAGAATGCTCTGGGCGTTACAAGTCCTTTGTTGTCATCCTCGATAGCTTGATCGATGAAACGCCGTTCTCTAACTGACCAGCATTTTCCGTCGTTCACCTCGATTAGATCGTAATCGATCGTGATAGGGCGAATAACTTCGCAATAAGGATCGGACAGGATGTCAGTCACACGCTTCATGTCTTTAAGAAGGCGGCCTTTGAAAAACTCATTTGCTGCTAGGCTATTCACAAATGCCCTTGGCTCACACTTGTACAAATAGGTATATCGGGAAGCTGGCTCTTTCCTGTAAATTTGTCCTCTATGTAGTGCGTAATCCAACTTCTTCATGGCGATTCCTATATCATTGATCAGTACCGTAAGTTTGTCCGATAATCTCTCAGGTTGGTCTTTCTTGTCTCCCGTTATTTCTGCACTGGTTTCGTTGAAGCCAAATCGGTCAATTTGTAACTTGGCGTCTTCCATTTTTGAAATCGCTGACGACAATGAAGGTTGGAAGGACTGGTTTACTACAATTACTCTCACAATAGACTCCCCACCACACTCTTCGAGATCAATTTCATCTGTCTCGTTCATGAAACGCTGGACTTCGTCTTGATAGATGGTCTGGTATGACGACTGAACCAAATCCTGCATAAAGCCGTTCTTCTGATCTTTTAACGTTTTGTACAGCTCCTTCATCGCCATGGAATCCTTGCTTTCTTTAAAGTTGACCGAGAAGATCAAAAATAAGAAAACTCCATTAGGTGAGACAAAGCGATTAAAAAATAGGACTTAGACAGAATGCGACAAAGTACGATTAAGACAGAATTTTACGTACCTTGTGCAAGCGTTTCTACTCCACATTCGTGGAGTGCTCGATGAACTGTGAGGGGATTGGCCGGAGCCCCGTTGGGTGTGGTCAGCGCAATCCAATAGACTACTGCTGGGCACAACCTTTTGTCCACTATAGAGCGATGTTCAGCAATCCATTCTTGGCTGGTCGTACTAGCCACCTGACTGGAAGTAACTGTTTCGTCATTGCTTTCGTCACTATCTTCATCTTCTTCTTTGCCTTTGGCTTTTGCCTTGCTTTTGGCCTTTCTTTTTTCTTGAGTTGCCACGGCACTAAAAAAGAATGCCACATTCTTTATTCCTGAAAAGGCACAAAAATACAAGGCAAAAGTTTAGCTTTATAACATAGTAAAGTTTTTTTATGGGCGCATTTAGAAACTCAATGTGCTTACAGCTTTGAAGGAGGGATATATTTCTCTTTATGCAGTAATAAGTTTTTCAATAGGGAAACAACAAACTAAATCATTTCTTACCGGACACTGCCTTGTCGCAGTTATCTCGCATGCGACAAACATCTTTCCAGGCTTTTTCCAGTCCCTGTTGTTTCACGCTAGCGATACATCTAGCACTGATTATGCTGCATTTGCCATGGATTATTGGACTCAAATAACATAAGGCGGCTGCTTTAACTCCCTCGCTGTTAAGTTGCCTACACGGATTTGTAGCTCGCTGCATCAAATGATCTTTATATAGCAGAACGTTGTGATGGTCAATATTATGCATGCATCAATGTGAAAACATGATGTCGTTTTGTTCATTTGTTTGTCTTAAAACCTTACACTTAGGGCTTTATCGAATAGAGTTCGGCATTCTAGTGTGAAGTTTTCTTTTTCCAGTATATTATACTTGATATGAAAAGAGCTTTGTTAAAAAACAAGGGCGGTTGTTGTACTATTTTTTAGCATGATATTGCATAACTGCAGATTGCGAAAAACTGTGAAAATCTAGGTTAAAAACAAACGCAACAGTGATTTTTCCACAGAATCCGCATTATCCACCATAAAGTATAATGCGTTGAAGACTATCGAAGCTGCTAGTTGTTGTCATTCGAGGGCACCAGCCTTTCAAAAGGAAGCGATTGTTATGCATTTTTTACAATGATATTACATAACCACAGAATTAAGAATCCTGTGAAGCCCTTAATTAAATACAAAAGCGGCACTGATACTTCCAAAGAATCCACATTATTCGCCTAGCATAGCTGCTATCCATCTCTAGGAAAGAAAAAAGATTAAACAATAGTTCATTATCTGACATATCCAAGGAATCCAAGCTGTCCACCCTAAATAAAAAAAGAGTTTTTGGGAATCTGCAAGTGATGTCTAAATAAAACATTATTTAGTAAGGGTGGATGGACTCCTTGGACATCGAGCTATTGTCTAGAAAAATGAATAAATGAATAAAGAACCATTAGCTTTCCCTTCATTTCTTTTTTAAATAGGGGCGGATATGTTGGATTTAAAGGATTTACTGGAAAAAGAACTATTACCTAAATGAAGAATGAATTGATCTTATCTCCCGCTTTATTTCTTTTTAAAATAAGGGTGGATTTATTGGATTTTGTGGAATACATGGATACTAAAAAAAATAAAATAATAATAATAATAATAATAATAATAATAATAATAAAAAGTAAATAAAAAATAAAATAAAATATAATAAAATTAAAATAAAATAAAAATAAAATTAAATAATAATATAGTATCATTTAATAGTTTAATTTATTTATATTAATTTTTTTATTATTTTTGTCTTTCATTTTCCAACATATCTAAGAAATCCAAACTATCTAACCTACATTTAAAAAAGAGACACTGGATGTATGTCCACGATATCCAATAAATCCATACTATCCACCCAAAAATAAAAAGAGTTCACGCTTAACTTCGTTCACCCTTAAATATGTCCATGAAATCCAATAAATCCATACTATCCAGTCAATAATAAATATTATTAACAAAGATTAAAGGACATGTACTTAGTACTGGAAGTTAATACTCTATACTTTTTCAACAAATAGGTTGGATTCTTTGGATCTTTTAGATTTTACGGAAATGTTCATTCATTCATTCATTCATTCATTCATTTCGCATTCTTTCTTCGTTTCTTCACTTGTTTATTTTTTGTCTCGTTTCCATCTGTAAGACATCAATCAATTTTATATTTATTGATCGGATTTCCTGGATTTGATGGATACGGAGGATGTGTGTTTACCATTAGAAGTACCTTACATCAAAGAGACTTTTTAGTTCTCCTTGATTTTGAAGAGGAACAAAGAAGGCCTCTCTAAGATTGTTCCTCCTTTAAAGGAACATTTCACCGAAAAACGTTCTTGGTACAGGCGGTTTTTTTGCGAATCAACACGAACGAGGGAAGTTCAGTTTGGCTAACAGTGCTTACTCTAAATATGTCGACAATAAAACAAGACAGTTAAATTGACGCTTGGTTTTAGCCTTTTATCCAAAAGGAACAATGATATTTGAGAAATGGCCACCACCATTATCACCATCGTCGTCGTCGTCATCATTATCGTCATCGTCATCGTCATCGTCATCGTCATCGTCATCGTCATCGTCATCGTCATCGTCATCATCATCATCATCATCATCATCGTCATGATCATGATCATCATCACCACCACCGCCACCAACACCTTCACCACCATCACAAGTATTACTCACGACTTAACAATTAATGTTAAGAGCTATTAACATTTAGAATTTTCTTCGCTTGTGCACTAAAACTATTTTTGACATGCAGCTAATACGGACACCCAGATTCATGCACAGGTGATCATTATGCCAAACCCATTATTACGCCAGCATACCGTGTGACGATTACGCACACAGTGATAACACGTAGCAAATATATTAATATAATAAAATTACCTTCACATTCTCCCTGAGCTGTCTTTTCATATCCCTCTTTACACTTGCAGTCATATGAGCCGTATGTGTTTACACAGTAAGCTCTAGAGTTGCATTCATATGTGTTGTTTAAGCATTCGTCAATATCTAAACACAGGAGTAACGTATGACATCAAAACTTTTTTAAACAAACGTAAGACAAGTTGATATAACAGAAGCTCTAAATGCTTTGTATTGCTGTGACGGTTCACGGTAACAAATAATAATAATAATAATAATAATAATAATAATAATAATAATAATAATAACAGTCGACGGGTAATTCACTGGGAACCTCCAAAGAAAGTCGAGATCTTATGTAAAAGTGAGAGGCAGTGATTTCATTGACCTTATTTTATCCCCCTCCTATTATCCCCCTTCACGTTCACGTCCAAATTTCGAGTGAGGTGCGCAGTTCAGAGATAGAACCCTCGAGCTTGTCACAAACAAAAGTGTATAACTTTTATACTCTATTTAATCCTACCTCTTACAAATCGTCCCCTTTCCATGAAAAACGAATTCATTACTGTCCTACTTCAGATACGTAAGGAAAACATTTTCCATGTCAGACGACTGACATAAATAAAAATCGTGCCCTATTGTACGTCCAAACAGAAAAGAAAAACAAATAAACAAACAAACAAACAAATCAGGCCACACATGCCTGTCTAGCTTAGGCCACCTTAATTTCAAATCCAAACAGCTCTCATATACCTCCACCTTGGTCCACAAAGAAATATCCCACTCCACCCTCCCCACGAAGAAATTTATCATTTGCAATCTTGTTTATTCTTCGGTTAGCGGTGATTGTACCTTTAGTTAGCTACCGCCATATTGTCTCGATCTACACCACTGAATGAAAAAGAAGCAGTTTCTTCTTCCTCTGAACTACAATCCAACGAGTAAACTAACTGTGTCAAAATATTTCCTCACATTGTATTTCAAAAATCTTATTTCACATGCGGAATATTGGAATTCACAATTGGCTTGCTCACATGTTTCTGGGCTTAATAGCTCAGTTGGTAGAGCAACGCAACGGAATTGAGGAGACATCTGTTAGAGTGCTATTAAATCCCTTTTCCTTTTAAGGGTAAAAAAACTAAGCATTTGCTTTAACAAAATGGAAAAATCATCTCCATTCATTTTAAAAAACTCTTATGGACTCCCATATGCAAACCTGTACAGTTAAGCGTGTGTAGCCCTGTTGAAAATCCTCCCTGGCAAGAACACGAATACGTTCCAGGATCATTGTGACACTTCGTATTAGGACCACACTTATCAGGCTCCTCACATTCGTCCACATCTGCATGACACCAGAGAAATACAATGAAACAAATGCAGGTATAGCAGATTAATAATTATGTTACAGGTCACACTGGCACTACTATAAATTTCCGAATATAAGCGGCCCTGGATTTAGATTCTCTAAAAGGACTTTTTGCAGAGAGACTTTGTGTTTCATTATTAGTTTGGCTTGACAGTAAAATTAGTTTTACACAGCTCGAATCACCAGTCTAACAGCTTATGGGGACCTTTACGTTTTGGGTAAAAATGTGCTGAAATAAAAACGAAGTATCTTCACAAGACATGAAATACTAATTTTGTCAAAGGGAAAGCAGATATTTCTAAGACACAAGAGAAGAAATTGGAAAAACTTGGCCCAGTTTTTTCAAGATGGAGTTGGTCTCGGACGGGCCAGCAGTAACTTAGTTATTGTTTCACAAGATTAGTAAAGTAGCTTTAAACAAAACAGAAACCACAATTTTGGGGTTTCATTTGTTTCCAATATATCTTTTGCTTTTTAAAGTAATACCAAACATGGTTGAAAGAGTCGCTTCAAAACAGCTGCCTCTAAACGTTTTGGGGCTTCTGTCTATAGGGTGGGTCATTAATATTAATTCAACAGGGAACAATTGAAACGGGTCTTGTCGGTACAACTTCGATGTCGCTTATCTATGTACCATCACTTACATATGTAATGAGAACACAAAGTGATAGGCTTCGCAAGCGAGTTATTTACGAGGTATTTCTAGATACAGAATTTCCGAGAAACAATGAAAGGCATGTCCCTTACCGTGACATTCTTTGGTTTCATTGACATATCCGTAGCCATCCGGACAAACGCACTTGTATGTTCCAACCAGGTTCTTGCAAGTTGCTGTAAACCCACATGTGTTATTCCTCTCGCATTCGTTTATATCTGCCGTAGTAAATCGGTGTTGTCAAGATTGGGTAACCTGTTTCGTCTGGATTACAGACTACAACTGAAACGCAAACCGAACCATCGCGCAATCATTAATTGGAGAGAGAGAGAGAGAGAGAGAGAGAGAGAGAGAGAGAGAGAGAGAGAGAGAGAGGGAAAGGTAGAGTGAGATAGTGAGCGCCCGTACTTGAGTTCGATAAGTAACTCCCCACTGAATATCACCAGTCATAAAGGCTCTTACCAATGCATTCCTTCCCTTCACCACTTGCGCTCTTAAAGCCTGGCTTGCAGTGGCACGTGTAAGATCCCTCATTGTTCGTGCAAACAGAGTTATTCCCACATAAGTTCGGATTCAGATCACATTCATTGTTATCTGCAACAAAGATGAAGAAACATGAAAAGACAGGAGCTCTCTCAAGTCAATACATGAAGAAATCTTTGGTTTATCCTTACAACCCTAAAATATTTTTTTAATTGTATCTTGAGGTCAGGAATTTTGAATACGTGAATACAATGTGACTTTTTTTCCTTATTAGCTTCTCCATATTCCATCTGAGGAACGAAGATCGGCAGCCGTGCGATCCGTGATAAAGCCGTTCATTTGGTTGCATACCATCATACCTCTTGTGTGTTCAATCTTTAAGTTTTAAAACACCAAACACGAGACAACGTGTTTCGTTAGGGTTACCCACCCATGAGAAGAGACCGGGAAGAATAGGCATTTCCTACCCCTGAGAAAAGACCCCCCAGAAGAATGGTCATTTTGGGCCACACTCTCTCCTGCGTTTGGCATCTCTACTCGGAAAAGTCGCTAAATGAAAGAAAAAAACGAAACAAAATGATCGTAAAATATATCTTATTGACTTTATTGACTGGGTTTCCAAACCTCTGTCACGCTTAGCTTCTTATTAAGCTAGCAGGAATTCATAAGAAAGTCGACGCTACTGTACCTTTGAGCAAGACAATGAAAACTAAACGAGGACTGATATCTTCTTATTAAATGATGAAAAGCAGTGTAGGACGTTACCTTCACATTGTCTGTGACCGTGATAATATCCCTCTGTGCAGTCACAGACCTTCGCTCCTTTTATTTCTTTGCAGATTTGATGCTCCTTTTTGCATTTGTTGTCCGCAGGACAGGGATCTAATTCTGTTAATTTTCAAAGGTCGTTCAAAATAAATATCTTTGGAACAATGATTGTTGCGGAGTTGTTGGAATATGGAAGGGCGTGCCTGGGGGATGGGAAGGGGCGCGCATCAGGGAGAAGGGGTAAAAGGAAGGGGTCTTGTCGCTGCTACGTGGCGAATAAGAGAGAGGGACGCAACATCAATGGTAGAGCATTTTTTCGTCTCCATAAAGGTAAAAGCCCTGAGATCGAGTTTTGGTATGGATTGAAGGAACACCACGAAAATTGATTTGAAAAGCTAAAAATGAAAAAAAAAAACAAAGATTACTTAATATCTATCGAAACAGCTGGAGCGGGGGGAGAAAAACACTTTAAAATTTGACATCAAGTGAGTTGAAGAAGAGCCGCTTTTCCTTACACAGCTTCCCGTACCTAAACGCTTGGAAAAGGCTAATTTTAATCAGCCAATGAATATGACATTCTCTCGAAAAACAAGTCTGAAGGAAGTCTAGGTTTCTCAAAACGTGAAGTATACGAAAGCTGCTTTGTTGTTCGTTTCGCTTCTTAAGGTATCTTTCGATCGTACACATGAGGAACGCTTGCTTTGTGACCTGTTGTAGGATTACTATAAAGAAATGAAAGACATTGCAATCAGATAAAATCCAAAAATGCGACTTCAGCTTCTTTTAAAATTACGATACTCTACCACTTCTCTGAAACTAAAATTAAGTGTGTTTGGTTGCGGATCGCCGGGATGGAAATGGATTTTAACTTGAAAAAATTAGACTAATGGTTTCAAGTTCTGTCTTGTTTCTTGGAAAAATTGCCAGAAACTGGCAGGTTTCTTCCCTCATTTGGGAAAATCTTTTCCTTTTTTTCTCCTGATGTTCTGAAAGTATTTCTTCCACAGGAAAAGATATTTTTAAAATTTGAGTTTCAGTACATGCTTCACCCAAAAAATCCCAAAAATCCTTGTGACATTGCCCCATTAACACATTATGTACCTGAGCAGTGAGTGCGTCCATCTCTTTTCAGTCCAGTGAAGCACCTGCACTTGTAAGAGCCAATGGTGTTGATGCACGTGGCTTTCTCGTGACAAGAGTATGTCCCCTTTTCACATTCGTCCACATCTGATTGGTGGAATAAATTAAGAAAATTTTGCCTTACAAAATCACCTTCAATGGTTCATTTTAGAGAGCTCCTTCCATTAATCTATCCTTCTTAATTAACACTCAGCCTTTAAACACGTTTTTCTCAATAAGAAACAACCTTATCTCATTAAGGGCCAACATACTGGAATGTACATCTACTGCTTGCGTGGTGCAAAACTACGTAATGCCGATTGTAGTGTTATACCGTATTTCTTTCTCTCATATGTACTAAGTGAAAAGAAGTTTAACTTGCTTCCGACAGAATAATAAACTACAGTAGGAGGGTTAGAAAACGAATTGTTAAAATCATTTCATTGATTAAAATGATGTTCAACACAACATCCAAAAAATCACCTTAAAATGATAATCCCCTTTAGTCTGGAATTAGATGATGCGTAAATGGCATCCAGAAGTCAGACAGGTAACAGAGTTTGTCTGGTGACGGGGGAACATTTCTCAAAGAAATTGTACTCTGATGACTTTTTATCCAGACTTTCTCAAATTTGCCAAGGCTACTTATTCTGATATGTGACATCTATTTTTTTCTGTAGCTAAGTTATATCCGCAATAGTACGAGTACGAGATTAAGTACGAGTACGAGTTTTCAATACCAGTTTGGAGGTCTTACATTATCACCAGATACACACCAATTTCATTCCCGAAGCTTCCTTCTTTACTGGTAAACAATACGAAGGAGTGTGGTCTCTCGAAGGAGTGCGTCACTGGTTTGAAATTTGAAATCTCGTACTCCTAGTCCAAACTAGAATGAAGATGTGATGGACTCAACGCTGAGCTCACCTTTACATTTGATGTCCAGTCCCTGGATTTTACCACTCACTGCCGGTTCATATCCTTCTGCGCATACGCAGGTGTAACCTCCGGGGAGGTTTTTACATTTGGTGCGATCAGGACAATCGAAGAGACTTGGAACTTTGCATTCATCAACATCTGAAGGGCACGTGATATAAACATAAAATTAACAGTAAGGATTTGTTATCATCTTATATGTAAAATTCAAAGCTAGGTACTACTGTAGCTATAGCATTTTTCAAGTTGTCTCGTGAAGTCAAAATTCAAGTCGCGTCGCTCATGAAACTACAAGACGATCAAAATGTCTTTTCTACGGAAAGAGAGACAACGTTGGTAGGAAGCACTCTTTACTTCCGAGATCTGGGACTCGTTTTTATACACCCATTGCTACGATCTTTTTATTTTCTGATGGACAAACGAAGCCAAGCTCATCAATTTGGTCATCCCGTCAACCGTTTAAACCTCATATCAACATCAACATGCATCTTTTTATTTTCTGATGGACAAACAAAGCCAAGCTCATCAATTTGGTCATCCCGTCAACCTTTTAAACCTCAATATCAACATGCATGTTCTTGTCTCCGTTCGCCAAATATTTCTTATGTTTCTAGTTGGGGGAAATTTACCTAAACATCAAGGCATCTCCTTTTTGGTGACCATTTCCTCCATTCTCATGACCTGTACGTTTGATCAAGTAGTGATGCTGTAAGGATAATTTACATCCTTCTCACTATTGGCTAGATTTTCGTGGTCCGTTTGTTGTTGAACAGATTAATGGGATTTCGTGGTACGTATCTTTTTCTCACAGCAAAAACCCATTAAAAAAAGGGATGGCTAAAACAAAATTATTAAGACCTGCTGTTACTGTAAGAGTTGATCTCCCCATGTAAATGGGTTTCTCTTACCTTTGCATTTTGACAGACGTTTCTTGGAATCATGGACAGGTGCGAATCCTTTGCTACACAAACACTGATATGATCCGAAGGTATTCTTGCAGTAGGAATTTTTCAGCGGACAGGAGCCTTTCACGGCACACTCATCTCTGTCTGGGGATTGAGACATCAGGAAATGAACCAAGAAGCACCCTAGGACCCAGGCGTTCTCTTCTTGCTCGCACAACTTGGCGCGAAAATTCGTGACGTCACCGAATGGCATACCGGGGACCTCATTCGGTGACGTCACGACATTTCGCACCAAGTCGAGTCGAGTGAGCGCGAGGAGAGCGCCTGGGTACTAGGCTGACCAAGAAGTAAATGTTTGAATTCAGACGCAGATCTCGTTTCAAATAAAATGAAGCAGTCTTTTTCCAGTCCCGAGAATTCCAGTAAAAAATCCCAGTGTAAAAATTCGCGTCTTGTTTTCAACCGATAAAACGTGAGCACTGACCAACCGGTATGGCATCTAGATAGAGGTTAACTCTAGTTACCCTGAACAAAAGAATACGTCAACTAATGGCGCATGAAAATACCTTAAACACCATTTCAAACTTCTAAAAATCGATCCTGTCAAAAGGTGAGGTTGCCAAAATGTCCGACATCTGATCTTGTATAAAAGTACCTTTAGTCAGTCTTCAAAAGAAACAAAGAAAAAATAGACACTTAATTTAAAACAGAAAACTAATTATCATCGGATTCAAGAGACCAATGCTTTCTTCTTGAGAAAGCATGTTTTCCATCTTTGTAGACGGACTCAGTCTTTAAAGTGCACCTAACCCCAAAATATTTTTCCGCCAATCTTAAACTTTGCACCTATTTCAAAAACATTAAGCCATTATTTGCACTTTCTGACTCTCTTATGGGCTTTAAAACTTACGCAAAACTAAGCATCATTTGTTGCACGGCCAAGTCAGAAGGGGCATGTGTCTATTCCCCATGTGACGTCACAAACTGCTTTGCATGCATGTTTACAAAGAGTTAAGGAGATGCAAATCTGTTTGTGATGTCACATGGGGAATAGACCCATGCCCCTCACTAGCTCGGTCGTGTAACAGATGATGGCTAGATTTCGTAACTTTTACAGCCTATAAAAAGTCAAGACTGAGGGGGATTTCGTGAAAAAAGGCGCAATGCGTTTCGAACACGTGCAAAGATTAATTTTAGGGAAAAAATATTTTGGGGTAAGGTGCACTTTAATTTGAATTCAGTGACAGATGAAAGCAAACTTGTCCTATTAAAAACAACAACAACAACAACAACAATGAGTAAGCTTACCAATGCATTTCCTGTCTTTTTCTTTCCTTTAATTTCGTATTTGAACCCTCCTCTGCATTGACAAGTATACGATTGTGGCAGGTTCTGGCACTCAAAATTAGCAGGACAAACATCCGGCATTGAACACTCGTTTACATCTGAATAAGAAAGAGAAAGACCATTAAACAGAACTGATAAAGCAATAAAACATAAATTAATTTTACTGACATTTTCCAAGCTTTCAGTCCAAGAGATCTAGGTCAAAACAAAAGCGTTCTTTTTTGCCGGTGGTGCCTTCTTTTTTTTGCTGGAACGGAGTAAACACGGGGCCAAAGAGCGGACTTCTCTTTACGGTTCACTGACAGCGCTGCAGAAACTTCTCTGCCCCGCACCTTTTAGTTTGCGACACAAAATGCACGTACGATTGGAAAAAAAGACTGGTCCGGACACCGTAAAACGCAATGTAACAACATGTCCATGATCAGGTCCTTAAATTCCACCCGTTTAGAAATATTTTTGCGTAAATTGTCATAAATGTTTAATCGGTGCCACAGTTTATATGGATCCGGAGCTAAATTTTCTGTAGGATAAATGCACCCTATGTATAAGTTATCGATGAGATGCTCTATTTGAAAGCAGATTCAAATACCAATACGATCGATCAATACTTCTCTGTAAGTAGCAACACATCATTGTGATTGTAATCGTGAGCTAGTTTGTCCTTCCATGTAACAGAATTTGTTTTCTTTCGCGAACTCTGGTGAGATTAGCTGAAAGGAGATCCCCCAACTGAAATTTTGACGGCATACTCAGAGATATGTCATCATCTTCGTGAACATTATTATCTATGGTCCAACGTTAGCAAGATTGGGTTAACGTCCTCTTTAGGTCGATGAAACAGGACGAAAGACGAAAGCGATTGGGGTGGCTTGGCACCTAGGGACCACCTACAAAGATTAAGTCCCCGTAACCATAATGTCCAAAATGGCAAAGGTAAGATACAGTATAGTTTGCCATGAATTTTATGGGGGTTTAGGTATGTCCAAAAGGAAGGTACTTGAAACCTTGTCATATTTGTAGGTACTATTGCCAGCATTTACCATAGAGAGGCCCATTGTAAATTTCCACCTCGCGGAATCTTAGTTCCTTTCCTTCCTTTGATGTTGCAGGCGGAAGCTTGATGGTGACAACTCTTGCTTCAGTTTGCCTGGGCAGCGTGAAGTTTTGTACTCGTTCCCTCGTAGGATGTTCAAGGGTAAACACACGTCTGCCCATCGGTGGGCGTCCAGGGATTACTCCGATAGAATCTAACAAAAACAGGCTGGTAAACGAAGAATTTTAATTTTCTGTTTAAAAACAGCCCCCAAAAGTTTAGCGACGGGTATTTCAATTGAAAGAAATGTGGCTCGATGTTATTTCCAGTTTCCACAGACCAAGTCTGAGCTTGCGTAACAGGCGTACACGGGGAAGGGGTAGGGGAACGAGAACACGGCAGAAAAAAGGGGGGACTAGGGCCCCTAGCCCCCAGACCCAATTTTTTCTTCCGTGTTCTCGTTCCCCTTCCCCCTCCCCGTTTACGCCTGTTACGCAGGCTACACTGAAAGGCAAATCGGAAAGAACCTTATGAAAGAGTAGTAGGTCGTAGGCTGTACTTACGTTCGCCGTTAAGAGAGTTGGGGGGGGAGGGTTGTCTCTTAACTACCACATTGCCGTGGAAAGTTTCTAACCATCATATCTTAGAAACCCTAACATCTACAGATAAGCTGCTTGGCTATATACATGTTAGTTCCATGGGGAAGGTTTTGAAGATTTTCGAGTCACAACTAGATTTCAGATTCTAAGAAAGGCTGAATTTTCTCCGATTCTTTAGAAAAAAAAATCGAAATTCTACCTTCTTTTTTCCGATTTTCAGGGACTGGCACTTGCTACGCACGGGCAATGCCAGTTTTGTTTAAAATTCAGATGTTCATCCTAATACATTTTACCAATCTAGCGACACGCCGGGGTGGAAGGGAAAAACAGTGGATATCTACATTGTTTCTTCGGAGCTTGGTAAATATCTACCACTATTCTTCTACACCTAGGAGAACAATTGTTTGGTACAACGCGAATAGCCAGCCTTAAACAGTTCAGTTTCTGTCAAATGGTTAAAAATTCTCGCAAGGCGATTGCATGAAGCTAATCTGTTTTGCTCGGAAGTGATTAACAACCGTGGCAAATTAGGGCGGACATAAAGCATTTTTCACTTGTTTTGTGTGTAATAGTTCATATTGGTCACACTTAATGCACACGCCTGTAATCTCTGCAGATTGTTCGTTGAACTCAAATATTTCAGTGTCTTACCTACAAGAACATACAGCCCCTTGAAATCTTTTGGTTTGTAGCCGACATCAGTTAGGATGCGTATCAGATGAATTTGTATTTTTGTTAGTAGATCTACAGACCACCAGGGACCTTCGTTGGCTCTTGCGAAATAAGGCTTGTCTACAAAAAAGCACAAGGACAAAAAAAACATTTCAAGTTATACCTTAAAAACCTTTCATCCATAATACTATTGTAATTAATAATTAAAATCAATTTAAGCAACACTCACCAATCTTTTGATCACAGCCTATTTCAGGTTTATTTCTGCTTTCGTAGCCTTGACCAAGCGGATCTGACGTGGGGCGCCTTGCGGCTAGGTTTACTAAAAGGTTAATGAAAAGCAATCAAACAGTCAATCAATCGACCCAGCCAGCCAGCCACCAAGCAAGCAAGCAAGCAAGCAAGCAAGCAAGCAAGCAAGAAAGCAAGCAAACTAGCAAGCAATCGGTCGGTCGGTTTTGTCGGTCCGGCAGCCAACCAACCAACCAACCAACCAACCAACCAACCAACCAACCAATCAATCAATCAATCAATCAATCAATCAATCAATCAATCAATCAATCAATCAATCAATCAATCAATCAATCAATCAATCAACCAACCAACCAACCAACCAGCTAACTAACCAAACGACATACTTACCAACTTACCAAGAAAAGAAGAAGTCAATGAGAGAGTGAGTCAATCAGTCAGTCAGTCAGTCAGTCAGTCAATCGGTCAGTCGGTCGGACGGTTGGTCGGCCAGTCAGTTGGTCAATCAGTCGAACAATTAGCCACTCAGTCAATGAGATAAATGCTGGGATCGCTACGATCGCTGAAGTGTGGTTTCCATATGATCACAACGATTGCTGAACGTTAGATTTCCAGCAATTGCAGTGATCGTAGTGATCATATAGAAACCAGCCTTTACTCACTTGTCTTTGTCTGGTATATCTCCACTTCACAGAGCCGCATTCTTTCGTTTGCTTTTATCATCTCTATGTGCACGTTAGTCCCCATAAGGGCTCGCTTGCACGGTAAATAGTTTGCTGCGCTTTTATATCTTGTAACACGCGTACACAGCGGGTATTCGTTACCTGTAATCCAGTGCATAGAGATTATTACATGATAATTACCGTGTGGCTCTAAATCTTTGCTGGTTCTAATTTTTGCGATTTTTGTGGGTGTCTTTCATGATCCGTAAAGAGAGAGATCCGCAAAAAAAAAAAAAAGTTACCGGAACAATTTCCTTCGAAAAAATTTACTCCACTGTCGAAATTATGTACACACATTAACCTTTTACATGTACTATGTAAACGTTTGTGTATGTTTGCTAATAGTTGATAAAGTTTTGCTGGTCGATATCGATTGTGGGAAAGAAAGTAAGTTTGAATGCAAGGTAGAATACCAGTTTGAATAACAAAAATGCCAGTGAACGTGATAACGCGGGGGACAATGCATCAAGCGGTACTGTAGTTATTGCTGATCCATTGCCAGAGCAATCGGCCACACTAGGGAAAAAATTTTATTGTAATAAAATGACACTGATTAACGTGTTTACATCTGCATGTTGTTTCACCGGTATTTTGTACTCAAATAAAAACGACAGTGTTATAATTCCAGTTGAATGCGACTTCTTGAAAATCGCAAAGATTAATCTTCAGTAAGAAAAACCAGTCTTTGTCAATCGCAAAATTTAGTTCTCGCAAAACGCAAAAAACCGCCCATCCGCAAAAATTAAGTGCTACACGGGAGGAGCTTGATATATTCTTATTCGAGGGTTTTAATCATATCGAAAATGGCCGAGTTTTCATTCAAGTGATACAGGTGCTTGGCATTGAAATCTTGTGAATAAAAACGTTATCGAGCACTCGACATTCAATTAATCCAGATATTCATTTGATGTTTAATCGCTGCTACCACCAACCCTGAGCTTTAGAATTTTTCACTCTATAGTTTTGAGAATCTTCGAACGTTTTCCACTTTGCCACTTTGCCACGTTTCCGCCAATAAGGTACTTCCACCGTTTAATATACAACCAAATACAACCTACAAATTCTCAATTTGCTGAGGAAAAGTGCTAACCCGGTGGTTCATTTTTTCTTCTAACTCAGTTCAATGTCTAGATCTGTGTACGCTGTGTTAATTGACATTTCAAAACTTCCGATCACCTTCGGGAAGGAAATACCTGCTCCCACAGCGATTACATGAAAGCCAAAAAAACAAAAAACAAAAAAAAAAACGACCCAAGGTGTTCCATAGGTAGCATAATTACCTCTCTTAACTTTAATGATAATACCGCCCGAGGATTTATATGAATCCTTAGAAAGCATCACAAAAACCAAGGCCACACGGACGTTGGAACCAAATTTTACCCACTAAAACGGCTTTTTCGTTCTTAGGTAACATGAACCACCGTTAAGAATTCCATCGTTGGTGATAGAGTCCTTTATAGAGTTTTCACTGCCATGCGTGAAGTGCTTTAAGGCAATGTTTCCTGTGTGAGAAAAGAATTAAAAAAAGGCATCAACTTAGGAACTCGATTTATGTAAAAACGTGTTTTTTTGGCATGAATGATGTGCAAATGCGCTACAATTGATGGGCGAGAAAGTTTTTGTTTTGGGAAATTGGTCATATTAAAATGAATTAGTGCGATTCAGTTGAGGACAATATCCCTGAATGTTCGCATCCTTGCCGTAGTTAACCTGCTTAAAGTGCTACTATGATCAAAAATATAAATTTTTTGTTCTCTCCACATTTTACTCACAGTGCAAAGTTTTAAGTCGAAATTCGTACGGGAAGTCCGATTATTTTAACTGTAATTTTCGAGTTCGGCTTGCCGCCATTACTCAATTCAAAAATGACCGGGACGAGTTGGGACGAGTTGGGCCGAGTTGGCCCAGAGAGGAAGTGACGTAGAAGTCTCAACACAACAAAACAAACGTGGCTACTTTCTTATGCATTTGGAGAGGTGTGAGGGTTCGCAAGATTCATTTCTTCGATTTTGAGCTGAAGTATGCGTGGTCGGCGCTCTGTTGTTGAAGATTACGGCAAAGAAAGCATCGATGAATCGGAAATTTCCATTCACAGTTCACCGACGAGTGGGTACGTTTATTTTTTGGGCCGAGTTGGCCCAGAGAGGAAGTGACGTAGAAGTCTCAACACAACAAAACAAACGTGGCTACTTTCTTATGCATTTGGAGAGGTGTGAGGGTTCGCAAGATTCATTTCTTCGATTTTGAGCTGAAGTATGCGTGGTCGGCGCTCTGTTGTTGAAGATTACGGCAAAGAAAGCATCGATGAATCGGAAATTTCCTTTCACAGTTCACCGACGAGTGGGTACGTTTATTTTAAGCGGAAAAGTTTCGTTTGTGTTCACCGGAAGGTCTTCAATCCTGTTGGACACCCAGCTGTTTGCTCTCTGCATTTTACGACTGAATGTTTTACTCAAGCATTTGATGAGAAAGGTACAAGGAAATATTTAAAACCAGGATCAGTTCCAGCCATCAGGAACAAAAACAGCAATCATAAGTCTGAGCGGGATCGTCGAATGGTGGGCGAATATTTATTTGCCGTTTGTGCTGACATCACATGTACGGTAAGGAGTGAGGCCCGGTATTGGAGAATAGACAGTTTTTACCTTTGAGATATAAAGTGTATATTTATACAACGATATACGTCTATTACTGTCTATTTATACACTTTATACATGAAGTGTAAATTCTGTATATTCCCACAGAACTAAATTTTACTATTTAGACGTCTAATATACGTCTAAAGTCAAAAGTGTATAAAATGTCGATTCCCGAACTTGACTCAACATCAACATCAACTTCAACATCAACATCAACATCTCGGTGCCTATTCTGTATATTGTGTATAAAGTGTATATTTATACACTTTAGACGTCTAATATACGTCTAAAGTCAAAAGTGTCTAAAATGTCTATTGCCGAACTTGACTCAACATCTCGGTGTCTATTCTGTATATTGTGTAGAAAGTGTATATTTATACACTTTAGACGTCTAATATACGTCTAAAGTCAAAAGTGTATAAAATGTCTATTCCCTAACTTGACTCAACATCTCGGTGTCTATTCTGTATATTGTGTATAAAGTGTATATTTATACACTTTAGACGTCTAATATACGTCTAAAGTCAAAAGTGTCTAAAATGTCTATTGCCGAACTTGACTCAACATCTCGGTGTCTATTCTGTATATTGTGTAAAAAGTGTATATTTATACACTTTAGACGTCTAATATACGTCTAAAGTCAAAAGTGTATAAAGTGTCTATTCCCGAACTTGACTCAACATCTCGGTGTCTATTCTGTATATTGTGTATAAAGCGTATATTTATGCACTTTAGACGTCTAATATACGTCTAAAGTCAAAAGTGTCTAAAATGTCTATTCCCTAACTTGACTCAACATCTCGGTGTCTATTCTGTATATTGTGTAAAAAGTGTATATTTATACACCTTAGGCGTCTAATATACGTCTAAAGTCAAAAGTGTATAAAGTGTCTATTTCCGAACTTGACTCAACATCTCGGTGTCTATTCTGTATAATGTGTATAAAGTGTATATTTATACACTTTAGACGTCTAATAGACATCTAAAGTCAAAAATGTATAAAGTGTCTACTCTCCATCGTAACTCGACTCAACATCTCGGTGTCTATTCTGTATATTGTGTATAAAGCCTAGTGTAAATTTATACGCTTTAGACGTCTAATAGACATCTGAAGTCAAAAGTGTATAAAGTGTCTACTCTCGATCGTAACTCGACTCAACATCTGTTCTGTCAAATTAATGTATAATAATACGCGCGTATAAAGATTGAAAGCTTTAAAGAACGAGGTATATCAACATTGTATGTTTCAATGTTTACCCAATTATTTGGGTGAATTTTCCATTTTAATTAGTTGGCCTGATGGGGTCTGCATTTCAAAGAACGAGGATGCACATATTTCATTGATATTCTGTCTTGCTTTCCTCAGATGAGAATTGCCTCGGTTGTTTTGTCGCACCTGGTACAAGAAGAGTTATTAGAACGAGTTTTAAATCGAAATGATAGCCTTTATTTCACAAACAATGAGCTATAACTGACAATAAACTCAGCTTCTCTTGAACCTTCATTTCCCTAATTGTTCATTAAAAAAGCTTTATTTAATAAAATATTTTAAAATTCCGCTAAACAATGAAACGCAACTATTTACCTGAGAGCAACGAAAACCTTGATTTGCCTAGCTTACTGTTATAAAAATAAACTTTCTTTGGATTATTTATGCATGGCTTGTACATCGCTTGACTAATTTGGAATACTGTAGAACTGAAAAACTTCCATCAAATTATTTCTCAAAATGTTTTGTCCTTACGCGGTAGTTTCAGTGACTTTTTTACTACATTAACTATACCAAATGTTCAAATGCGTTTTACTTTTGAATTTACTGGTTAAACTTGTCCATGTCGACTTTCAATAGTTTTAAAAGTTCTTTGTTCTCTTCAGTCAGGTCAGCTATTTTTCTTTTAGAAAGGGTCTTCTTCTCCCTTCGTAATTTCCCAGCTTGGTCAATAACTATCTCTCCTAAACTGATCTTCACGACGTCATTCATCAACTCTTCGGCCTCCTCTTTGCGGTACTTGCTGTCCACTCTCCTTTGAATGTGACTCTGCGAAATCTTGGAGATTGTGATCGGCGAGGTCAGCTCCAAAACCCGTTTGATGCGATGCTCGTCGATAGCGGTATCATTGCTTTGATCCACGTTTGCTGCTGTTGCGGGTACAAATGCCGGTTTTCCGAGATAAAATTTTTGTTCTATACAAAAGTTTGTCAGATTGGCAGCTTTTTGAAAAAAGTCTGCCGGGATTTCAAACGGCCACGGCTGTGTTTCTTCATCATCATTTCCTTCGGTTGCCACAGAAGTAATTGCCTGGTGAATAGCGTACATCACTGCTGCGAGGCGGACGACCTGGCCTTTTGCCTTCGACAGGACACTTTTTCGGTCCCTGTCTCTTCTGTGTTGGGCTCTTTTGCGTGCATTTAATTCGTCATGGAAAGCGACAAACTCGTTGTGCGCCTCTTTAGACAACAAATAGGTGTTAGACGTGGTGTTGTTGTGTTGTTTGTCTAGCAAACGGAAGACATCTTTAAGGTCTGCTACATCGGATGGAGGCTGTATGATTTCGTCGTAATCTTTATCCAACTCTGGTGGACAAACAAAGAACTGCCTGTCGCAGAATCCATCATAATCATTGCCATTCAGAAGAGTGACAATGACGTCTGGCTGGATGAAACCAGCAATGTTAAAACAGGTGTTTGATATAATACTGTTTGAGTTACGAAAATTCCTTCTCCACGGACTACCATTAATTAAGGACAGGAACGTTTTCCGATCGGAGCTTCCATTCTTATACTTGTCTAGCTGTTCATATAGAAGAGAGATTTCATCGTACAGTCTAACGACTCTTCCCTCGTTGCGTTTTAGGGTGTAGTGTAGTTCTTCCATCGAAAAGTGTTCAATGTAAATTTGCCCTTCCGTCTCTGCGCTCTTTTCTGGATCTCCCTCGTTCTCAGTATCTCTTTCCTATCTTTGTTTCTTCATTTCTTCCTCTAACTCCTGGATAGGCTTTAAAAAGCGATTGAGGGCTGGCGACTTCTTTTGACCTTTGTCAGCCAAAACGACAGTCCATAGAATTAATGGCTCTCGCCACTGTTCGTTCACCAGTATCCGCGTGTTTGGACCCATAAAATGTGCCGAAATTGACAGCAGGGGAAAGAAAATAAATTCAAGGGGACTGCCTATGGCATCTGCGTTGGCCTTTATGACTTTTTTCATTGCCTCTGTCACGACAGCATCAATGTCTAGATTATTACTTTGAGCTTTAGCCACCCGTCGATCTATCTCAGCGTAAGTTAAACTGCTTGCTTGTGTTGACATCGTTGTCCTGTCGGGAATCACTATAAATAAGAGTTTCAGTAATTTAGCACCAGTTATAAGAGAACGCAGCACGGATTAATACATGCGTTTGTTGCGACTTGTTACCGTTGAGTAAGTAAATAAAGCATTGCGCTGTTCTTTTACAGCGGCCCTCATAAAAAAGATCAAAGGCAAAAATGTTGCCGGCGCTGCATCAAAAGAGCTAAACTTACTTAAATGTTTTTTTACAAAAGTTTCAAGGTTCTCAGCTCGTTGGCTCAACTCACTGTCTTTTTCTTTCAAAACCCGTAAGAGAAACATACATGTTGTAGTGGAGATCAAAGTAAAACCAGTAATTTCCTTTTGTCTCCTTGTTGGCCAAAATCCACTCCACTTGTTTTCTCCTTTTCTCAATGGCTATTTTTTTATCTTTCGCCCAATATTGAGAAGACAATACCCATTTCATTATAAACTCAGGAGGACATCCATTTCCAATAAGAAACAGTGTTAGCTGAAATGTTCCCTTGTCTGTTAAGGGCTTGCTCCAAAACAACAACTTGCTCCACTTTGGCCAGCACTCAAAGGGTAGAAAACATCTCCGTCTATCATCGATAGCATTTGCGAGCGTACTCGAGAAATATTTGTCCTGGAGATAGATTGTAGATAAGAAGTGAACTGAGAAATTTCTAAATCGGCCATCACGCCTGACGACGAGATTACGACGTACCAGGTTTGAAATGCTAGTGCGTAAAGGCAGTACTGATGTTGATTTATGTCAGTTAGCGGACGAGCGGTCACTTCACATATAAAGAGCAGCGAAAGATAGACTGTTTAAGACTGGTGGTAAACACAAAGGACCCCAAACACTTCGCACAATCCCGGCATACTGGGGGCCGATAACTTAGCCAAGAAACAAATCAAAAGATTTTTTACCGTGGGAAAATAAATACCTTAAGGAAGAAACTGAGTTTAAAAAGAGCACTTTTTTAACCGACAAAGGTAAGTTACCGTGGGTAATAAACACTTTTGGGAGGAAGCTTTTTATTATAAACGAATAGCTCAATTAAATGAATTCACGACTCAAGTTTTCCCACGGTGAATGAATCAAAATTAAGCGGTGCGCCCCTTTGTCAAAAAATTACCGCTTCGCAAGTGGAAAGGAAAACGGTTTGCTTGAAACTAGCAGAAGAAAATTTCGGTCGCTTTTCGTATGTATCAAAAAACGTTTATCTTTTTTTCTTAAATGACAATCTTTGTCAGTTACGAGGAAGCTAACGCTTTCCTCTTTGCAAGAAACCATTTTCCCAACTGCACTCCTAATCGGTGGGAGTTAGTGGCGGAATTTGTGCGAGTCCAGGAAAAGCTATCTCAAGCAGGTCCCACAATTTCATTCTCCTGCAATGGACAACAAAACTTTACCTCGGTGAAGCATTTAAACTTGACGAAAATTGACGATTGTCGAACTCTTGATAGATTAATAACAAACAACTACTCCAAGATATTTCAGAGAGATTTGACTCACAGTTTATATCGATCGAGTGCAGGAAAGAGTGCAATCAAGCCAGTGATATTGCTACCGCCAATCGTTCAATGCTGCGACAGGAAAATCAAAATGGACAGCAGACCTTCCTTTCCACTACTGTATTTTTTTTTTTAAATTTTTTTATTGAAGAAAATAAGACTTTACAATATTGAATGTTGGAAAAAAAAAAAGACGTACAAAAAACAGATACAATATTGATAATACAGAGAAAAAATTACACCGTTTCACTACATATAAGTACAAGTACAGAGTTAGTTTACAACAGATTAATTTAATTACAATTTTAACGAAAACAAGAAAAAAAAGAAATAGAAAAAAAAAAAAAAAAGCAGGTGGCACATTCTATGTGGAAACATTTTGAGGGGCTAAAGCGCATAATGTTGTCCATTTTGATCTAAATTTCGACAAGGTGTTGTTTTTAAAAGCGATTCTGCTTTCACAAAGGATCTTGTCTTTGAGAACGAGATGAAACATTTCAAAGCTTGGGGGGCTGTTATCCAACCAAGCCTGGAAAATGTGATATTTTGCGATGATTAGAACATGGTTTAAGGCGTAAAACTTAGTACAGTCTGGTTTATAGCCGTACAGAATATCCGTCACGCTTAAGGAACGATTCTCCGATCGTTTCTCATTCCACCAATTAACAATTTCACGCCAAAAACTTTGCGTAATGGGGCATTCATACAAAAGATGAACCAAAGTTTCGTTGGGAAAGTTGCAGCGCTCACAGCGAGGTGACGTTTTCAGTCCCATTTTAAAAAGGCGTTTGTTTGTAGGAAGAATACCAAGAATGATTTTGTATTGGAAACATCTTAGTTTGTTTTCTACTGTGACTTTAAAAGGCAATTGGTAGATAGCTTTCGGGGATAAGTTTTTTCCGACTAGTTCTAGTTCTATTTTTGGGGATTTAAGAACTTTCAAAACAAAAAGTTCGCGGGCAATTTTGGCAGTGACATTAGAGGGGGTTAAGTTATCTCTGACAGCCATATTGGAGGGTATTTGCTTAGGATTTAAAAGGGAGTTTTTCCACCCACTAGGGATTGCAGAGAGGAGGCCGTAATATTTTAAGAAATTTACTTTTAGACCATATTTATCTTGAAATTCGGTTATGGACAAGAACCTACCATCTACCAGAAGGTCGCGTATTTTAATCACACCTTTTTGATACCATGACAGAAAAAAGATCGGTTTTCCATCTATTCTAATAAAACGGTTGTTCCAAATGATTTCATTTCTGTATTCGTCAGCAGATGAGGGGTCTGTGGAGTGTATCTCCTGCCAGGCCGAAAGTATTTCTTTGTAGAAGGAGGGTAATTCTGAAGACAGATTTAAGTCATGTATATCAAAGTTACATTCGAAAAGGAAAGTGCCACCGAGGTGGGTTGTGGCCAAGGAGAAGGCAGCGCACCATTTACTATCTCCAGCTTCACATAATCGCTTTGCCCACGCAGCCTTAAGAGATTTATCCATCATAACAAAGTCAACCATATTAAGACCGCCTTTATCAAGAGGACCAATAAGAGTGTGCCGTTTAATTTTATCTGGCTTCATTTTCCATACGAACCTGAAGCAAATATCGTTGACTTGTTTACATATGTTGGATGAAACTGAGAGAACAGATGTGTTATAGACTAGTTTGGAGATGGCGAGAGTCTTGACAATGCATATCCTTCCTATTAAAGTTAGATTTCTCGCTGACCACCGGTTTAAAGTCTTTTTCAGTGATACCATTTTTTCTTCGAAATTGATTCTGCAGCCAACCGCCGGGTCGTAAGCGAAGGCAACACCGAGAGCAATTACGTATTTCTCTGGCCACGAGATACTAAAGGGGGATCGCTTGCCCTTGTTTTGTTTAAGGCTGCCAAGCCACATTCCTTCTGTTTTAGAAATGTTTATTTTAAGACCTGAACACTCTCCAAATTCACTTAGGAGGTTAAATAGGTGGTCCGCAGAAGAGTCGTTAAGTATGAAGGCTGTGATGTCATCAGCATACAGACTTAGTTTTATTTCAGTGTCATTAAGTTTCAGGCCACATATGCTATTATTCTGCCTGATGGATTGGGCCAACGTTTCAACAGCCAAAATAAATAGCAGCCCTGATAGGGGACACCCTTGCCTGACTCCTCTATGAAGGGAGAAGAAATTCGAAGCAAAACCATTATTAAGTACGCAGCTGGAGATGTTAGAATAAAAGACGTGAATCCAGTTCTGGAACATTGGCCCAAAGTTCATAGCGTCAATAGCCTCGAATAAGAACTTCCATTCGAGGGAATCAAAAGCTTTTTCGAAATCTATAAATAGAAGCATGCCAGGCAGATTTTGTTTCTCGTACACATCGATAACATCGGAGATTAAGCGGATATTTTCTCCAATAAAGCGATTTTTTACGTATCCAGTTTGATCACTATTTATTAAAGTCGGAAGAACTTTCTCTAGTCGATTTGCAATGCATTTGGTTGCAATTTTGTAATCTGTATTTAACAAAGAAATTGGTCGCCAGTTTTTCAGAAAAAGATTATCTTTGTTTTTCTTTGGTATAAGCGAGATCACGCCTCTTCTTTGTGAGATTGACATTTCGCCTTTTTGGTAGGCATCATTATAGCAGTCAATTAAAGGGCCCACAACATCGTTCCAGAAACATAAATAAAATTCTGCTGTGAGGCCGTCGGAACCGGGGGTTTTGTTTTTTGCAAAAGTTTTGAGAATAGACAGACATTCATCGACAGTAATAAGACCTTCGCAGATGTTTTGCTGTTCGGCATTTAGTTTGGGTACCATTTCAGGGTTTAGGAAGTGTTTGCTGGATTCATTAAATGTGCTAACTTCAGGCAATTGTGAAGTGTACAGCGTTTTGTAAAAATGTTCCATCTCCAATAGAATTTTGTTTGGTTCCTCTAGGTACTCATTTTCATCTGTTTTTAATTTAACAATGTGTTTCCTGTTGTGCGAGCGCTTTTCCAAATTGACGAAGTACTTGTTATTCCTTTCACCGTGCTCGTACCACCTTACTCTGCTCCTAATTATAGCACCTTTTGTTTTGCGCTCAGATAAGTTTTTCAGTTCCAATTTAACGCTTCTCGCTTCAGTTGTTAAATTCACATCGTTGGGGTTTTTACCGAGAAGAACATTGAGTTCGTTTAATTTTCGAAGTAGGTCCATTTCTTTGTTCTTTCTGTTTTTGCTAAGGCGTTTTGCAAATCGTATACAGAAATCCCTGATTTCCATTTTAATCATTTCCCAATAGAGTCTTTTGTCATCAGTTTTACTGTGCTTTTCTTTTGCGTGAATTAGAAAGAATTTCAGGTTTAAGACAAATTCTTCATTTTCAAGGAGGGAATTGTTAAATTTTCCAAAATCCTGGACCAGGTTTTTTCTGTGAATTTTCGTACTGAATTTCAACATAGATTGGGGAATGATCGGAATCATGATATGCTTTAACCTCCGTTTTACATGTGCGCGGCACTAGGTGTTTAGACACAAGACAGTAATCTAGGCGGCATTGTATTTTGCCAGAACTGTTGCTCCACGTGAAACGTTGGGAGGAGGGGTGATGAAATCGCCAAATGTCAACGACACCCAAAGTGTTGCGAAGGTCGTTTATGCTATCAATAACGCTTCTTCGGTTGTTTGTATCTTTTCCTCCCGTCTTATCAACACTTTCAAGCGGGCAGTTGAAATCGCCACCAAGGATGATATTGTCGTTAGAGTAGGGTCGTAATTTGTTAGACAATTCATTGAAAAACGTTTTTTGGAGACTTGGATCATTTGGAGCGTAAATGTTGACAAAACAAAATTCTTCATCTTGTAGCGAAGCCCGAACGAGAAGAAACCTCCCTTTTTTGTCTCGGATAATGTCAGGGTTTTCAATTTTGAAAGTCGGTTTGATTAACAACATCACGCCTCTGCTGTGTTTTGAACCATGGGAGTAGAAAACGTCACCACCCCATTCCGCGCGCCATATGTTTTCAATTTTGTCGTCGCTATAGGTTTCTTGTAAGAAAATTACGTCATATTTACCGTTATGGAGCCAACGAAATAAATTCCTTCGTTTGATCGACTTATTTATGCCTCTGATGTTCAGAGAAATACATTTAAGATTCATGTTTGCTTAAAAACATAAATTACTGGGCAACAAATGCGCACCGCTCAAAAGGGATATTTCCCAAGAGATGTGCCTGACTGCAACTATTTAAAAAAGAAAATAAATTAACATTAAACACACAATAGAAACTAAAAGAGCCGACAAGCGGCTTATTGTATAGAAGGGATACTAGAGAATGGCTAAAACTCATGAAGATAATTAAAGGTGTCCCCTCTACGCCTCCCCGCGACCTAATTATTAATTCTAGTTTCGTTCAACGTGATTGAAAAAAGAAATTATATGCAAGGGCGAAGCCTTATTAAATAAAAATATCTGGAAAATACATGGTTTTAGGCAATACATTCCAACTAGCTGTAACCTCAGATAATAAGGAAGTGATTAACCTAGAAATTATCTAAGTCTTCTAAGCTATAGATTCTTTCTGGGGCATCATCAACAGAAATTTTGAAAAAGACTTTACCATCAACTGTCCACACACTGTGCCAATGGTTCAACTTTTTGGTTTTCCAGACTTTGTTGAAAAGTTCGCGGCGTCTTCTTGTGAGGTTCTCATTGATGTATACGATGTCTGCTCCAGGGAAAACATGGTTTAAACTTTGATTCTTCAACTGCTTGCGGGCGCTGTATAGTGCTTTCTTAACTTCGTACGATTTAAATCTGGCAATGACTGGCCTGGGTTTGTTTGATTTCTTGTTTGCGGATAACCGGTGGCAAATATCAATGTCATTGTTTCGAATAGGGACGTTGAGCACATTTCCGAGCTTAATAATTTGTTCGGCCAGGTTTTCTTGGGAGCTCTCTGGAATGCCGTGGAACTCTAGATTATGTTTTCTCGAGTACTGTTCTAAGTCGTCAATCTTGTTGATAGCGGTGGCAAGGTCTTCGGCCATTATATCATTGTCTTCTTTGACTTCTTTGAGACTAGCTTTTAGAGACTTGACTTCTTTCTTTAAGGTTTGGTTTTCCTTCACAAGCTTTTCCACTTCAGCTATATGAAAGCTTAGCGATTCGTGTAAATCGGCGTATTGCTTTCGTAAAGCTTGATTGTCTTCTAACAATTTGTTAGTGTTGTCTTGTATTTGTGTCAAAATCTCGCGCATATCCGCCATTTCGATGCTATCGGATGTTGAAGGCATAATTCTTACCGATTTGGCAGGCGGAGTTTTGGAATCAGGGGAGCTGCTACTGCTGCATCTTTCCTGCCGTTTGCCACGTAAATAAAAAGTGGTAAGGCCTTCCTTGTTTTTATCTTCTTCGGTCATCGGGAAGGTAAAGAAACGGACTACGGAAAAGTCCGTCCGGCCGCCATGCTGCCGTATGCTAATCTTTCCACTACTGTATACCGTAAATGGGACGTATGTGGGTGCCTTATTTCACGGGCAATGCTACAGTTGTAAGACACAATTTTACCCAAGCTTTAAAGTAGTTGACGGCTTGCGGTTCTACTATGATCCCAACATTGAAAGAGAGCGTTATTTTCAAGTAACAAGCCAAACGGTATTTGATAAGCAGCTTTTGAAAGACTTTTCAAACAATATTTGGGTAGATGGAGCAACGTTACAGTCGCGAGCTAAAGTCTATAATCTTAATTTTGAAGCCAGCGACAAGGTTAGATTAGCGCAGCTAGAAGAATTTGCCAGAAAAAAACATGGAAATTGGCAGTTGAATGAAGATCGTGTAAGTGATGCATGGTTTCTGTGGGTCATAATAAACTATTTCCAAAACCATGGAAAACTGAACAGAACGGGAATCAATGTTCAATACGATGAAAACAGCAAGCACATCAAAGTCGAACAGTTATGTCAAATTATGTGGGAAGACATTTGCGCTTCACCTAACAAATGGGTTAGACATTCATGCAAGACGCCAGGTTGCAGTGAGGGGTATGTCACTGTTGATGGCAACGAGTATCTAAAAAGATCAAAGTGTGCTTTACCAAAGCAAAAAGTAAAGCTTCGCCGAGGTCTACCAGAGATCTACAAGTGCTGCCCAAACTTACCTGTAACAGGAGGAAAACACCAAAAACTATCCAAATTTTGTCACCTGCATTTGAATCACGAGACAAGTGCTGATGTTGAGACGATTGATGTTCCTCCAGAGTTCCAGTCAGCCTCGAAAGAAGCTAACGTCCAACCAGAGGAACCCAGAAATTCTCCATCGCCCAGAATGCTATTGTCTTTTGCGACATGTACTTACAGCGCCTGATTTTAGGACGCGCGGCATAATAATTTGCATGTTCAGAACAAGTCGGCTGTGATTGGTCAGAAGACCTTGCCTTTGGGAGTGCCTCGAGTCTCTTCGCGATTCCACTGCTGTCAATCAAACGGTTGGAAGTGTGAAGCAAATTTCAAGGTGCGAGAAAGTGAACAATCGGGCCCTAATTAGGCCGCGCTCTCTATTCAAACCTTTTGAATAGAGAGATTCGTCAAAGAGTTCGCGAGCAAATTTTATCATGGACTGTCTAAACGTTATCTGAAATAGTTTATTCAAACCAAGCGGTTTTAAAGCGGTTGAGGCCAGCGCGAAGCATTACCTGCCCTCCACGAGAGAAGCGCCAAAAATTATTTCTCGCGCTTTGCAGGAATTGCATTCGCAAAAAGACCCCGGGCTGTCGGTATGTGTGTTGACTAGCGAGCTTGAGGCGCCAAAGGTTAGCCACGCGCGACTTAAAAGGGCCAAAACTTTGACTCACGCTTTGCAAAAAATCATTTGCCCTGTTTGTCTACAGGCCTGTTTGTGTCTAGCGAGCTCCATCGCGCTTCATGAATCAGTTCAGCGCCAAGAATTAAACCACGCGCCATGAGAACCCTCATAGAGCATTTTTTGGCTCGCCTTTGGAAGCCAAGTTGCTATGGACGCTAACATTGAGATAATTAAAATTTTAGAAAATCCAATTTAGTAACTGCATCGTTTAAGCCAATCACAGAGTGAAAGGGAATTTGATCTTGATGGTGGTTTTCAACGCTCGCAGCTGGATTTTGTTACGAGCTAAACCATGCATCGGTATTCTTTCAAGCTCTTGTTTCACCGTCTAATTTGAAATCCTGCGATGGAAACCAGAGCCGAAATAAAAATGACCAAAGAAATTTCACGAGTCGCTTAGCATTTTGGTTGGTTGGCTAGAAATGTGTACCGTTCAAACAGAGCCGCTCCTAAGATCTTTCCGTGAAAATTGGGAATATCTTTATTTTCCAAGAAGATCGAAAGAGACTGTTCACAGGGTACAAAGCGTACAATTTTCGTCGCGTGAACTGAATTATTTCAGATCAAGAATAGCACGGAAAAATAACGTGTTTCGCTATTTTTTTTTTTGCCTTTGCAGAGTATTTTACAACAGCAAATAATAATCCGTAAAACTGCAAATGCAGCTACTCTCTCAGTCAGTACTCGCTTCAATATTTGAATTAATTCGTGCGCACAATTCCAAGGGAAGATTTTATTGTTTCCCCTCCGGAAAAGTCACTACACCGCGGAAAACAACGTTATGGATTTACTCGTAAAGCAAGCCGCTCTGTGAAACAATGGTATCGTTTTAAAATCGACGATACAATTCCGATATTAACACATGGGATCACTCAGTAGACAGGCAAGCTTAATCGCGGATGGTCTGTCCGAGGCAACCAATGCAGTCGTGTCCGGAATTATCTCAGAGAATGAAGCTCAAAAACTTCGCTCAGGGTCATCACGATCAGTGAATTCTGCTTTTCTTTTTTCGATGACCTCGTTCTCTTCCTCTTGAGGCAGACAAACGACGGGTGTAGATCGCCTCTCATTCTGCTGCTTCGTTTCATCTATCCCAACGGTATAAATTTTGCTCTTATTCAGAAGGCAGAACGTTGGGTACTGCTTAGCCGATACAAGACGCTCCTTGTTCACCAACATGTACTTTTCTCTGCAGTCGCCTTTCTTTTCTCTTTTCCTCATTGCACCTCTTTTTCTACACCTTTTTCTTTTTCTTTCTGTGTTCCTTTCCGTGAAGATAGCGGGGACGAGTGTGACGATTGATTTCCCCTCAGTTTCTTCAAACATTCCGTATTAGTTGAATAATATTCCTGAAAAATCAGTCGAGTAAACGCGAGTCTGTATGATAACTATTTCGCACGTTTTTATTTCCAGTGTGGGAAAGGGGGTGTGGACTGGCGTATATCACGACTATCGCATCTCACTCGCTTACAACAAAACTGTCAATTCTTTGGCCTGTATTGGAAAACAAGTGTTCTCATGGATAGTATTGGTTTATTTTTTATCGTTAACTGAGAGCTCCAGCCGAAATGTACTTATTTTTTTTAAATCGAACTACGATGTCTACGATTCAAAAATACAAATATTAAATGATTGATTGACATTTCTTTGTTGCTAGCGCGTGTGAAATTTTCTTCACTTCCGTTCCTAGACACATCGGTAGAACTAGACTTCGAGTCAACAATGAACATGTCGATGATAACTGCAGAATGTTTCTCTTGCAAAGAGAATTCACAACGCTCTATTCCCTAAAGAAGAACACAACACAACATCACGACGATGTAGATGACGACGGGATAGTTCCAGATTTCAAAGACAGCACGGGAAATAAAGTCGAGATGCCCCAAGCTCGTAACACGCTGGATGCCGAAAGCCAGCAAGCATATATGCTGTCAGGGTTGATAGAGAGGCTGAATTCAACCTTCCATCCTCGTTTACCAGTTAAAATTGAAAATAACCCCTTTAATAGGACTGTAATTAATTATGATGACGATGATTGTCATAATTACAGACCGTACGAGCTCATCTGAAAACAGGAGAAGATTGACACATACATTATATAGGTGCATGCATTCTATTGTTGCTCCTAATAATTATCTTATCCTTTTCAAAGTCCGATGTGCTCTTTGCTGGCGTTTTCAGTGAATTTACAAAAAACGACAACCGGTCTTTCAAGCAAACCGTCTTGAACTTTGGAGTGACAGGTAACACAACATTGCATTGTGCAGCGTCAAATATGTCACGCAGGTCACACAACGACACATGCATAATAAAGCTGGGGGAGATAATCATACAGTTCCAGGCGTCATGTGTTCAAATTGAGAACTGTAAAAAACATTCAGAATTGTCCAAAACTGAATTAAAAGGGTTTCAATATTCAACTATAACATGCAATCCAAAGCAAAATTCACTTGTAAATGTTTTCTTTTTTAAGTTTTTTGTGAATTAGATAGACCACATTGTTAAAGTTACAGAATCAGTGTTTCTGTTGCAGTTAAACAATTGCTCTGAGTTGTTGACATCACATTATCAAAGACCTGCTAACTCAAGCATATTTTCCCCTTGTTACGAATAACATCACATTACGTTAACAAAGTGTTTGATAATGCCACAGCATCTTACTCACAGAATCACGGGCGTGCCACCTGAGTGTTTCTGTTGCATTTGAATAATCGCACTTAGGAGTTTTAGACATCATGACATTACCAGAGACCCACCAACTCAAACATATTTTCCCCTCAGTATGAACAACACCAGATTAAGTTAGCAAAGTGTTTGATAATGCCACAGCATCTAACTCACAGAATCACGGGCGTGCCACCTGAGTGTTTCTGTTGCATTTGAATAATCGCATTTAGGAGTTTTAGACATCATGACATTACCAGAGACCCACCAACTCAAACATATTTTCCCCTCATTATGAACAACACCAGATTAAGTTAGCAAAGTGTTTGATAATGCCACAGCATCTTACTTACAGAATCACGGGCGTGCCGCCCGAGTGCTTCTGTTGCATTTGAATAATCGCACTTAGGAGTTTTAGACATCATGACATTACCAGAGACCCACCAACTCAAACATATTTCCCCCTCATTATGAACTACACCAAATTAAGTTAGCAAAGTGTTTGAAAATGCCACAGCATCTTACTCACAGAATCATGGGCGTGCCACCTGAGTGTTTCTGTTGCATTTGAATAATCGCACTTAGGAGTTTTAGACATCATGACATTACCAGAGACCCACCAACTCAAACATATTTTCCCCTTGTTATGAACAACACCGGAGTAATAAGTTAGCAAAGTGTTTGATAATGCCACAGCATCTAACTCACAGAATCACGGGCGTGCCACCTGAGTGTTTCTGTTGCATTTGAATAATCGCATTTAGGAGTTTTAGACATCATGACATTACCAGAGACCCACCAAATCAAACATATTTTCCCCTCACTATGAACAACACCAGATTAAGTTAGCAAAGTGTTTGATAATGCCACAGCATCTTACTCATGGAATCACGGGCGTGCCACCTGAGTGTTTCTGTTGCATTTGAATAATTGCACTTAGGAGTTTTAGACATCATGACATTACCAGAGACCCACCAACTCAAACATATTTTCCCCTTGTTATGAACAACACCAGAGTAATAAGTTAGCAAAGTGTTTGATAATGCCACAGCATCTAACTCACAGAATCACGGGCGTGCCGCCTGAGTGTTTCTGTTGCATTTGAATAATCGCACTTAGGAGTTTTAGACATCATGACATTACCAGACACCCACCAACTCAAACATATTTTCCCCTCGTTATGAACAACACCAGATTAAGTTAGCAAAGTGTTTGATAATGCCACAGCATCTTACTCACAGAATCACGGGCGTGCCGCCCGAGTGTTTCTGTTGCATTTGAATAATTGCACTTAGGAGTTTTAGACATCATGACATTACCAGAGACCCACCAACTCAAACATATTTTCCCCTTGTTATGAACAACACCAGAGTAATAAGTTAGCAAAGTACTTGATAATACCACAGCATCTAACTCACAGAATCACGGGCGTGCCGCCTGAGTGTTTCTGTTGCATTTGAATAATCGCACTTAGGAGTTTTAGACATCATGACATTACCAGACACCCACCAACTCAAACATATTTTCCCCTCGTTATGAACAACACCAGATTAAGTTAGCAAAGTGTTTGATAATGCCACCGCATCTAACTCACAGAATCACGGGCGTGCTGCCTGAGTGTTTCTGTTGCATTTGAATAATCGCACTTAGGAGTTTTAGACATCATGACATTATCAAAGACCCACTAACACACACCACAAAATCTTGAATTATCACTGACTGACAAGTGTAGACCAAACCTGCTCATCCGAACCAAACAAATTACATCTGAGACAAGGTTGGTCAAAGCCTTTTTTATTTGTGGTGGCACCTAAAAGAGCCGTTTTGTTGTGTTACCCGTAGTGTGCTATGTGGCATGCTCGACCTACAGGATTTCCCTGCGTTGTGCATTGCAGGGGTGGGTGGTGGTGGTGTGTGTGTGTGTGTGTGGGGAGGGGAGCCATTTGCCTTGGCTTCTGGTCACTGCAAGACTGCCTCTCAGTTAATCTGCAAATGGTCTTCAAGGTTGACTCTAGAAAAGAAAAGGAAGGAAAACAGTGTTTATTAAGTAATGAGTTAAAAGTAAGGGACAACCGTAGCTAGTTGGCATATATTTCACAGCACTGATTTACTGGTCCCTGCAACAAGTCACACACACACACTAAGGGACTAGTCCTTGGAACTAGTCCCAGGGAAAAGTCCCCTGTAGTGTCTACACAAGGGGACTAGCACTTGGCAGGGACAGTCTGATTTGCTCTTTTAAAAAAAGGGCAGTTCACACAAAGGGCTCTGGGCTGATGATGTGTCACCATTTAAAAAGGATACTAGGTGCACATTGATTGATTGAAAGCAAAATGCCATAAAATTAATAGCAATGTCATGGTAAATTATGCACATAATTATTATGAGCAATAATTTAACAAAAATAGAAAGCTTTCTTTCCAAGTTTCCAAAATGTTATATTGTAATACTGATAAAGTTTGGCTCTTTCTTTTCTTGCATATTCTATTTCTAAATTCTTTTGATTGTGTCAGTAAATATTTGTAGTCTGCGTGGCCTATCATATTTCTATCAGTGGACATCAATTTTGTACTTTGATTTTGTTGTCATTTATATTTTTACAATATCAGAACAGGAATTTTTAACCAGGCGATACGGAAGAACATTGTACAAACACTAACCAAAGAAAGGGCGCCCATCAATCTTGAGATTAAAAACAAGCTCATCAGGGAGTGGACCATGGAGCCGCATATCTCTGATAACCCAAGTGGTGACATTCTTGAGGTTGACTTCAAATCCAGGAACTTGAGGAGGAAGCCTTTCAATACCAAGTAGATTACTGGTGACATCAAACTGGCCCTTTCGTAATGCAGCCATGTTATTCTCCAATGGAATAATGGCCACATCAGACTTTTTCTGTGAAGTTAAAAATTGTATAACATTTTCCATAAAATTAAATCCAATCTCTTCTGATATCAGCTTAAAGTACATCTTTTTTAAGAGAGCAAAACCAAAAAGATTGTTCAAAAATTCATTCACTTGTGAAAGATAGGATAACAGAAAGCTACGATGGTCTATTACCAATGCAGTGTTTGCAAAGATCAGGGTTGTCACAAAGATTTGAAGTAAGTGACTAAATTATTGGAGTACACATAGGCAGCTGATTTTGCCAACTTTTTATAAGGAATCAGAACAATGGCCCAGTAGAAAAGCTGACCAAGATCATAAAGTAGGAGGCAATGTTTTGCTACTTGTGACATAAAGTGGTGATGCAAACCAAAAATTATTTTTTCAATAGAATCAAATCTGAACAAACCAGAAAAACACTAAAAAATTTGGATCTGAGCAAAACACAGGTTAAATACTTGGGAGGGTGTGGGGTGGTGCGGAGTTGGGGATAACTAACTTTATTAAAACCAAACCAATCAATAACTAGTATCGTCCAATCAATGAGAATCGATAGTCACAAGAAAAATTACATCGATTGTTTGTAATCCCCTGGCACTGATGCAACTTGGTAGAATCTCAATTATCAAACTTCACCTTACTGGTAAGTCTTGTTCAATTTTTCAACTATCATTGATGAAAATCTATGGTAATCGATGAAAATCGATAAAATTAAAAGTCACAAAATTTTCCTTCATCAATTTTCATTAATTTCTGATATCATTTGATTACTGGTAATTAGCATTGATTGGTATTGGTTGATATTGATTATCATCAATTTCATTGATTGGTTAGACCAGGATTGCCAAGTTATAGCAGATTGTTCACAATGAATCAAAATTATCACGTATTTCAACAACAAGCTTATTTCAATTTTAAAATAAGGGAAGTCTAGAATCAAAAAGCAAACAATTCTTGCACCACAAGTATTATGCATCAGTCAATTCCAGCTGCGCCCATGCCCCCCCCCCCCCCCGGGCTAACCCCCGGGCATTAGCATTTTTTTTCTCTTGGATGGCAAATTCCCCAGGGGTGGGGACACTTAAGCTACCAAATGCCCCGCGGTGGGGACAAAGAAAGAGGGCAAATGCCCCGCCCCCGGGATCGTACGTCCCCAATCAACACTGCAGCAGCTTTCATTCATTGCACAATAATGCCACTTTCAGCATTAAATGTGTGATTTGTTTTCTTTCTGTAGGCCTGCCTCTCCGTCTTCTATTGTTTGTAATGGCACTATCCGATGTTAATAAACTTAATAACGCCAAACATGGTATTTTAATACTTCACAGACAACACTACATGATAGTTGACTGTTACTTAAATGTTTGAAAACAGTTCGCTAGTAAACAAAAATCAGTTGACATTGTAAAAGTCATCCGTTGTGAATAATATGCGAAAGTATAAAACGTCGATCCCTATACACGTTTTTAGAATTTAATAATCGATCATTATAGTTTAAGAGTCATCGCGACTAAAATTAATTTTATTTAAATCCTTGAACAAAGAAGCATGCGTACGTCGATTCACGTTGATGGTTCCCGATCTCGCTATATATAGTGATAGCTCAAGTTGTGCCTTGATAAGCAATGAAGAAATGCATAAAATCGAGAAAACCTCCACTAGTTTGTCCAGTCCATGGCGGTCGATCCGATCTGCGACGAATTGCTGGTCCTTTGCGATAAAATCCTCCATGTTTGGATTTCGAGTAGGAAACCACAAGTGTGTCAAAACCCCGTGGAAGGCAAATGCCTGACCCCCGGGCCATGCCAAATTTGCTTATGCCCCACCCCCGGGACTGACAAGGTGTGCAAATGCCCCGCAGTTGCCGGGGGGGGGGGGGGATGGGCGCAGCTAGAATTGACTGATGCATTAACATTACCACCACCCCCTCAAAAATACTAATATGGACCAGGGCAAAGTGCATTTTTAGCAGAGACAAATAAAAATAATCCAACAATTTATTATGATAACAGAGTATATAAAGATAAAATGAAGAAGTTCAACTTACCCCTGCCCTTCCCAGTTTTGTGAGATAATTGTCAGGTCCTTACTACTTCAGTTTAAACAGGAGGTAGACCCAGTCTGGCGCACTCTCTCCATCCACACGTCCTTCTGAGAGTAGCTTCGAGAAAGCTGTTGTGATTCCTTTCTCCTGCACCACTGAATCAAACACATTACGTTTACACACTCCGGTGATTTGGTTCAGCAAATTTACCGCGGTTTCCCGCATTTTCTTCTTTTTGAAGGCAGGAGACAGGTCTTCATCGGCCCTAAGTTCGTTTAGGCTTCTCTTCCTCTTTGATGTGCCTTAACTCTTGGTTGTGCTGAGGAAATGGCACTCTATTTGGTTTTGGCGGGCTCGGAGTGGTAGGAGGAGCTGGCGGGAAACTTGTGGATGCAGCTCCAGAGAGACAAAATTAAACCCATTGATCCAAGCCCTGATCAATTGGAAATCCTCCGTTTGAAAGAATGGGGCGTCTAGTGTCTTTTGGCGCAGGATTCCAACGACAAGGCCAAAGGCTGATGCGACATACACATTTTCTGCTCGACGACTGGAAGCCGAAAACCAACTGGCGGGCGCGGGAAAGCCATCGCATCCGACCAGATCATCTAAGGCGATTTGTCGGTATTCGTCTGGAAATACCTGGGCGAAACCTGACGAACAGAACCTGGAAGGTTTGCCCCCACATTTCACAGAATTTAGTGCAAACCACGACTTCTCTGCATCAAGCGAAGCGGACAATACTCGATGTAAAAGCAGATCGCTCGTTTCACTGCCACTACTGTCCTCCATTCTCTCTAGAATCCACTGACGATGTTGCCGACGATAAATCGCGATATATATTTTTGAATGCGGCGCCACTTTGCGAAACCAGTACCATATAAAGATAAATGCAATTACTTCCATTGTATAGTTAGTTGTACTTTTACATTTACTAGCCATATTTGTGAAAACAAGGTTAATATGTTTTGGAACGGTAGCGAGCGCGTACTGATAACAAGTCAACCGCATTCCACTAACTGTGGGCGCATATGCGTCGGACTGAAACTAGAATTGATTCGTTCGAAAACATTCAGGCCAACATTTAACACCGGGCTGAAGTTGTCTGCCAATTCGATTTGAGCGAGAAATAGTAAAATTAGAGCTGAGAATCAGTAGAAGAACTATAAAATACGTGTATAAATAGTTCCAAAATACTTCAAAAAGATTTTTCAAACGCAGTCAGCCGTCCCAAAGGAAGTATATTTGTTGTGTGACATAGCAATAGTGGAGTATCATTTGCATTTTATTTAGTTTGATACAGGTTTAGGTACGGAATAACTCGTAACGCAACACATCACCTGTTAGTAATATAATTTTATTGTTATTCTTACCGCACGTTTAGCTCATCTCAATGCCCTTTACATCCAACTCAACACTTTTACTGCGAGAAAGACCTTCACAAACATCGCACATTTATTACGACTTGAAACTTGTATGCACGTTTCGGGTAATGAAGAACTTTTCACATGACGTTTAAGTTATCAGTAAAATGGCTTTATTGTAAACCTTACCGTATATTTAGCTTATCTCAATCACTTTTACACCCAAATCGATAACTTTTCTATAAGAAATGACGGCACAAACATCGTACATTTTCCTTGTATGGTTATTTCCGGTAGGGAATAACTTTTCACGTGACATCTCACTTATCAGTAAGACAATTTTACTGTAAACCTTATCGTATATTTAGCTCATCTCAATCCTCTTTGCACCCATCTCAACACTTCTGCTACGAGAAATAGCGACGCAAACATCGTATTTCCTAAGGCTAAAGCTCGTATGAGTGTTTCCGGTGTGCAATAACTTTTCACTTGACATTTTAATCATCAGTGAAATAGTTTAACTGTAAACCTTACCGTATATTTAGCTCATCTCAATGGCCTTTACACCCATCTCAACACTTTTACTATGAGAAATGGCGACACAAACAGTGAACATTTACTAAGACTTGAAGCTCGTATGAGCATTTCCGGTATGGAATAATCTTCCACGTGACATTTCAGTTATTTGTAAAATCGTTGTGTTGTAAACCTTACGTATATTTAGTTCATTTCAATGTCCTTTGCACCTATCTCAAACATATTTTTAACAGAAATGGGGACACAAACATCGTACATTTACTAAGAGTTAAAGCAGGTGGACTTAAAGCTTGTATGAGCGTTTCCGGTATGGAAGAACTTGGCACGTGACACTTCCTTTGACGCAACGGTGAATTAATTGGAATACTTAGCGGCTTTGGTGCTGTTCGTTTCAATGCTTTCTACATCAATCTCAACGCGCCTATTTGAGAAACGGACACACACGACAAGACTTTTTTTTTTTCACAAAGCCCGATTTTATTTGGAATCCTACTCATATTATCCTACTTCTCCCCAGAGGCTTCTGTTACACATACTTCAACGTCCTAAAAACCTCATTAACCTCATTATACTGACAGAAGCTACAATAGGTTTCTCTAAAAAAGCGAGAGATAAAGCTTTCATCAGTAGACTGTAGTTTGTGTCGTGATTCGTCGGTTCCGTCAAAGGTTTCAGTACGGTAGTCAAGTATTTGCACAGTTGGTAAGTCAGGGACCCACAGAATGAGACTATGGGTCGCATGGGTATGTTAGGTTTGTGCAGTTTCGGTAGTCCGTAAAGTTTCGGTGGTTGTGGTACACGGCACCTCAGTCTGTTGTAGCGTTGAATGTCAATAGCGTCAGTTTTCTTGAGGTCAAGTAGTTTGCTGTTGAGTTTGCGTTGAAGTGCTGGCGTCAAAGTTCCTTCGATAACAATTAGTATGCCTTCGAGATATTATTAGATGTTGGCGCCTAACTGTCTACCACATATAAAAGGTTTCCTTTACTGAGAACGTCTTAAATTAAAAATTTCTGACCCACAACGGAGATTTCTTAGCAAATCACTGAACCCATGTAGCCAATTATCCAGCTGACGACGGGTTACCATTCACACCCACAAAATTAAATTGTTTTTTGAACAGCTATTTTTGTCGCACTTGTATCTTTGAAAGTAGAAGGTTTAGTTACCACGCCGAATTATTTTGTATTCGCCTTTGCTGGATAGTCACACTTAAACTTCCATCCACTTTCATCCAAAACTTTAAAGATAGTCCTGTTGGTAACCTTTCAAAGACAGAAGAACCTGCTCACCAAACGGATATTGCTCTGGTACGCATTCAATGTCTTCTGACCCAATTATGATAAAGAAAAAAAATTAGGGACCACATGCAATGCCATCAATAAAGTATGACTTTTTGTTTGTCACGTAAATTAGGGCATGTCAATGAAGTACTCATTGTCATCAGACGTCAGTCGGTTCAGGACTAATCTGTGATCGAAGCAAAGGTGAGTTTTCAATTCTGTTGCCTTTTAGCTTTGAATATGCGCAAGATTTCTTACTCAGAAAAAGAAAATCTTTCTGGGCTCAAACTTTGAACTGATTACTTCTAAAGTGAGGCGTTCTTATTACTTTACGTCATATTTTGGCATGTGAGTTTACAAATAAAATCCTAAGAGGGACCATTTCTATGAAAGGTTTTGTACGATCTTTTACTGTGGTGTTGTTATCAATATAATCTGATACATGCCTTATCTTTCCCTCCCCAACTTCCTACAAATTCCTCACTTTTTTGACATATAAACATCTTGTCACGTTATACCAATTTTGAAAGTAAATAACTATTTTGTTGCAGTTTTCCCGGCAGCAAATGACACATTCTGTTGAACAAATTTGGTTCAGTTTGCCATCTCTTGATGTCTGAGTTTCGTCTCTTTACCTTTCCGTGTGATAACATGCTCTGAACTTCACATAGATTTCCTTGTTTGCTCGCCATGTTGTCACGTAATACCACTTTTGAAAGAGAATACCTATTTTGGGGGAATTTTGCAGGTAACAAATGACAAATCGTGTTAAACTAATTTAGCACAGTATTCCATCTCTCGATGTCTGAGTTGCTCTGAACTCCACATGGATTTCCTTACGTGGTCGCCATCATGTCTCGTTATACCGCTTTTCAAAGTGAATAACTGTTTTGTCGGAGTTTTCCCGGTAACAATTGACAATTCCTGTTAAACTTCTTTGGTTCAGTATTCCATCACGCGATGCCTGAGTTCCGTCTCTTTACGTTTTTGTGTGGTGACATACTCCAAACTTCACATAGGTTTCCTTGTTTGTTCGCCATGTTGACACGTAATACAACATTAGAAATTGAATAACTATGTTTTGGGAGTTTTCCCGGTCACAAATGACACGACATGTTAAACTACTTTGGTTGAATATTCCATCTCTCGATGTCTCAGTTCCGTCTCTCCTTAAGTGGTTGCCAGGCTTGTTACGTAATGCAACATTAGAAATTGAATAACTATCTTTTGGTTCTAATTTCCCGGTAACAAATGACACATCCCGTTAAACTACTTTGGCTCAGTGTTCCATCTCTCGATGTCTCAGTTTCGTCTAAAGTTACCTTTTCTTATGATAACATGTTCTGAACTTCACATACATTTCCTTAAGTGGCCGCCATCTTGTCATGTAATGCAACTTTTGAAAGTGAATAACTATTTTTTGGGAGATTTCCCGGTGGCAAATGGCACATCCTGTTAATCTACTTTGGTTCCGTATTCCGTCTCTCGATGTCTGAGTTTAGTCTCTTTACCTTTTCTTATGATAACATGCTCCGAACTTTATATGGATTTCCTTAAGTGGCCGCCATCTTGTCACGTAATACAACATTAGAAATTGAATAACTATTTTTGGGGAGTTTTCCCGGTAACAAATAACACATCCTGTTAAACTACTTTGGTTGAGTATTCCATCTCTCGATGTCTCGGTTCTGTCTCTTTACCTTTTCTTGTGATGACATGCTCCGAACTCCACAGAGATTTCCTTAAGTGGCCGCCATCTTGTAACGTAATACAACATTAGAACTATTACAGATATATGAGCAACTTTAGAGCTTTAGAAGTTTTAGAAGGATTTGAAAGTTGATAACAGACACGATAAATTCTTGAGCTTTAGAGGTTTGAGAACGATAACAACAGACATGAGCAATTCTAGAACTTTAGAAGTCAGAATTTTAGACGTCTCATAAGACCGATCTTACACTCGTTTCATATTCTCAATGACCTTTTCTATCTAGAACAATTCTAGAATGCTATAGAACCTTCTAATGCCAATACCTGCCCCCTTATGGATTGTATGGTGTACTAAAGCTCGGAAAGTTCGTCAACTACAAAAAGTTTTGAATCGCCTGGTACTTCCCAACAAACATCGAATACTCCAGGGAGGTTTATTTTGAATAAGAGTTAATTTCTGCACTAATTCTGTGAGTTTCTCACTACTGTCGAGGACATACCAACGTTTGTAGTATGCACAAGCTTTTTTCTGAATCGCTTTACAATACTAAACAAATAACGAACGTTTCCAGGGCGTTTAAACAAACGTTCCGTTGAAATTCTTGGAAAATTTCAGCCACGGTATAATTTGTTGTCATTCCGTATAAACTTGATTCTTTAGTCACAATTTTGGGCCATTCCGCAAATCATTCCATAATGCCATTGTCCGCAAACTCGTCAGTTGCCCCTCTTACCCTCACCGGTCTGTACAGGCCTTGTCAAAGTGTCTTCGATAACATTTAGTATGCCTTCGAGATATTATTAGATGTTGGCGCCTAACTGTCTGCCACATATAAAAGGGCTTCCTTTACTGAGAACGTCTTAAATTAAAAATTTCTGACCCACAACGGAGATTTCTTAGCAAATCACTGAACCCATGTAGCCAATTATCCAGCTGACGACGGGTTACCATTCACACCCACAAAATTAAATTGTTTTTTGAACAGCTATTTTTGTCGCACTTGTATCTTTGAAAGTAGAAGGTTTAGTTACCACGCCGAATTATTTTGTATTCGCCTTTGCTGGATAGTCACACTTAAACTTCCATCCACTTTCATCCAAAACTTTAAAGACAGTCCTGTTGGTAACCTTTCAAAGACAGAAGAACCTGCTCACCAAACGGATATTGCTCTGGTACGCATTCAATGTCTCCTGACCCAATTATAGACATGCATAAGAATGATAAAGAAAAAATTTAGGGACCTGATAAACAATGCCATCAATAAAGTATGACTTTTTGTTCTCACGTAAATTAGGGCATGTCAATAAAGTACTCAACATATGTTCATTTAACTGCAGTTAGTCATCAGACGTCAGCGGTTCAGGACTAATCTGTGATCGAAGCAAAGGTGAGTTTTCAATTCTGTTGCCTTTTAGCTTTGAATATGCGCAAGATTTCTTACTCAGAAAAAGAAAATCTTTTTGGGCTCAAACTTTGAACTGATTACTCCCAAAGTGAGGCGTTCTTATTACTTTATTTCATATTTTGGCATGTGAGTTTACAAATAAAATCCTAAGAGGGACCATTTCGGTGAAAGGTTTTGTATGATCTTTTACTGTGGTGTTTTTATCAATATAATCTGATACATGCCTTATTTTTCCCTCCCCAACTTCTTACAAATTCCTCACTTTTTTGACATATAAACAAATTCACCCAGCCACCAAAGAGGACGAGAATATGTATAATTTTCCCCTACTGGAATAAATTATCAGCATGAAGTTTTGCCGCCAAGACAGTCAACAGAACAAAGACCTGCGTTAAAGCGGAATATTGTCTCTACAACAGGTTTAGAGCAAGTGATTTTACTTACCCGTAAAATAGACAGTTAAGTAGTACGGTCCGAGTAAGCAGATGCCACAATTTTATTAGCCAAACCAAATTCAACGAATTACGCAGTTCGAAGGTTCGAAAGTTGTCCCAGCTAAGTTTGGCTCAGTGATTCAGTGCACAACTACAGACGCTAGGATGCTCCTCACTACAAGAGTAGTTACGAAAAACCGGCTGAACTGCTATAAACCAGTTCGTTCGCTTCGCTCCTCGATCTGATCGCCTACTTTTACAAGTTCCTAATGTCTCAACAGCCATCTATGGTCAAAGGACTTTCTCTTTCTGCGCCCCAAAACTTTGGAACACTCTATACCTCAAACTGTAAAACAAGCTGAAACTGTAGCCATTTTTAAAAAGAAACTTAAAACGTTTCTTTTTTGTGACCATTTCAAACTTTAGGTTTATATCTTAGTTAGTCACATAGAGTAGTTATAGCTACATCCAAGGTAGGCTAGTTATGTTACGTTTTTATTCTTAGTTTATACTGTAAGTGCGTTGCGAATGTTTATTTTTTATTATTATTATTATTAAATTTATTTGCATATTTCACACATACAGTTACATACATACATAGCATATTAACTCACTCTAACACTCAGTAACAATAACTCACTCTCACTCTCACAATAACAACATTAACTTACTCTCAATCTCACTCTCACTCTCACAGTAACAATATTAACGCACTCTCACTCTTACACATAAAAACATTACATTATTGCATATCCGTTTTAGCCTTACAATGTATGAATATACCTTTATAAAATAAATAAATCTATAATAGAGTTACAATATCCATTTTTCTCTAAATTTATCTAAATTGTTATTTTTGGTACAAATATACTAGACCGGTGCGCGACAAATTTTGACGCGCGTCATTTTATGACTTTACAAGCAGATCGCGGTTATTGGAAATTACGCTCGCTCCCTTAGCACCGCTTAACTGAAGTCCTGAGGACTTCAGTTTACCAAAATAGTCTTATCAATGCAGGACGACAAAGAGAAAAGTGAAATAAACACGCTTCTATGCGTGGTCAATATGTGCGAGGTGTTCGTTAAGCTGTTTATGATCGCAGTTATCGTGGAGACGTAACATCTGCGTAACATACAGCGATCGCGAAAACACGTGTGTGTGTCTTTTTTTGGGGGGATTTTTTTTTTGCGGAATTCTGGTGTTATTATCAGTTTCTCACACTTTACTGACTCACACCGCAATACAATGCTTAATTACAATGGCTTGCGCTCTATTGTTTATGGAGGCAGAGTTATGAATTCATTAGAACACTCGCGGGAAGTTTAAAAGTGGTCAAATCAACTCCCGTGGGGGGGCTCTGTTGGACGTATTTGCATGTAAGTTCAGTTTTGCGGGAGTTGGTTTCAGAAAAGCTGAAATCGATAACACTTCCAACTGTCAGATTTGCGCGAAAACTCGGCAAGTGAGTCTTTAAATGTCAAGCATAAATAGCCATATGAACGCTAACTTGCTTACATCTTATTTCTCGAGATTTTCAATCTAAAAGTGTCGGTCCCATACAGACGGAGCGTAAAAATAGCTACATTTGAGGTCGAAAACGATAATGCTTCCCAAACAGCTACACACCTAAAAACAGTCGCATTTGCTTTATTAACATCCCTTCTACAAAAGCCATATGAACGCTAACCAGTAAACTTAACCGTTTTCCCGTAAAATTAAAACTTCCGAGTGGTGCTGACCGGTTTTGCCCAACTTTCTTTGTTATTTTGTGTACTTTCGCTAACGAGCTTTCAAATGTTCGCGCGAGAAAGGGCGTAAAAGTCCCGGATGTGTCGCGGCATTCTGGGCGATGCGCGGTTGTAAGAAATCAGAAAAAATATCGCTTTTTTACGAGACTACGGCAGGCATGTTGGCTTTAATTCGGCCGTGTGGGATTGTAGTCAATATGACGGAAATGTTTACCTGTGAATCACTGACACAAGTATTCTTGTTCTTACTCAAAACGTTTTGTGACAACACTGATGACTTTAAAAGAGTTAAGTTTGTAGGGTATGACAGGGCTTGTGGCCTTGTCCCGTTCTTGATTAATCAAGCCTCGAATGGTAGCGCCGGGGCCAAGGTTTTGTTGAACAATGTCAAGTTTTTGGTTGATATTTTTCATGTTTCAAAACACACAGAAGAAACCTGCATGCCACCCGATAATCCAAACTGCAAATATCATCCATCATTACCACAATTTGAAATAATTAGAGGTGCCAATACCGAATCTTGCGAACAAGGTTTCCGCCGACTTAACATGTATTTTATTTTTTCACCTTACCAGAAAAATGACACAATTTAAGCGAAATGTACTCTTCTGGTTTGTTAATGAATGCTTTAATTGTGATTTGGAGAAGGATTTAAAAGCTAAAGGAGTCATGTAATCGAAAAAGGAAATTCAAATTCAAATAAATCACCGTATCTTTCTCAATACATATGTCTTATGCATTAAGTCGTCCACTAATAAAAATTATACACCTTATAGACTCAGTCGACACCTAGATGTTGAGTCAAGTTCGGGAATAGACATTTTATACACTTTTGACTCTTGACGCATATATGGTGTATAAAGTGTATAAATTATACACTTTATACACAATATACAGAATAGACACCGAGATGTTGGGTCAGTTCGGGAATAGACACTTCATACACTTTTGACTTTAGACGTATATTAGACGTCTAAAGTGTATAAATATACACCTTATATACAATATACAGAATAGATACCGGAATACACTTTAGACGTCCTAATATACATTCAAGTCAAAAGTGTATAAAGTGTCTATTCCCGAACTTGACACAACATCTCGGTGTCTATTCTGTATATTGTGTATAAAATGTATAATTATACACTTTAGACGTCCACTGTCAAAAGTGTATACAAAGTACTATCTCACTGTATTTCGAGAATAGACACTATACACAATATACACTGTAAATTGATGTTAATCTAAACTGTATATTCTGCAATACCGCGGCTTAGTGGATATGTTGGAGGGACGTGACATTGCGATGCAGAAGGTACGGAAGATAGTCAAGATGTGTGTTTTCTTCCTCGTGTCTCTCGATGAATTTTAGCTCCACTCGAAGTTTCCGATCCTCAGTGAACAGAACGTCTGCATTCTCCACCGTAAGCTCCCAAAGAAACGTTGGCGAACTTAAAACACTTCGCTGTTTGAAAATTCGATTTAATGCGCGCGCGCATTAAATCTATGCAACGTATTTTGGAGCTCAAAATACTAACTGCACCGGGAGTGGGAGGGGAAAATTGTTCATCCCATCACCATACTATTATCAGGACTCGCCTTGCAAAAATGTTTATTGTCACAGCTTTTTTAAATAAGAAATTATCAGGATGTGTTTTTACTATGAAAGAGCAAGACATTAAATGGCCATAACTGACTTAACCGGTCGACTAATGTCCCACCCCTAGACAGCCGATTCGCATGTCGACAGTACAACCAGTCAGCGGATGCAATTTAGCGCGCCAAATGCGCCAAAGCAGGCAAAGAAATCGCCAGAGAATCTTCAAAGAATGGATGAGTGGACGATTTTCACGAGAAAAATGGCGTTGTTAAGCATGGCGAGAATAAACACAGGAAATACGATGAATGGGATGAAGCGGAGGCGTCGAGAACAAAACAAGACAAACCGAAAGCACTGCACTGCAATTTGTTTATCATTATTAGTTTTGAAAGTGGTTGTTGTTGAGTTTTTATTAATCTATCTGTCTTGTCTTTGGGTGACATTCAGTTGACTCTTTTAGTGATATTGCATGCGGCTTGTAATGTTGACAGCCTTGCCCTAGGACACCTTCTTAGATCATTTTGTTGCCACACAAACAAAGTACACCACGCGACTAAAACTGAGTGAATTGCAAAGGAAAAGATATGTTTCCTTTAAATGGGATTTAAGTGATGTCACTTAAATATTGTCTTTTATTTCCTTGCCTTTAAGTGGAAACTTAAAGGATTATTAAATGGATTTACAAGGGAAAATAATAACATGTTTCTTTAAAGAATTTAAGTGCCGGCTCTTAATTGTGGTAAGACATTTACCTAGCTTTAATATCCAAAGTAAAGCTTATTAATGGCTTTGATCGATTTAAGTAACGCTTCGCGTAAGAACTATAGAGAATTTGGCAACGCGGCAGGAAGTCATCCGGTGTCTGTTTCCAATTAAGTAATTAAAATACGGCTACGTGATTGGCTGAAATTAGAAAAATAGTGATAAATAGGCCAAAAATATACAGAAAATACATTTTTATGGTCCAAATATGGACTATACCTATTGTTCTTTCTGTCACGAAAGTTTCGTCACAATCGTATGTGGGGAACCATGGTAACGACAGAAGAACGTGTGCTCCATCTGTGGCCGCCATCTTGGATTTGACGAGTTCGCGTCCATTTCTTCACTGCAGCTAGTCGTCTTGGTTCAAATTTCCTTGTCTTTTCGTATTACAAGAGCCACTCTGCTGGAGGATGCCTTTTGCAGCAGTGCTTTGTCGTTCGTTCTATTCTAAATAGGGTTTTGGTGACCCCGAAGTCCTCGCACCGCGTAGAAAGCTGAGAAAGCGATCGAGTTCCATTTGGGCTTATCGTTTTGTGGGATTGTGCAATGTGGTGGAAAGCACAATGATCGGAAGCGAAATCTTTGTGTGGCGCGTGCATACAGAATCGAATTTAAAGGTTCAACTCGTAAATATCGAACGAATGCACAGGTCAGTAGCTTTTGTTTTATTTTGGATCACCGGTATGAACTGTATATAAACCAAAGAGTGATATGAGAGTTCGAATGCTCTGAAATTAGGTCTCAATAATTTCAGTTCTCCTTTTCGGAGCCGTGAACTTCTAAATAAAATTTGAAAAACCATGTCTGTTGTGTATCTTATGTATTTTCGTCACTTTTCCGAGCCTCTAGAGATCGTTTAGGATGATGATTTGCTCGCCGGTTGATCGCCGTCAAGTAAATTAGACTTTCCCTGCCTTGGCGCGTATCCCTTCCCGCGTGATCTCGGGGAGTGGGTAAATTGGACTGTAATTTCTAAGTATAAATAGCACCGGTTACACAAGGTAAAGCTAATTTTATGACCAGAAACTTTATGGCCTAAGGCGTTGCGTACTGAGTATGAAGCAACATTGCTTGCGGTCTCGTGTTAAGATTTTCCGGGGTTTTCACCGTTTTTGTACAAACTTTAAGCTTAAGTTCTTATGCTTAATTATATATATAAGTTCTTATGTTTTTTATGTCGGGAAAAATGTTCAAAGATTAAGATTATAAAACCAGGTAACGAAAAAGTAGCTAGCTAGCAGACTTTATTTGCGAACTGCGACGTCAAAATGTCACGATATTGGTCACATTTCATTGCGTGGATTTGCGTGTGAACCAGATCCAAAATAGATGCCGCGTACTGCACAAAGCAATGAAATGAGGGTAAATGATTGATGAAACTGTCAAAGTTACGACGAAAACAAGGCAAAATATGGGTCAAATGTCGCTTTCGATCTCATCATCTTCGGAAACTCGTGGTTCCCCACATACAATTTTTCTTAAACTTTGCGTCCAGAAGGATCTTTATTTAAAGAAACTTCTTAGCTAATTTCAACGCTTCCTTCGAATACTAGGATTTTGTAATTTTCCTGAAACCATTTGAATTTCGCGCTAATAACTTTTTATCCAATGAGAAAGCTAATTTAAGGCTTATTAACACGTCTCCTCACGGTAGGAAATAACGGCTCCCATTGCCGCGGTCTATTGTTCTCTACTATAGTTCTTACGCGAAGCGTTACTTAAAATAACTTTACTGGAAGACTTAAATACACAGTTTTTCAAGTAAGGTGGTGAACTAAATTTAAGTCATCTTAAATGCTCTTAAAGACATATTAAAGCATGATACTAACTTTAAGTAATGTAAGAGTCTTAAATTGTAAAATTAAAGATTTTTTGATTCTTCAAGTGATCTTTATTTTTTTCGTAAAGACAAGTAAATCTACCATTTCGTCCTGTGAGAGATGAAACATGACACTTTTTCCGTTTTTTCATCCTCCGTGTGTTTTTTTGTATTTTTCCTTTTTCTTATTTCGAATTGTAACGTATTTAGAGTTTAACTTTGTATGTTATCTCTGTCTCTTAAGCTTGTTATTATAGTATCACGTAACATACTTGTGTTACATATTTTCAAATTTCAAATCGTAACGTTTTAAGTTTTTACGTTTTTTCATGTTGTAATGTAAGCTGTTTTATCCTATGTTATTCTAGTATCATATTGTATACCCTTAGTTTAAATTGTAACGTTTTTGCCCTCAGAGTCATTCTCTTTAAGACCCCGAAGAAGAAATGTTGGTTAAAATATACACTCACTTTCCCTACCGTTGCATCAGCATTGCTTTTTTAACGTATTTGGTTCCTTCTTTTTTTATTTTTATTGGATCCGGTACTTTTATTTTGTTACGGTGGTCCATGCGAAGTTAATTGGTCACAGAGAGCGCAAGGCATCAAGAGAAGACTCAACAGCTTTCCCATGATCCCTTGCGCCTTATACTTGCGCCACAGCGTCTGTGGTCGATGTATGAACCAGGGTCACGTGGGGTCCAGGAATTATTAAAAGAAATAAAATGATAACAAAGGAATCACATGTAAGAAGAAACATGAAAGTCAGCCTCCGAACAGTGTGACTCTCTGGCAGTTTTTAATCCTACTCAAACGTAGGGTTGGGCATCCTCGGAGACCCAGGGGCAGATAGTTGGGGCGAGAGGCAGGTAAAACGAGCGAAATCAGTGCGAACTGAAGCCTGGTGCGAACGAAAGTTTACAAGACGGGCGGGAACAGCAAGGATACCTTTAACGCACTAGATCAAGAGCCCATTTGCGTTCTTGCTTCTGATTGAGCACAAATTTTGTGGTATTGTATTTTTTGTGCCCAATCGGCGATCAGCTTATTTCACTGTTCCTTTCGTGACGTCTTATACAGAGTGTAACTTTGCTAAATCTTGTACCTAGGTTCGTTCGTTCGATAGGCTTACGATTAAAGAAAGTTTTTAATAGTAATATGCGAACCCACAAAGCCGAGAAATCGAGAAATTTGGCACGAAATTCAGATTGAGGTATTGTGAAAAATTCGCACCTAAGGTGTGAACGTTTAGAAGCGTGCCGTTTGGAGTCGTTTGGAGCAAACGCACACACATAAATCCGGCCAAATGGAAAAGCTGGACTGGACTCTAGACTGGACTCTAGACTGGACTCTGGACTAACTTTTATTGACTTGTAAAAATATGAAATAGACTTATTATTTTACTAAGCAGTAAATAAAAATTATATAATACCAAACAAGTTAGGGATGGGCCATTATTTTTTCGGGGGGGGGGGAGGAAGACTTTTTCTCCATCAATTTTTTTTTCGTGACTGAAAGCTTTGTATGAATTTCATTTCACTGGTTTGCAATAAATTTTTTGCTTTGTGCCGCTATGCAAGATTTTTAATTCTTAATATTTCGTGCGCGCTTGTCTAACACAACTGTAACTGATGGGCTCTGAACTTATGGGGTCTCTATGAATCAATCTCCAGCCTCGTCTTCATTTTGTTAGAGAAACAACATGACACTCAGGATGGGCAAAAGAAATTGACCAATGTGTATTTTCATCCACTCACTGAATGTGTCAATAAGCAGGCACCCCACTACTCATCTTTTACCCCCACCGACACACAGAGAGACATTATTTGTTCAGGCCCATGACGACGTTCTTAAGGATAAACTTGGTCTTTAAAGACAGTCATGTTTTTTTTCTCTAACGAAATGAAGACAAGGCTGGAGATTGATTCATAGAGACCCCATAAGTTCAAAGCCCATCAGTTACAGTTGTGTTAGACAAGCGCGCACGAAATTTCAAGGAATAAAAATCGTGCATAGCGGCACAAAGCAAAAAACTTATTGCAAACTAGTGAAATGAAATTCATACAAAGCTTTCAGTCACGAAAAAAAAATTCATGCAGAAAAAAAATCTTCCTCACCCCGAAAAAAAATATAATGGTCCATCCCTAACTTGTTAGGTATGATTTTAAGTGAGTCATAATTTTACTTTATTTTTAATTATTAACTGGTTAGTAAAATATTTAGTCTATTTCCTATATTTTACAAGTCAATCAAAGTCAGTCCAGAGTTCAGTCCAGAATCCAGTCCAACGTCCAATCCACAGTCCAGTCCAGCTTTCCATTTGGCCCATAAATCCTAATACGTATACATAAATCCTAACTGCATGCTTCTAAAAGTTCACACCTAAGGTGTGAACTTTTCACAATACCTCAATCTAATTTCCGTACTTGTTGTTTTCTTTTCCCTTGATTACCCCTGCCACATTTCTCGATTTCTCGGCTTTGTGGGTTCGCATATTACTTTTAAAATCTTTCTTCGGTTCGATGGTAGGTCTATCAAAGACGGCGAGACGAAAAGTTTATTACAGTACGCACGAGTGACAACAAGTTACAAGATTTAGCAAAGTTACACTCTGTATAAGACTTCACGAAAGGAACAGTGAAATAAGCTGATCGCTGATTGGGCACAAAAAATACAATGCCACAAAATTTGTGCTCAGTCAGAAGCAAGAAAGCAAATGGGCTCTTGAACTAGTGCGTTTTAAAAAGTATCCTCTAGGGGCTGTTTCCGCCCGTCTTGTAAACTTTCGCTCGCACCAGGCTTCAGCTCGTACCGATTTCGCCCGTTTTATCTGCCTTCTGCCCCTGGTTCTCCGAGGATGAGGGTTGGGGAGACTGAATGCGTATTGAAATAGGGAGTCTATATGTTTTAAGACTATAAAAATTATGATGGCTTAGCATGATGTACTTAGTTGTTTAATATTTTTTGGCAAAATTATGGCGAGTGGTAGGTACCTCAGTTATGGGGACATATCTCCGGTATAATATATGTCTCTATACATGAAGTACTCATTTGCTTTGTATGTTGGACCGCTGTGAAAGTTGCCGACATGCGAGGTTCCAGGAGGTTCCAGAAGATTCCACAGAGGACAGGGCTGAAAAACGACTGCGCAAGTCAATGTCCTGCGGTAACGATTGTGGGCTCAGGCGCGGGCTCATTCAAAATGGAGGCCTCTTAGCGGGAAAAAAACAGCTCGAGTTTAAAATGAAAAAATAAGGACACCGTTAAAAAGATAATAATTTCGTTTAAATTTTTGAAGAGGAACAATATTTTTCCAAAAATTTAGAGGGTGTACAAATTATACAAAAATTGTTCTCGCACGGAAAAACGACCTTTCGCGTGACATAGTCGGAAAGTTGCGAGCCGGCTGGATTATAAGGTACTGTTTACGGTATTGTTTTGGCTTTTTCTGACCACTTTTTCATCTGTTTTCGCAAACTATTGGTTTGCTGGGAAAACCAGAAATGCCTAAGAGTCCTGTTTTGGGTGTATTAGGCCCTCAGGCGCACTGTGCCTCCGGAGACTTAGCTTGTCTAAAACATCGCCGATCGATCGAGCGTCAGGACAGTCGCTGGTTGAGTCCTTTACTGAAAGACAATCAAAACAATTTCAGACATTCCTGTAATTTCCAGTCCGCCTTTTTAAGATTTTGAACAGCCACGGAAAAGGAAAAGAGAATCATCATTTCACTGGAGTTGACAGCATTTTAAAAAGCCCTGTACAGACACCAGACAACCGCTCCAGAAAAGAATATTACATCGAAAAGCAATGAAGCAGTTTACTGATAAAACAGCCCTGGACTCTTGAAGGACCTCCTTGCTAAAATTACGGGTAGTCAAAACTTTTCCAGCAAAAGAAAAGAGCAACCAGGACAGTCATTTACCTCTGTTTCACAAAATTGAGCACTATTTTAGGTGTCATATTTTGATTTAATTTAACTGGAAGATGGGTTTTTAATTCAGTTAAAGTTCATGGGTGATGGAACACTGGAAACAAATTTTCTAAACTTCTTGACAGACTACATTACAAGGACTGCATTACAAAAGGGAAGTGGACTCTATGCAGCTAGTTGTGCCATATCCTTGAGGGGGTTGTCCATAGGTCAGATGTTAGGACACAGCACCACACTCAGGACAATAGTTCACCCTTTGGTGACTTCCTTCAAAATAGTTGTTTTTGGGATGTTTTCATTACTTGATGACTAGTCCTTTGCTTTTCATGCCATTGATTTTGCCATCCAATGAGTCACTTTACAGCTAAATAAATGAACATCAAGAATATGTTGGTTCATTTTCAATTGCTTTTATTAACCAATTTTAAATGGTAATTAAAGTGCCATGCAACACACACTCTTATGGCATAAATTACCAGCAAATGTCTTTCTTTACAGGAAACTGAAAACTGTTAAAAGAAAAGTTGTAGTTTATAATATATTGCAGATCATCTCTAAAAAAATGAATGAAATATTCTGAAAACTGACATAATTATGGCAATAAAGTCCCTGACTTGAGCCTTCAAGTGCACAATATTTGTTTGAAAAAAAAAACTGGATTATTGCAAAGCTGATCTCAGGATGTATGGGCCTGTCAAACCCAAGATACAAATAAAAACTATTCACAAGTGGGAAATGCACGGATTTTTATTTAAAAGAAGCATCCACCACCAGTCATGTGAGCCCCTAAATCCAGCACATGGAAAAAACAGGGTGATGTACTCAGAACCAGTGGTATAACACTACCTCTGGGATTTCAAGGAAGTCCTACCCTTATATCAAACACCTATACAACATGGAAATGTCCAGAAATCAGTCACAGTGAGGACAATGTTTGCTGTGTATGGATCATCTTGAGTTTTAGCTTTAGGTGTGGTGGGCAGTGCAGCTGGTGGGGCTGTGGGAGAATCACTGCGACAACACCTTCCACTGTCCCCATTTCACTCTTGATGGCCTCTGTTGACTTAGTTCTAAGTTCTTCTTATACTTCCCCTTCTGCAGGGCCTGCTGGTTATTTCTCACAAATAAAAAAAACCAAGATCCTGTATCATATCATGATCCTCATGTTTGCCAGAACCACTCCCCAGCACTAAAGCATTTTCCTTGGAATATGGGTCACTGAAAAATAAACATTTACCATAAGCTTTCACGAGTTTGTAAAACCATAGGGAAAAACTATAGGGCAATGTAGTAGCAGAAAAAACTACACAAGATAAACATTTTTGTGCACAAGCCCAATCATGATCAGAAATAAAATAATGAGGTAAAGGAATTACCAACAATAAATTATGTTCCAATTTATATGATCAAAGGTCATAATCAAGAAATGGTAAAATTACTGATTCTGTTACAGTTGATATAAATAATCTTATCTGGCAGTCAGCTGCCATTTTCCTTCCACATATAAGTGTTATGGGTATGTGACACTACATGTTTGACAACAGTTTTAGAAGAGAGAACGACAATCTCAGCTCATCTGGCCAACACTTAGCTGCATGAATTTGTAACTGAATACTGTCGCTACCCCGTACACACTGTCCGAGTCTATTGTCTCACACGAGAGGCAAGCACTTTGTAGACAAGAAAGACAAATAATTCGCTTTAATAACCTAGGAAATAATTCTGTTGAGAGGAATGCTTACGAACGCTCCGACAGAACCCTTTATTCACTTGTGGGTTTCATTTCTTGTTTGGGAGCCAAATATCTGTTTCGCAAGTATGATCGCAAAGTTTTGTTTTTGGAAATAGATTGCTAACCTAAACTTATTGGAAATTATTGTCTAAAACAAACCTAACTCTAGGAGTGTTGCACAAAAGTTTGGTAAGGTATAGCTATAAAGTGCAATGCTAAATTTAATCTGAGGACTCACTCACCGTAGTGCTGCAGCCGATGATCTCAAGAATTCGCTGGGTTTCCACGACTTTTAAAACAGCCAGACAGTAGATAGACAAGTTCCCAGTTTGTCTGAAAAAATCTCCACCACAGAAGTACCTTTAAATCGCATCCCAAGTTCCATCTTCTCGAGTGACACGACGCCAAAATCGGCCGAGAAATCAAGCTCGCATGGCGCCAAACAAACGGCCGATCGAACGATTTTGACATACTGGTCTCGAGCATGCGCAGTCGTTTTTCAGCCCTGTCTCCACAGAGTCCTTCTCGTTGGAAGTATGAGGAACTACTGACCCTCACCGATCGCGACCAGTTCATTAATTAGCGATATCGATCACAATCGCAAGTGTACACTGAGGGGAACGAGTGAACGCATTTAAGGTAAGAAAACCTAATTTTAACAAGCTTAAATGCAGGGCGTAACATGTCGATAATTTTTAACTTTATGCAAAAAGATATAAGCTCAAGTACATTGGCGGAACAGGGAGGAGACTAGGCGACCGTTTCCGCGAACACCTACGAGATGTTGAAAGAAAGGCTAAACTACAGAATACAGGGCCACTTTTGTAGCTATTCTAATTGAGATGGCTCGGCGGCTCGCCAGTCGATTCTAAGATATGTTATTCAGCTGGCTCGTTGGCTCGTCAGTCAATGCGACTGGCGAGCCGCTGATCCGCCGAGCCACTAAATAATATACCTTACTCGTTCTATAAACACTCAACGCCACTGGCGAGCCGACGAGCCGCTGAGCCACTAAATAATATACCTCACTCGTTCTATAAACAATCAACGCCACTGGCGAGCCGCCGAGCCACTAAATAATATACCTTACTCGTTCTGTAAACACTCAACGCCACTGGCGAGCCGACGAGCCGCCGAGCCACTAAATAATATACCTTACTCGTTCTATAAACACTCAACGCCACTGGCGAGCCGACGAGCCGCCGAGCCACTAAATAATATACCTTACTCGTTCTATAAACACTCAACGCCACTGGCGAGCCGACGAGCCGCCGAGCCACTAAATAATATACCTTACTCGTTCTATAAACACTCAACGCGACTGGCGAGCCGACGAGCCGCTGAACCACTAAATAATATAATTTATCTTACTCGTTCTATAAACACTCAACGCGACTGGCGAGCCGACAGGCCGGCTCAAATAATAGACTTCAAAAAATGGCCCTTTATTCTGTAGTTGCCAAACCAGTCGCCCGACATTTCAATCTCCCTAATCATTCTACATTCACATGACGATCTGCGGCCTTTCCCTACACCAGGGTAACAAGGAACGCCGTAAAAATCTAGAACAAAAATTCATTTTTCAAATCGGCACTCTTAATTCCCACGGTATCAACGCACGATAATTTCGATAGTCGATAAAAGTCGATCACTGTCGATCGTTGTCAGTAGTAATCAGTCGACAAATACTGAAAGTCGATAAAAATCGATCACCCGATTTCTTGTGATTGTCGATTTTGATCGATTTTCAATGTTACATTTCGATTCTGATCGATTTCAATGGGTGGTTCCAGCAAATATCCATACCCATACCACGGGCGGCATCTCGGAATTCCGAAGGGGAGGGGGGGTTCACGTCGACTGGAATTCCGAGGACATGGGGGGTTCTCATTGGACTGGAATTCCGAAGGCATGGGGGGGGGGGGGGCTATTCAGGAGAGTAACTTTCAGTTTGAGCTGTAGTTAAGTCTCTTCAAGGTAAACTCATCAAAAACGACTTATCTAAGGACGATGATTCACTCGTAAACACGAGACACGTTCAACTTAATCAACATGCTGGACACATTTCAATGCATGGTCATGGTCAATATAATGTTTATGCTAACATGACGGCTGAAAGCTGTTCACTTGCCAGTAGATCGGACACAAAAGGGATCGTAGGCTTTTCTTCGATTGTTTTGCTTGAATACAATACTGTAGATCCCAGCAAAGGGTGTTCAGTCCCTATATTTAAAGATATCATCGAGACGCATGTGAAATTGTTGCGTTACACACCATGCGACGTTGATTGAAAAGGTCAGATTTCACTCGTTATGCAAATTTGATGCGCTTTTGATCAGACTACATTCACTATTTTGTACAAATTCTTTTAAAGTTGTCATTGACTTTGAGTTTCAATGTGAGTTTCATTTACTATTTTAATTTTAATCGAAGGATGAAGTGTGGGGAAAAAGTTTGATTTGTTCTCGCGCAATTTATTTGAGGCTGCAGTACAGTATGCAAATTAAGTTCACTGTGAACTAAAAATAATTGCAGGAAAAAAGCTCGCTATTTTACTCTAATTCTTTTCCTAACATCATAGCCTTTCATTTTTAGAATGGGTTGCATTCAACAGTTTCGCTTTTGACGGCAGGTTTGAGTCTGGCAAACGCAATTTTCAATTTCAATTCTGAAAATTTTAGCTGTCTTGTTAATTAATTTTACGTCGCGTTCGGCACGCAAATAATTTATTCACGGCAACCCTCGACACCAAACATTATAGACACGTTTAAACATTGGACCAAGCGTTGGAATGACTTCAAAGCCGTTTGAGTTTTCTAATGTTTAACGGATTATCGGCAGTATACGTTTTGCCGTGGATCAAAGGTTACAATGTAAAATATCACTCAGTTGGCCGCTGTTTGTCATCACGCAACGTTGATTGTTTGCTGTGCTGAATGTAGGTTTTTCCTTTCGCAGTGTTCTCCCTAGTGTTCGGGGTGACAGGTAAGTCAGTTTTTTAGACCGGTAAAGCAGCTCTGTTGAAAATCTTTTTCTACCCCGGAGTGGAAGTGTCGTCATGAGACCTGGAATGTTGCTTCTGACAGTAAGCTCAAAGACGTCTCGAAAACCCATCAAAACGCTTGACGTTCGCGATTCCTGTTACAAGGAATGGACTAACGTACGGAGAAACGTCGAGAAGAAAAGCTTACAGCAACCTAAAAAACGTACGAAGAAACGCCTGGAAAATAAGACCGGAACACTTTACAAAGGCACAAACAAAGAACTTCGAAGAGAAGACAATACTAACAGCACCTTACGAACAAACCTGAACAAACCAAAGTGCGGATAAACGTCAAGAGGATAACCTAATATCTTACGTACGACAAGGCAAACGTACGGAGAAATGTCAAGGAGATACAACGAGCAAAATCTTAATTACGAATATACTAACACGGACAAACGTCGAGAAGATAACGATGCATGATATTTTTCGAATGTTCTAACGTACAGAGAAATGTCGACAGTCAGGAAGATAAGACCAACACTAACGAACATACTATCGCACGGAAAATGTCAAGAAGACTAGTACCTTAGGAATGTACTAGCATACGGAAAAACGTTAAAAAGATACGCCTAACGTCTTGCGAAGGTTGAAACGTGCGGAGAAAGCCGGTTGAGAAGATGAGACTATTGTCTAATGAACTTAGAAACGTCGAGATGATAAGACTTTGTCTAATACAGTACGGCCACGGACAATGAGAAAAGTTACTAAGACAAGACTTACGTGGTACGTAGTACGACTGACGTAAATCTTTTTATAATTCAATCCGATAATAAGTCTTTTCACGATCCAAGACTGTTGGATGTTTCTAATCCAGGCCTTGGTATGCGGTTCTAACCGGTAACAAACGGTGCTACAAGCGGTAAATTTTACCGGTTACCGCCTGATAAGGAGAACACTGCTTTCGGAGGGGGCAAAAGGATTAATTTCCGTTTAATAAAGGTGTTTGGAATATAGAGAGGGCTTTTCAAATCAGTTGAAAGAAACAAGCGGCAATTCCTAAGGGGGGTTTGAATGATTACGGAATTCCGAAGGCATGGGTGGGTAGAACGGTTTGGGATTCCGAGGGCAAGGGGGGTTGAGCATTTTGGAATTTCCTAAGGCAAGCAGGGGGTCTAGATGAAGATGCCGCCCGTGGTAAGGGAATGGATATTTTCTGGAATCACCCAATCGACAAATATTGAAATATAAAAAATGATGTATGGTGGGAGACAAGACTACAGTTGTTGAACGTGGATTAATGAAGCAGGATTGGCTGTGTGTATCTTTAAACTGTTGAACTGATTAAAAGTGGCACTGAAGAAAATAAACTGCCAATTACTTTGTCTGGTCACACTTTTTATGTTTTTCTGCTTGTGGTCTTATCTTTGGCCCATTCCGTCCCCTGTTCCCTTGCAGGAAAAGCACCTCCTATTGGTGCTGACCAAAAGAAACGCTGCTCAGGGAACGTCAGTTCGGGTTATGTTACAGAGCAACTGTTAATCATTTCTCAAGGTGAACATTTGATTCTACATTGAATAACAGACCACTTGGTTGCCCAGTTTTTTGTTTAACTTAAGGTTCACAGTGTTCAAACGTACGACGTGTGTGCAATTCCTGTCATGACCTTACAAAGGAAAATACAGAGAAATGTCAAAAGTTCAGCTGAAAGTTCCACTTTAACTGCAAGACGTAATGCCGTTTCTGAAAACTTATTAAAAAGCTTTTTACAAATTGAAGAAAAATTTTACAAAATGAAGTACCTGTCATGCACAAGTTTTGCTGGTGTGAAATTGTTTTGCATCATTTTCATATTAACTTTGCACTTGTAAATGCTTGAACTGATTCAAACTTCAAGTCTGTGAAAGACTGGAAGTGAGGTAATGTTTTGCATTTTTTGAGCAAGGCAATTTTATATTTGAGACAACTAAAAAAATCTTCTGAGTTACTGTTCCAATAGATAAACACTGTAAGTGGCATGGAAAGTACTAAGCTTTTTACCCTGCAGACTTTTGCAAGCTCTTATTTTTGAAAGCTTACACTTTTGCATCTTCGGTGACTTAATTTGGATGCTTACTGAGTCTGGTTCTCACTATTATTTCTCCTGTATTATATAAAATGTTTTTGTGCAAAAAATCGTATTAAAACTTAACATTTTAGTGTGAGGGTAAGGTATTTCCTAGTCAGTATTATATATTTCCTTAGACAAGTAACTTTACAAGTGTACTTTATTGTTCCTCTCCTCCTGATGATGTACTCCTGGGGGTAGTCCCGTGATGGACTAGCGGAGATAGGCTTGAGCCCCTTTGGCATAATTTCTGACTCGACCAGACCACAGCCAATACACACAAATGCCAGAGAATCGGTGTTGTTTTTTTTTTGTTTAAAAAAGTGATTGTTCCCCTTAGGGGATTAAGACCCTCTTGGCATCTTGAAGTATTTATAATTATTATTTTGATTTGTATTATTATTAGTTTGCTAACATTTTGTATGTTAGCGAACAATGAATGTCTGGAAAACAAACCTGTCAGTCTCAGTCATGAGTCTGAGGTAATTTTTCGTGCAGGTCAGCATCAAATCCAAGCCTGCAAGGAAAACAAGGGAGAGGTGTGGTGGAGGGGAATGGTGTACGGTAACTTACTAATAACATTTTTGCTTCTTATTACCTCGACAGATCATGGAGCCTAATCAGTGTAAGTAAAATATAATTACACATACAATTTATGTTATATTATATTGTAAGAAATATTTGTCTTTTTGTTCAGCATACAGTGTGATAAATTATAGTTGGCTTTTCATTATCTTCCAAGCATTATGGAGATCTCAATGACTAGGCTTGAAATGATCAAATTTCATAGTTTGGTCTGAAATACGGTTTAGGCTTATGATTTTCGGTATCAGGGGGTGCCACTGATATTAAGGAGTTGGGTACAGGGTGTAGGCTGAACTACAGTAATTTTGGCATTACTTTCTGTCACAAGAAGGCAAAGAAAGGTCCAGGAAGCTCAAAGCTCAGATTTTTGCACCTACATGTGCAGTATAATGGTGCGCAAATCTCTTAATTAAGACATATTCTTACTTTTCTTACTTCTGTACCTGTTCCAGTACCTGTACCTGTTTCCCCCCCCCCCCCCCCCCACTGACAATGTTAAGCCTACACTGTACATATCTCCACATGTCAATGCTAATTTGGGTAGAGTGGAAGGGCAAACTTGTCATAAACCTACCGCATTTTCTTGATTAAATGCCGGAGGTCTTTCTAGACCTTGTACAGTACACCTGGCGTTTATTTGAACCTGGCTTTTTTTCGGAGCCCGGCATTTATTAAAATGGGGTACATGTGTTTTTCATCATTTTTATAGCCTTCATATGTATTTGGTCTTAAATACTTTAAGTCCACTAAAATTACAGCAAAATATAGCACAACATAAGTAAAACTGGAATAAAACATCACCGATTTTTTCTGTAGTCGATAAAATTCAAAACAAGTTGGGAGAATTTGGTGCTCAGTGGCGTGTAGAGTACACCAAGTCAACTTCCTTTAGTTTAATGAGCACAATAAATTAAGCTGAAGTTAACTGTAGGGGTTCTTGAACCTTTTTAAAATTGCTATATCTAATTTTTGATGAGAATCAGTAAGATATAGGTTCAGTTTCAAATATTTTTAAGACCTCAAATAAATGCCAGGGGCGTTTATTTTAAATTTGATCGTGTTGACCCAGCGTCTATTTGAACCAGGCGTTTTTTTGAGGCCTGGCATTTAATTGAGAAAATACAGTACTTCAAGAATGTGCTAGACTAAGTCATTCTATGTTGGTAACATGAATTTAAAGCAGTGTCCAAAGGGCTTTTGTCAATATTATTGTAGGCTGTGTTTATTTTAGCAAAGATAATCCAATACTGGGAAAATTTGTTTCATAGTTTTATTTTATAAAAGAAATACAGTCCACTTTGTCCACTTTGTACTTACACATACGGCACATATTAAACATATCAAACACAGTATTAAACTTTCACATTTTTCCAAACTCCCTTGAGTGTTTGTGTCAAGTTAGGAAGCAGGTTGTATGTCATTTTCTATTTCTTAGATATTAATCAGTTACCTTTTAACTTAAATAAATGCTGACACAGTTTGACCTCAATTATCTGGCCCTCAATATCTAGACTTACCTACTGGTTTTTTTTGTGGTCCCAATTTCCTTGTTAAAAGCAATGTGTCATTATATTAGTATGAATAGGAATTTTGAGTGAAAAAAAATTTCAAGGGCCATTGCACCATTATTGACACTACATGTACATGCACACAACACTTTTCAACTTAGGACTTCTATTCTGTACAGGGCATACATGCACTGTAGGTTTGCTGTTTGATATTTAACATGATGTACCTTAAAAAAACCTGATTTACACTACCAAATTAAAAATTTTGGCATGGTTCAGATAAAAATAGTACAATTGTATGTGTACAAAAAAAAGGGCTTAGCTTAGCTTTTTTTCCCTGCTACAGTGAACGTTCCTGAGTACTTTCATTTCATTTTTATTTTCTTTTTTATGGAGGTTGTTAAGGACATTACCTTGCAGGCATTCTACATCTTTTACATGCACCCTGTTTTTCTAACTAACGATTTAAAATGAAGACTGAAATGATGCCCCGAATGAACTGAAAGAAAAGCTGAAGGAATATTTTGCTAGCAGATTTAAATCAAACGAGAGCTTTCTGAGCTTTTTTTTCCAAACATTGCACAGTGCCTATGTATTCAAGAGCCGGAATCTAATCATACTCTGTAGTGAAAACTAGGCTTAAGAGCTACTTATAATATCAGTGTCAGTGCTCTGGATTAATTGTGGTCTCATCAAAAGTTTGTAATTTTAAAGTTCTCTCTTTGGCCCATCTGCATATATAATTATTTCTCTAACTCAATTTTTCATTTTTTCCACTTATCCAGACTCTCAACTATCTGGACATTTTTGGGGGTAATAGCAAATCCAGATAATTTTTTCATCTGTGCACTGAGTTGAATAACCTCAGAACATTTTATAACTCGGTCTTGTATGCCTGCATGTACATGTACATGTAGAAGTAAATGCAGGAGTTGTTTACATGTTATTGAAAAAATTTGGTGGACAGTAATCTCAGAATTCATAGTTTATCTGATTCTCTTCTCAGGGGCTACTTCACAACGTCAAGTACCGGTCCTACAGGAGGACAAGCCTGTTGACAATGTGACGCAAACAGCGGAAATGCGGGTAAGTTTTAGTTTTGTTTTAAACCATTTTTTGGATTAAAATTTAGTTAATAACACATACGCCAACTCTCCTGGATTATCCAGGAGTGCCCTGGCTATGGAACGAGTCTCCTGGTCTCCCATATGGGTCACCAGATCTCCCGGGTTAAAGCATCTTTCTTTCTTTAAATCTCTACGATAGGCAAAGATTTTAACCCAAATTAAGACAAATTTAGTTTTGCAAATTCATGTTGTGGCTTCTGGTATCGTTTTCATGCATCTTTCACTCAATCTGTTATAGAAATTTACGGACAGAAAGGAAATATATATTTTTTGTTATTAAGGCCGTCATAAGCACCTGTCTGGTTAAATAAACGTACAGCCAATTAAAGTACACGGCAAAAATGCCCAAGTTTCCCAAAATTTCCTCCTCTCACTGGATTTAAGCAGTAGCCTGTGAACTGGCTTCCCAGGGGGCGTTCAGTTGGATGTCTGAGAATCACGATTGTGGCCCCTAAGATTGTGCTGATGGATTTCCTTGTCAACTGTCAGATTAGAACCAAACAGCATACATGTACATTAGAAGTCAAATCTGTTGTTATAAATGTAAACAAACCTTGGTACGTTGAAACAAGAAGGACTGTACACAAAAACTAATTGTCCATTCAAACTTTGAGAGTGGCTTTCAAAAGAAGCAAAACAGAATGGGACATTCGCACAAGCAAGTAAAATTTAAACTGCAAATAAAGGTCACTAGCAGGGTTCAAAATAAAATCAGAGCTTTCAGCCTGAATTTGACGGCTTTTTTTCTCAAGGCTGATTTTTAGCTGGCTGTCAACAAGAATGAACAAGCACCTATCCCAAGTATGGAATAAAGTGTTGACAGGCCAAACGCGGCTCATATGCTTGTGCTAATGTGTTTGTATATTTCTCTTAGCGATGGTTGATTTTTAATTACAGTTGATCCACGTCACGCGTGAACGGAAACTCTAAAATTCAAAACAACGTGACGAGTCACGTTCTCCATATTTGGGCATTCACTTTGTGTTTTCTGAGATTCAGAGAGGGATTTTGAAAATCGAAAGGAGATTCCGAATCTGTCACGGATTTTTCGAAATGTACAGACCTGCCTATGTTAATGCCTTAGGTCGGAAGAACAGGCCAGGTAGGCTTCTCCACAAGAAAACGAGATGACGAATAATTGGTCGTTGTTTGACTGGAGAATGACCGACAGCGATCTCCACGGCAGCTCATGCAACTCCTGGCGCTGTTTATTGTATCATTCGACATCATAAAACGTTCGGTACATGTGAGGCGTTCAGACAAGGGGGACAAAGTTATCCTTCTACTAAAACTTTCAGACGACGTTCTAGAATCTATTGAATTGTTCAAACTAGCGAAACCTGGGATATATGGACGGGAAAATCGCGAAAGATTGTTGAGCGATAGGATCTGCAAACATAGACGAAGCACCGGTCACCAAAGCGTAATATGAGAGTCTGTATGGAGCTGAAATTCGATTGTAAATAATCGGCAGTTTTCCGTGGAAAATACCAAAAATCAAAATAGAGTTTGAAAAACCTTACCTGTTGTATGTTTGCTGTGTCTTTACCGCTTTTCCGAGGCTCTGGAGGCCGTTTTGGCGATATTCTGTTTAACAGTCGATGTGACGTCTTGTCCACGTACTGGCTTTGACATAGACGTCGCATCGACTGTTAAACAGAAAATCGCCCAAAACGGCCTCCAGAGCCTCGGAAAAGCGGCAAAAACACAGCAAACACACAACAGGTAATAGTTTTCAAATTCTATTTCGCTTTTTTAGGTATTTTGCACGGAAAACCGCCGATTTATATTTTGGATCGAATTTCAGCTCCATACAAACAACTCTCATATTACGCGTTGGTTAACTGTAGACGAAGCGTCGCCTTTGTCTTCAATCAACCGCGCAACTGGGATAAACTGTCATCAGTAATTGCCTGACACGGCTCATGTATCTTGGTTTTCGTCTACTTCCTTCAGAGCTACCGTTATTACCCAAGCGTTCAGCTCCAAGGTTTGTTCTCGTTTGGTTGAAACAGGAATCCCGCGTCGGCAAAATTCATAATTGACATAATTTCACCTACTTCTACCATGTTCTACGTCTAAAACATTTTTGAACCACTGACGAGAAGCGAACCGAGAAAATTACGCGGTCTCTCAACAAAACGAGGATTTGTCCCGTCACAACCCCTTGCTTATACAAAGATAGAATCCATTTTCGCAAATTTCAATGAGATCTTCAATATTTCCTTTGTGATCTCCGTTACGTCACTAAAAGTAACTTGTTCATTTGAAGACTCGGATCACATGTTCAGGTTTCTGTTCACGCATGACGTGGATCAACTGTAAGTGCCATTTTCTCACAAGGATGTTCTCAAAATTAGACAGAGCTGTGTGGTATGTTGTTATGAAAAGCAGAATTTTTTCCGCACTGTCTCTCTTTGTTGAAGTGCCGACTTCCTTTTATTTGACTTAAGAAGTTATTCTTTATTCTTTCTACTAGACTGTTGGGGTAGTCTCTCGCACGGAGGCATGTTTTGAATTACTATGTGATATTCTCAACGAAAGATTTTGCTGAAGAGTTTGTTCTAAGAAGACGTAGGGCTTCACCTTTGATAAACCCTTCTCTAACCCCTGGTGGGTGGCAGGAAGAGAAGTGAATGCACTGGCAAGTTTCTGTGGGCTTAAAACGTGTGCGGATATCAAGGATTGCTTGCTTGTTAAATCTTTCGCCTTTGAAAACAGTGGTATCCAGGAAGTTTATTTCTTTGTCTGAGATTTCAGCTGTAAATTTAATTGTCGGGTGGTGACTGTTTGCTAGGACAATAAACTCTTCTATCTCCGCTTTGTCAACATTCCACAGCGAGAATAAGTCATCGATGTATATTTTCCACTTAAGTGGTAGAAGAGTGTAGAACATTTGTACTAATGTTTGACTGAGCATGTGGCGTTATGCTAAGCCCGACCAGTGTCTCTCTTTGACCTACTTTTATCAGTTTTCGCTTTTCGCAACTTATCATTGTTGCATTCAACGTGGCGATAATGAAACTTGGTCAGTGCGCCTATGAATTTTTGCTCGGCCTCTCTCTTTATGGAGTGTATTTCTGTCTTAAACTCCTTGTCAGGAGTGATGTTTGCTTTTGCAACATAGAACAAGTCTCTTGGGCCTGTGCATTTTTCTTTGTGGGCCTGAAGTTTAACTATCGACGATTCTGACTGCTCGATTTTTCTCTTGAGCATGGAAATCTCCTCGATGGTGGACTGGCAGGGTTTGCTTGCTGGCGTTTGACAAATTAGATCAGGCCTTTGAAAACGGTAAATGCTGCAACAATGACACTGATTTTCAGCGCGAAGGTATATTTCCTTTGATCTCCAGCAAGTTATTTTCGGCTAATTAAAATTAGAAAGGCAATTTTAAACTGGCAATTCATAATTGCAACCCAAAATATACATTTATTAACCTTTCCAACGATATATAGTTAGCATTGTTCTCCTTTGAAATGGCGCGCCTTCTCGTCTATTTAAAATTAGACGAGAAGGCGAAAGCACACGAAAAAAGCGACAAAGTGCTAAGTGGAACAGGATCGAAGACTCACTGGTAACAAAAAAAGTCGTGAATGAAAATTTGCCTGGTTCCTAAAAGAGAACTGAATTTGCTGCGGCACATACTGCTACCTCGTGTCTGGCCTATTTCCTCAAAAGTCACGTTGTTGATCATGTATGAAACCACGCCGGAAAAAAAAGAGTGCTGCCAGATACATTTGTAGAGATACTCGCTAGAATGAAGACTTGATTTACAAGAATCAAGACAATAATTGTTAACGTTCTGTAATTTATTGTTGTTTTTTATTAGGAAAGCTTTTAAAACGTCATCCAATTCACTTTCGGTATGTGTGTAAGTGTTTCACGGCTGCATTACTTTCTGATATGAAACGTTTAGTATGACGTTCTAGGGACATTGATTTTGCCGATCAAGCAATGGGAAGTCATTTTTTTCCATTTCTTGGGGGAAAAATCGCCGGCAAGGGTGGCCAAAGTGCTGGCTGTCGCCGGCAGCCGGGTGCTATTTTGAACCCTGACTAGGAGAAGCTATTTCAAATGGCAAACAGTGCAATTTGACATGTAAACAAAGAATCTTTCTATTAAAACAACACAGCTGAAGCTTGCTGACATACCCCTTGATAATTTTGAAATGGCTTTTCAAATGATATTGTGTTAAACTAAAAAGTGAACGGTGAGAATGGGACACTTGCCACATTAGCGATTAAAAATTTCAGTTTACCCACAGGTAGCCCAAGCTCACTATTTTAGGCCTTCAAACACAGTAATCCAACTCTCTTGTCGACGATTATAAGAGTTTGTATGGGAAATCTTACTTTCACTTCTCAAACCGAAATAAAATTGCCTACAAAACTCACCGTTCTCGCTTTCTTGTAGTTTCCTAGTATATCCCCCCCTTTAATTAAGGGTAATTTGGCGCCTTTCCGAGCGGGTCAACTTATCAGCCCCAGCACGTACACGAATATAAGAGTTTGTATGGAAAATATAACGCGCACTAAAAATGTGCTTAATGTAAAATAAAGTTGTCTTTTTAACTCATCTCTGGCTCATTCATGCGTTTCTCAGTGTTTTTACAGTGGTTTAGGCCTCGGAGGATCAATGAAACACCTCTCTGAGTGAGACGCTTTTCCACCCTCAGAAGCGTAGAGAGAAGCGAAGTGAAGGTTGGAAGCCGTCTCCTGACCGTTGACGGTTTCGGGGACGATAAATCCTGTTGAAAGTGTGCCACGGGGAAAATTCCACCAGCGACAGAATTGTAGATAAACAATGACCTTTCTACGTCGTTCGCATTGCCGAATTCCTATTTTGAGAGACGTAAATGGCCAATTTACTGAGCCGTTCTACGGCATGACTACGCGCAGACCGGGCTGCCCTGCAACGGACTCCAACTGTCAAGTGGCAAATTTAAACCAATGTGGGGCAGGCACAGTGAAATTTTACCAACCGACAAACGTCGATTTGAAGCCTAAGTGCAATGGGCACAGTAACATTTGTCGCTTCTCAAATTGCGGCTCCAGGAGTTAAGTGCCGAGGTAATTAACCACAACATCATCAGATTTTTATGAAATCGCGTGACATTGTTTTGAAAGTCAAACGGAAAAAAATTTTGCAGTCAGATTTATTATTATTATTATTTACCGGTAACGCCTACCCTTCGAAGCCGAAGATTGATGGCATGGGGTCAGCTAAATATTACGAAAAAAAATATAAAGTACATATCTAGTTTACAGAACTGTGATTGAACGAGGAAACGGACTGTTTAAATTTAGTTAAATTAGTGTTCTCAAAGAAAGACTGAGGCAGACTGTTCCATTGAGTGATTGTTCTAAGCTTGCAAAATTTTTTGTGATTGTTCTAACCTTGCAAGAATTTTTTTCCGTTTGACTTTCAAAACAATGTCATGCGATTTCATAATTATCTGATGATGTTGTGGTTAATTACCTCAGCACTTAACTCCTGGAGCCGCAATTTGAGAAGCGACAAATGTTACTGTGCCCATTGCACTTAGGCTTCAAATTGATGTTTGTCGGTTGGTAAAATTTCACTGTGCCTGCCCCGCGTTGGTTTGAATTTGCCACTTGACAGTTGGAGTCCGTTGCAGGGCAGCCCGCTCCGCACGTAGTCATGCCGTAGAACGGCTCAGTAAATTGGCCATTTACGTCTCGCAAAATAGGAATTCGGCAATGCGAACGACGTAGAAGGGTCGTTGTTTATCTACAATTCTGTCGCTGGTGGAATTTTCCCCGTGGCGCACTTTCAACAGGATTTATCGTCCCCGAAACCGTCAACGGTCAGGAGACGGCTTCCAACCTTCGCTTCGCTTCTCTCTTATCTACGCTTCTCAGGGTGGAAAAGCGTCTCACTCAGAGAGGTGTTTTATTGATCCTTCGAGGCCTAAACCGCTGTAAAAACACTGAGAAACGCATGAATGAGTCAGAGGTGAGTTAAAAAGACAACTTTATTTTACATTAAGCACATTTTTAGTTTGCGTTACATTTTCCATACAAACTCTTATATTCGTGTACGTGCTGGGGCTGATAAGTTGACCCCCTCGGAAAGGCGCCAAATACCCTTAATTAAAGGGGGGGCGATATACTAGGAAACTACAAGAAAACGAGAACGGTGAGTTTTGTAGGCAATTTTACTTCGGTTTTAGAAGTGAAAGTAAGATTTCCTATACAAACTCTTATAATCGTCGACAAAAGAGTTGGATTACTGTGTTTGAAGGCCTAAAATAGTGAGCTTGGGCTACCTGTGGTTTACCATGATAATGGCAGGTCACTGGGAACAAGGACCTTAAAATGGCAATCAAAACCTTTCCCATTTTGTGATGTAAAGAAAGGCCATAATTTTGTAGCCTGGAAACCAGCTTCCTAGGGTGTGCTTGAATGGTGATTAAAAATTTTTATACCAGAACTGAGCAATAAACGGTGATGGGCACCACAAATAATGATAATAATAATAATAATAATAATAATAATAATAATAATAATAATAATAATAATAATAATCTTTATAATTTAATATCCACCAATCAGTATTTTGCATCAAAATGTGAGTGCAGCCATTCACGATTCTTAGACATCCCTGCAGGTTTCTCTTTCTGTTTTTCCCGCCAACCTGAACTGCCCCTGCAAGCCTGTTCACAGGCTACAATGTATTTGGGTAGGGGTGGGTAGATTTTTGGGGGATTTGGTTGATGGTGGGGGGGGGGGGTTCGGTGCAAAAGAAAAAATGTCCAGATGTGCAGATTTTGAAACTTCAGAGGTTGGCGTCTGTGTATTTTTTTTTCTGCTCAATAAGGTTTTATTCCCATGTCTTACAATTACAATTACAGCACTTTATTGGCAATCCCCTGGTGGGGCTTTTCAGTGACAATTATAAGGTGAATAAGAGAAATCTAATTTAAAAACAGCTTACAATTGATTTAAAAATGTGAAGAAAGCAGTTAAAATGCAATACTACAGTATAAAATAATTTAAAAGTGTTGAAAACAACAACATCCAGAACAGCATTCACCAAAAACAACAACATTCAGAACAACATTCACCAAAAACAACAATATTCAGAAAAACAACATAACATACATGTAACATTCAGAGCATTTAAGTTGCAAGGACATCTAAGGTTTAATACAACAGAGCTAAACTACAAAAATGTTGCTAGTCACATTACATTATCCTTAAGCTGGAATTACCCTGTTTATATACTGACTATATACCGAATATGTTTCTTGCAAAAAGTAATTTCTTTATTTCTGGTGTTTGACATATGAAAAAATGTCCTTCGTTTTGATTGGTCTTTATTACCCCTTACACTGAGTAACTAAACGACACACAGAAAAGACGCAGCACCAATTTCTTGGCATTGTGGGCACACCCAGACTTTTTAGGCATGGCATTCCCCATTTAAATGAGCAAGTGGTGATGAAACACATGATTATTTTAAGAAATGGGAACGGTTCCCAGTACTGCCTTTTTTGTATTTTATTGATATTGAGTTACATGTATATTCTCATTACTGCTTTGGCACCCCTCTAATTCACTTGTTTTGTTGAGAGAAGTACCATCATTCTAGCTACATGTATATCGACGTCTGAGTTGTATTACAGAGACATGGTACAATAATTATTAACAAGACAGTGGTGTGAATTTTATTGGCAAATAGAATGTTTTACAAAGTTTCAGTCGCTTCCGTAATCCAATGAATATCAATATCATGAGTTGAGGGTTTTTTAGTACTCTTCTTGTTTTGTGAAGTTGTTCAACAAACTATTTTTCATTTTACAGTTGCTATGAGGGCTAAAATTTGATCAAAATCAACTAGGAAAGCCACTGCGACATGTATGGGTTTGCATGCACACTTTTTTTGGCCTAGTGGGTCATTTATCCCAATTCTTTTGGGCACTGCTGTCACATTTAAAATGTCACGTTGATAATTAAGGGTGCTGTGCCAAACGGTTGATGGCAAAGTGCCAAAATTTTGGGTACCTTTTTTCTAGCTCGTGTAAATTTGTGGATGTACATGTATATGCAATTATTGTAACCTGACATCATTTTGTGGGCAGTTCTTTAGAAGCTGTAGCCCTGTGTGAGCTTGAGACTTTTCTGATCAATTGAGCCATCAATTTCTTTGATAATGGCAATCGGGTCTTTGGTACCACCGATTGGCTTCCGAAAATATTTTTGATCCAATATTATTACAAACATGGCTAGAACGTCGTTATAGCTGCACTGCAAAAGCAAGCCTATGTTTGTAGTCCCGGGTTTTACATGTTATAGTACAAAAAGTGCAGAAATAGAAACTGTACAGTATTTGCAAAACAGATCTAGTCGGGTTGACGTTACTTAAGATAGAAATGATAACTGCACAAAATACACTGCAGTGTTACTGCAATAAGCCAAACCAAAGTTAAAATGCAACTCTCTGAAAAAAATATATAAAAAAATCATTTTATATCAACTTATTGTTTATCACTGTGCAAGGAGAAAGCAGTGATCTGTGTGCAGCATGGGTACTTAGTTTTTCAAGTTAACTTTGTAAGTTTTGGAATTGTGAGAAATGAATGAAAAAGTTACCATAAGAAAGAGAGAACATCAGTCTAGCAGAAAAGGTCAGTGGCTTAAAGTTGTTACCCAATGGTGTGACAATCTGAATTAAGACAGCTTGTCGAACACAAGTACAGCCACCAGTTAAGACCCTAATTGGTTGTCCAGCCAGAATTTGAGCGTTTGACCACCCACTCTGCAGTCTGATGCCCTACAAATTAATCGTTAAAACATATTGTGAAGTAAGGTAGTTTTGCAAAATTTTAGTGAGAATGTGGGCTCTGAATCAGTGGGTGGGTGAGATGACGTCTCACTATGCAAGCATGTCATCCATGTGTGTCATTGTTAGCTCTTAGCCAAGGATCTGAATCACAATACAAAAAGTATCTCTTCCGTTTTGAAGAATATAATTTAATTATATTGAGGTTCAGATTGAATACCAAAAGCGGTGTCCATGTATTTAACATACATGTGTTAGTCAAAATGCCTTTGACACTTGGGTTTTAGTATACATGTAATAATGAAATTAGTTATTTAATTTGTCTATATACCTAAATTTCTGATAGCCCTTTTCTTCGTCTGTATTTGATATACTTAAAAAACTACCGACTTCTGTCCCAAAAGTAGCCATTAAGTCATTGGGATAACGGCTACCCCCGGGTCGGTATTAATAACTTTATTTTATACTGACAAACTATTTGGCTTCAGAAAGGATGATATTGACCAACTTAAGTACAAATTAAGCCATTATCAAACCATCGGACATTTAGTGAACTTTCATACGGTAATTAAAAGACGTGCTCGGCTTCTAATATAAACACCAATTATCAGAGAACAAGTTATGGTTAATTCTCTGTAAAATACGGAGGGTTTCAACTATGGAACAGTTAACCTGAAAACCTAAAAAATAAAAAATCTTATAGCTTATTTAAAAGCTCAGTTAAGATATATTTACAGTATCATTTACAGTAACATAATACAATAGCAAAGATAATATTTTCAGATTGAAAAACCTGTGTTACCATCAAAAGCGCTATTGATTGTAACTTAATGTACGACATCAAATAACTACTGGGGTTCTTCTTTGAAAAGCTCAGCAGAGCTTGCTAAGATCTGCTGTCATTGTATATCGGTAGAATGAAAACCTCGTACTTATAATGATGGGCGAAATAAAGGATTCGTTTAATTTCCACAGCTGAGTCAGACACAGCAAGAGCAAGAGATTGTACATCTTCGTGGCAAGTTGCAAGAGTATGAGGAAAAAATAAAGGTACGTCTTGGTTGCAAGCTCTCTTTTAAGGCCCCCTTCTCTAGTTAATTCCCTCCTCTGCCACTCTGGAAGTCAGATTTTTTTTTCAATGATCTCTCCCTCATATCAGACCTATACTGGTTGACGTGTTTTTTAGAAAAACAAAAGAGATGTTGTGAACCTGCAGGGGCAAATAAATGGATAAAGCATTTCTGTCCAGCCAAGTGATCAAGTTTCTGTCAGGTTGTAGGGGAAACGTGGTCTTTAATCAATTAATGTCCACCCAAGTAAGCCAGTTTCATCCCTACTTTTAAACTCATCACAAATGGGTGAGCTTGGGAGCTGGTGCCTTAAAGGTTAGCAGGGTGCCAGATGCCATAATTCAGGGAGGTATCCATGGCAACCCTGGAAAGGGGGAGCCACCGAAGCAAGCGTCTGCTAACCGGCACCGTCACACTAAAAGAATTCAGTGGAAATAACTTACCTGAAAGAATACTTACCCTGACAACCACACACAGTAGCGTGAGGGTGCAAGAATCCGCAAAGATTCGCAAGCAATAGCTGTGCTTTTTGATCCACAAAGATCAGCTGATAACACTGCACGTGTAAAGCAATGAACCTTGAAACCCTGCACAACCCCTGAAGGCCACCCTGCAGATCACGTACTGTCGATGGAGGAAACCGCTGGCTGCAGTAGCTCGAGTTTGACTTTGCCTAAATGATATTTAGCCACATTTAAACTCAGCACAAATAGATGAGCGTGGGAACTGGTGCCTTAAAGGTTAGTGGGGTCCCAGATGCCATAAGCCACAGGGAGGTGTCCATGGCAACCCTGGAAAGCGGGAACCACCCAATCGAAACCCTTCTCCTGGTGCTTAAAGAAAGGAGGGACCCATGAACAGGGATGACATAGTACCTCCTATCCCCAAACCTACCCCCCAAGCACCAATAACCTGATACAATGCTAAACTACAACAACACATACCTGGAGAAGCCGGCAAATCCAAAGCAGCAGACCCAAGAACTTAGTGCTACGGAAACCAGAGATGTGCACTAAACGAGTCATCGCAGGCATGCCAAAACTTCTTCAAACCAACTTTTTGAACAGGGCAGCTAACGCGTCAGATGGCGTCCTTATGTAAAGCTGATAAGCATTGCTAGACCAGCGGCCGCATAGATTGTATTAAGTGGTCAGGCACTCCATTGCAAGCTGCAACAGTAGCAGCCCCTATGTGAAAGCTGTGGCTGGAGAAGTTTCCGGGTACCTTAGCTGAGACCATAATCTGCCGGAGCCAGTCCGTCAAAATAGTATGCGAGAAAGGCTGTCCATTTTGGAGCAAAAACAGAGGGCCTGGAGCACCTCCCCTATGTGAAAGGTGAGGCATTAGAGCATGAACCGCACAAAGTGGATGCCGACCAACGCCAATGTGAATGAGACAGCCCTTCCTAAATAGATCAGTCTTAGAGCCCTTGATCTTGATGGGCATGCAGGATGGAGCTGAGGATGAATCCACCACAATATCCTGGATGCCCAGGTGGAGTGATGAAGAGAAGCTAGATAAATAGGGTATAGTGAACTCCGAGGAGTGCAGAAAGCCAAAGTATCCTAGAGAACAAGCTGCCCAGAACATGCAGTGATCCGGGAGGCGAAGATCCAAAGACCGCCAAATAACTATCATCAAATCATTGGTAATGGGAAGTCGGTTGGAAGAAGAAGAACCTTGACAGCGCTTGATGCCACGTACAACCTGTTGGAGACGAAGACAATTCATAAGAGGATCAGGGAACCCTTGTTCAATGTGGAGAGCTCTAACCTCAGATGAATACACCTTGATAGACGAATGCTGAATGGTCCTAGCAGGAAAAGGGACGAAGAGGCAAAGCATCCATTCATCTGCTGGGCAGGGAGACCCCGAAGGATGAAACTTCCCAAGCTGATGGCAAAATGACCTGAAATTTGCTTGGGCGGAAGCATGAGATCGACGTGTAGACGGAGCGAGGCCTTGGGTCAAAAAGGAATAGCACTGCAGCTCTAGGGTATAGATGTCAAATCCGCCAGAAGATCCGAGGGGATCTGAGTAGGATGTGGCTGAGCATCCGGAACCAACTGCCTGAAGTCCTGCCAACGAAAACGAGACAGAGCATCAGCTATCTGATTGTTAACGCCGGGCACATGTTGAGCAGAAAAGGAGAAAGTATAACGAGCGGCTGAAAGAAGCAAGCTGCGCAGTAACCGCATCAAACTAGGTACTTTAGAGGTCCTGGTATTCGGAATGTGGACTACCACATCATTGTCCGATCGGAACAGGACGTCCCTATTGCACCACATGTGGCCCCAAACATGAGCAGCGATGACTGCTGGGAAGAGCTCCTTATAAGCAATAGACTGCTGTTGTTTAGAAGAGCCCAAGAACCAGCAAACCAGTAGCCCTTTAGATAGGCTCCATAACCAATTGATCCAGCTGCATCAGACGACACCTCGACATCTGCCTCTGGGACCAGTCCTGGGAAGAGCCAGAAGCTAACACTATGCGAGTTGGACAGAAATTGGTGCCACCACGGGAGGTCCAAGTGAAATTCCCTGTGAAGACGGACTGGGTGTTCCCTTTTTTCGAAAGCAGCATAAAAGGTCGATCATGCAGCGCAAGAAAGTTCTCCCAGGCCAAACCCCTTTTGCTGCGTGATGCAAATGTCCGATTAGAGATTCTAGTTCCTGCCTATTGTACCACTTTCTTGTAAGCCATGAAGTAATAAGCTCATGCAAAGCCGACAGTTTCTCTGGGGGGAGACGGGCAACTTGATTAACAGAGTCCAGCTCAACACCTAGGACTACTAGCACAGTCGAAGGGCCCACACACTTGTTTGGGTGAAGAGGCAGGCCCAAACGCTGGTAGGCTGCTATAGAGGTGCTTAAATTGTGTGCACACTGAGACGACTCGGGAGGGCCAGCAGTGATGAAGTCATCTTAATAGTGAAGCAGATCAGGGATCTGATAAGAGTGCACGAGGATCCACTCCACGATGTCGACTACTGCATTGAAGATAAATGGAGCTGAACGAAGGCCAAGGGGGAGAGCTAGATCAACATAGTACTGATTACGCCATTTCATCCCCAGCAAATAACGGTCAGATGGATGAACAGGAACATTGCGGTCAGCTCAATGTCAAATCTAGCCATGAGAGCCCCTTCACCCAGCCGAGATACTAACCGAATAATTTGATCAAAGGTAATGTAATGAAGAGTAAAGTCATCTGGGCTAATTCTATCATTGACGCTAGCCCCCCCAGGGGAGGACAAGTCCACAATAAGACGCCACTTTCCTGGTTGGCCCTTTTTGGGAATAACACCAAAGCTACTAATTTGGAGGTTGGGGAAGGGAGGGGAATCGAACGGGCCTGCCACCCTGCCCAAGGAAACCTCATTCACTAAATAAAGGCATGCTGGTCAGCAGATGGCTTGTTCTTCTTAGCTGACTTGAGCTTTTGAGAAGGGCAAAAACCCAGTTTAAACCCATGACGGATTCCATCCAGCACAAATTCAACCTGCGGCCGATGGGGGTGGAGCCACAACTCCCAGGCAAACTGCTCTGCCTGCAGAGGAGTGACTGCTGAAACTGGGGCGAGAGGAGCTAGAAAGAAACACAAAGTGAACAAAGGTAAATAACTGGCCCCAGAAAATCTAACCCCACAACACCCCCAGATCAAAGCGCATAAATAAACAGCCATGACAGTCAACATGAAACAACTACCGGTAGCTTTAATTAATCAGAAAAAAAAATACAAGTGGTAGGCCGCCACACTGAAACAAACTAACAACAATGTAGTGTGACTAATATTAACAAATTACAAAATCTAACGGAGTACAGTAAAACCTAGACTTGAAGCTTAAAGTCCGCCATCCTGAAATAACCTAACAACAATGAAGGGTGAACAGGCAACAAAGAACAAATCTAATTGAGTCCATTAGCACCTAGACTTGCTGCTAGAACGAGGAGGGGAAGAATCGGCTGTCCTTTTGGAAGAAGGTCGAGATTGGCTTGATGGCTCACCAGGGCAAGCTCCTGTGCGGTGCAGGCCAAAGCAACTGGAGCATTTGTGAGCAAAGCGGCACGACGAGGAAGGAGCAACACAATGGCCTCAATTCCAGGACTAACAAATAATGAGCGAAGAAGATGCGCTGCAGGGCTCAGTTAACTCATCTGAAAGTTCACGACCAGGACGTACAGATGCCCCAGCTGCATGGAAGCTAAATAACTGAACATTAATAGGTGACCAATCTGTGGGGTTCGTTGCAGCAGTGTGTTCGTGAAAGGCCCGATCGTACGCCAACCAAACCCAGCCAGTGAACTGGCAGTGAGTCCGGAGGATAAGAAGCTGACATTGAAGCAAATCTTTCCAGTGATGCAGGAAATGGGAGGACAAGATGAGGCAATAAACTGCAAAGGCCTCTAACCAACTGGATATGTCGTCAATGTGCCACTCGAGCTTTTTTGGCGTTGACGTCAGCACCAGCCGCCCCTCAAACAGCAATTGAGGCTCGGGCTCTGTTAACACTACGTTAGCGGAAAGCAACTCGTTCAATTCAACAAACTTGCCGGCCACGATCTGGCTCACAAGTTTTGCAGCAACTGGAGAAAAGCCAGGGCCAACCATGAACGACTGATGCAAAATAGGCATCTGGGCCAATGAAGAAATACCGCCAAGGCTAAGCGGAGCGGTCACGTCGGCGGTATTAGTGGAAGACGCAAGTGCGGGTATCGGAGGGGCAAATGTAGTGACAAACGAAGGTACAACAAAATCAGGCCTACCTTGGACCGTAAAATTGGCAGCAGCTGAAGAGACAGACGAAAACCCAACGCCAGAGGCTGCGAAGACCGAAGCTTGGGCATCGAGCTGGCCATAAGACGAACCAGGAACGCCCCCAAGCGTGGCCGCCATAGGTACGCTCACGGCTGAAGTAGCTGCAGGCGTCGCGGGCAGATTTGAAGCTTGCTTGGCCACTAGCGCTTGCTTGACGGCACTAATAACAGAGGCCATGAAGGCAGGAGAAGGCTGATCCGAAGTCGGGGACGTTGAAGGAGCCCGTGGATCTGAAGTACTTGTACGAGGCAAACTTGAATTTGCAACCGAACTCGAAGGATTGATGTCAGCAGGAGAAAATGGCAACAAAAGCCGCCGCTTGGCTGTTACGTGTTGTCCTGGACGTCATTATCGTAGCAATAAACTTTCCAGGGAAAATAAAGGCAATAAAAACCGAGCAAGACTCTGCAACGATTCGCAAGCAATAGCTGTGCTTTTGATCTGCAGAGATCAGCTGATCACACTGCACGTGTAAAGCAATGAACCTTGAAACCCTGGACAACCCCTGAAGGCCACCCCACAGATCACGTACTGTCGATGGAGAAAACCGCTGGCTGCATTAGCTCGAGTTTAACTTTGCCTAAATGATATTTAGCCACATATGAATCCTTTACCGACCAAGCATGAGAGGATGTTGGCCTTGTGCTTTTCCTGTGTGTTCATGGACTTCGACTTCATCTTGGTCTATAACATAGAGAGAAGAACCAAGTCCATATCCCACGACCTTGTCTTATGCTTGGTCGGTAATCCTTATATCACTAATTTTTTTACATGTAGTAATCTCTTTTTATACTGAGTAGACTCTGACGAAAGAGAAGGACCATCTTTGGAACCAGCTATTGAAGTCAAAGTATGAAGGGAAGGTAAGTCTTGGGGTGCAGAATGAAATTAATACCAGAAAAAGAAAAGGGATTAACTTACACAAAAATTAATATGCTAAGAGGTAAAAAGGGATAAAAGTGTACCAGTTGCCTGCATGTAAATATATGTCTTTTGTCTTTGATGTATGTTGATGTCCAACATGCATGTACATGTATGTGACTGTACTGTGAATTAGTCGACACTGAGTAATTGTGTTGTGTAATTAGAAATGCTTATTTCAAAACGGATAGAAAGCAATAATAACTGGCTTGAAACTCGGTCTAACCTAACAGGAGACCTGGAATACAGTAATAATCGGATCCCTGGGATCCTAATATGTAAACATAAAATTTAACTTTTGTTTGGACAAAGACCGTGCAGTAGTCTGAGATAGATGCTTCTGACATGAAAGAAAGAACAGAAGTCAGAATGTTGACATTTTTTCTTTTGTTGATAAAAGAAAATACAGCTATATTGGAGGAAGCTAGCATTATCCTGCTTTTTTTTTTTAATGCAGTTTTGTTCATTAATCCTTGGCCAAACGAAGTGGCAAGTTATCTTGGAGCTCCGGTTGCCCATGACGAGCGTGTGCTTGCGATAACTTGGTTCACTCAGTTTAATCGAGCTCATATTTACACACAAGTGAACGACCACCAATTGGCCACCCAACGTAAGTTGGGTCTACCGGGCCAACGTAAGTTGGTTCTCCCGGGCTAATTTATTGATTGATTGATTTGTTGCGGATGTATTCATGTAGTATGGTTCCCTAATGAGCAATATTTCTGTTTTGTCTGTCTGATGTTTTATCAGGTTGCAGATTAGTATGCACACTAATTTCCTATGTTTGCTTTTAAAGGAGAAATCGGTAATGTTGCAGCAGACTCTGCAGAACTTTGAAATTCTACAAGTGGAGCTGTCATTCTACGAACTGGAGAACCGAGGACTGCGGCTGCAAGTGGACCAAAAAACTGAAGCTTGTGTGTTTTTGGAGAACGAGCTAATGAGGCTTCGTTCAGTATGTGAGCAGCAAATCCGTCAACTGCGGAACATATCACCAAGTTGGATAATCCAACGTGGTGATGTTCTTATAAACAAAAGAGAAATGCTGGGAAGAGGGAGCTGGGGAACAGTTTGGAAAGGAACGTACCATGGTTCCCCAGTTGCTATAAAGGAACTGCATGAGATCACGTCTGAAAATGTCTTACTTTTCCAACGTGAAATGCATGTGGCAAGCAAGTGCCACCACCCTAATCTTCTACATGTTATGGGCGTAACAAATGACCCGGGAAGTCCGTTAATTATCACAGAACTGATGGACTATAACCTTCGGAATTTCATAAAGAATCATTTTGCCCAAATGAGAGACCACGGTAAAAAACTGGCCATGCAAATTGCTCAAGGCTTATGGTGTCTCCACAGCAAGGATCCTCCAATTGTTCATCGGGACATCAAGACTGATAACATCCTACTAAAGAAAGATGGGGACGCTAGTTGGATAGCAAAAGTGGGTGATTATGGCACAGCAAACGTCTTGAGCAAGTCCATGACACCAAATCAGGGAACCTTGCTATATGCTGCCCCTGAGGCACAGACCACAGATCAGCAGACGCCAATGGTAAGAAAAGATTTCACTCTCTTGTGTTTTTGCTGTCCTATTGTAAAATTTATAAGTTAAACGAGACTTACCTGTAAGTTGAAGTTTGACTGTAATTCTATGAGACACTAGTCACGAACTAGGGAGTCACGTGAGATATGTGCGAGTAGCCTGAGCGATCAGTCTTTAAAACGGTGAGTGATTGCAGACAAATTATGGGTGGGAAATAACTAAAGGAATAAGCAACATAACCCAGTGAAAGGGTAGGGCACGTGACTCCCTAGTTCGTGACTAGTGTCTCATAGAATTACAGTCAAACTTCAACTTACAGGTAAGTCTCGTTTAACTTATAAATTCTATTTCGACACCAGTCCTACTCACTAGTGAGTCACGTGAGACTTTAAAGCGTGCAATCACGAGCAGCAAAATATATACATAAACAACTTTATTTGCCAAAAATATGTGTAGGAAACAACTACAGCATAAGGCTAGTCAGCCTATGGTGCACAGAATGTACTTAAAGAAAAGCAGTAAACAATGAACTACTGCTTGTCCAAAGGAAAATCTGCCTACTGTAGGCAGTAAACAAAAACACAACATGTGGTAGTCAGCACTGGTTTTCAGTGAAAGAGATCTGTAACAATCCTACATGTATGTGTGAAGGTTTTCCAACAGAAGCTGTCCATAAGCCTTACTTGCTGGGACAATGGGTTTCTTGTAGAATTTTCCAAAGGTTGTGGCATTCGACCAGCCGGCATTGTCCATGATAGTAGATAAAGGAACCTTGCACATTGCAGCTGCAGATGTAGATGCAGCCCTGGTGCTATGACCTTTAAAGACGGAGGTATCTATGCCAGACTTTTCAAGAACCGTTTAAAGCCATCGAGAAATCGTGTCAGTTGAAACTGGTTTGTGAGGCTTTTGAAAACTCACTAGCAGCTGGTCACTCCCCTTTCTGAGCTCGCTTGTCCTTTTGACACATTCAGATAGGCATACAATAGGACACAATCGGTTGTCTGGTGAGTAGGCCATGAATGTCAATTCTGACACGTGCTTTCCTGGTCGTGAGGTCTTCAAAAGATTGTGAATGGGAAACACACAGGTATCATGCTTCAATACCATACTGCTGACAGACAGCAAATGTAGTGTCTGACATCTCTGCCCAGATAACAATGCTAAGAGCATTGTAGTTTTGTAGGTAAGATCCTTCAAAGCTAAATCCTGAGGTGGGTGAAGGCCGGACAAGTATGTCAGGACAGTATTGACATCCCAAATGTTCTTGTACTTTGGTAAAGAAGGTTTCAATTCAAACACACCTTTAACGAAACGACAGACCATGGGATGGGCACCAAACGTGGTATTGTTGGACAACGTAACAATGGATGAGACAGCACTCCTCGCAGTGTTGATAGCACTGTATCCTATGCCCGATTAATACAGTTCAGCAAGAAAATTGATTCCATCCTCTACAGAGGGACAAATGGGATCAATGCCCCTTGAACCGCAGTAACGTCTCCATTTCTGAAGGTAAGTAGCAGATTGCTTTCTAGTGCCTGACCTCCAAGATTGTTCCATGACTGTGGTAGCTGTTGTCGAAAGGCCTTTGCCATTGAGGTATCTCCGGACAAGTGACATAGAATCAGACACAGTTTCTTGTGAAGTGGGTGGGGTTCCTGTGGGTTGCTTGGTAGAAACAGGGTGTCTCTTTCCCTTGGAAGTTGTATTGGTAGTTGTATTAACATCTGCATTAACTTGGGCCACCACGGTTGGGTTGGCCATTTGGGCACAAGTAGGAGCCCTGTTGCTTTCTCCTCTTGAATCTTCTGTAGCACTCTTGTTATCAGACTAAAGGGTGGAAAAGCATAAAATAGGTAATGCTGCCATGACATGTGAAAAGCATTGATAGCAAAAGCTTCTGGGTCTGCGCGATAAGAGACATAGGGTGTGATCTGGCAATTGATCCTAGAGGCAAATAGGTCAATGTTTGGGGTAACACTGAGCTTGGTACAAGCATCTGTGAAAAGGGTTTTCTTTAAACACCATTCAGTACACCTTCTAAATGTACGCGACTCTTTGTCTGCCTCAACATTTTCACACCCTGGTATACGAGCCATGGTGAGCCATATATGTTGTTCAATGCACCAATCCCATATTTCTTTTGTCAGCTTATTGAGTTTAGGGGAGTGGCTTGTACCCATCTGGTTAATGGTAGATTCTGTGGTTGTATTATCAACCATGACTTTGACATGTTTGACATGAGTCAAGGTACTAAATGAGTTTAAGGCAAATAGCACAGCTAACATTTCAAGAAAATTTATGTGCTCTTTAGCCTCCTCAGCTGTCCAGAGTCCTCCAGTTGAAGAATCCCTGGTTGCAGCACCCCAGCCCTGTTTTGAGGCATCAGAAGTGATGGTAATATCTACTTCACCTCGATTTATCGGGTTGGATGCGGACTCGATTGAGTCAATCCACCACTTAAGTTCTTCCCTCGCTTGGCTGGATATGCACATTTTGGCATCAAAGTTCCATTTGCTAGTCTTAAGAGCTGTGGTTTTGTCCCGTTCTAAATAACGGTAGTGAAGGGGTCCATAGGCAACGCCAGGAAAACTTGACACTATAAGCCCAAGGACCTTAGCTACTTCCCTAACAGTAGGATTTTTGCAGTTAAACAGGTCAGTAGCTGCCTGTTTCAGCTTAAGAGCTTTCTCAGGGGTAAGGTAAACTAGCATGGAAACTGAGTCTAGAACGAACCCCAGAAACACCAGCTTTTGAGTTGGGATGAACACTGACTTTTCAGGGTGTACTACAAATCCCAAAGTATCCAACAGTTTGGCTGTGTCAACAACTTTTTTTGCACAATCATCCCAGGTTGTCCCCATTAACCAAGAATCATCTATATAACCTGAGGACAGGTGACCAAGCTGTCGCAGGGTGGCAAATACTGGCTTCATAAGCTTAGTAAATTTTCTGGGACAGAAAGCCAACCCATTGGGAAAACGTGTAAACATAAATAATATGTCGTTCCATTCAAATTTGAGGTACTTTTGGTGTGGCTTTGCAATAGGGACTGAGTAGTAAGCGTCCTTAAGATCAATTGACGCCATGTAGCAATTTGGGGTCATTAGCCTTATTGCTGTCCAGACAGTGTCCATTTTGAAGTGTTGGTATTCAACATGCTGGTTAAAGTTTTTCAAATTTAAAATCATTCGATATGATCCATCTTTTTTATTTGCCACAAAAATTGGCGAAACATATTCCCCACTTTCATGTTGGGTGGGTACAATGACACCTTTGTCAAGCAATTTTTGAATTTCAGCTTCTATAACCAGTGAGTCACTGATGCTGAATGTTTTCCTTTTGGGGCCCAAGTTCTTTGTGGGCTGTGTGGAAAATTCAATAAATTGACCCTTAACACAATTAAGGACTTCTGAGTCAGAAGTTAATTCCTTCCATTTGTCAAGGAAATGTGCCAGTTGGCCACCCTTGAAGCTTTGCACCCTATTAGCAAAATACTGTTTCATAATGGGCTCAAACAACAAAAGATTATTTACCTGTAGGTTATTAAGTGTGTCAGCGGAAATCATTGCTGCTTCTTCCCCTGGTCCTTCGATCGGAAGAAGGGTTTTGAGGGTGGTGTCGAGTTCCACTGACGACCTTTGGCTAAAAAAATGCTTGCTCCGCTGATCAGATTTCTGGTAATTTCTTGAGTGTTGTCCTTTTGTGCCCTTGCGGCGGTACCCAACTGCGGTGGTACTCACCCTATTGGATGCTCGTATGTTGTTCAGTTGGGTTTGCAGGTCATTTCGGAACAACAGGCCTGTGACTGGAATATGCGAGGCACAGAGGCCTGCATAATCTTTATGTAACTGCGGTTTGATCGACTCCCTGCGACGGTGGGACAGGTCGACATGTGCGTGCCCCAGAAGAGCGACTGCATCTGTATTCATTTTTATGAGTTGTTGTATGTCAGAGTCTGACGGCGGCTGCTTCGAGTTCTTCATTTCGAGCAGCAACTCGATTGATTTACACATGACTGCACCAGCGGTGCCAACCGTTTTTTGGGTTGAGCTTGTTCTGAGGTCTTGTTGTTTAACTGAATGACTCAGTTTATCCCAGATTTCAGGATTAATTAGACGGGCGTAAATATTTCGCCGCCTTGTCTTTAAGTTTCGAGTCTGGCAATTTCTTAGACCATAGGTTTGTAATAAACTCTGCCAGTTGTTTGTCCACAGCCGGACCCGATTCGTCTCCATTGAGAAAATCGTCTGCGATTTCCGACAACAATGGGTCATTGCCGCCGTCGCTTTGCTCGAGTCGAGCACGTGGTGTATCCTTAGAGGTTTTGTCGGCTTCAGTGCGACAAAGGGCCTGAATTTCCGCGTCAGAGTCACCTCCATCTTCTTCTGAATCCTCGGAAGCACTCATTTCGTCCCTGGAACTGTGTTTACGCCGTTAAGGGTCGGGTTGATCGTCTGTGTTGCTGGAATGAAGCCGCTTGAGGTCCTTGATCGACTCGTTCATGGCGACCAGCGAGCCTGTCAGCGTTCCGAGGTTTTTGTTGACGTTCTGCATCATAGTGTACATGGGATCCTGGTGGTCAGTAGTTGGGGCCTTTTCCTTAGGATCGTGGTCATCATTTAAGAGGTCGTCCTCCGCCTCAGTCGAAAGTATTTTCTCGTTAGAATCCGTCATAATCAAAAACTCGACCGATCGCTCTGGAACTACGCGCGCAACTGATCGCTCAGGCTACTCGCACATATCTCACGTGACTCACTAGTGAGTAGGACTGGTGTCGAAATAGAATTACCATTAAAGCTACTGTAATAATGTCGTAGTATGCATTTTGGCCAGAAATTTCAAGTTATTACTTTGTCGTTTTTTGACGAAAAATAAATATACTGTGGTTTTTATATTGCCTATAACTGATACATGTAAATCAGTTTATCTCGATCTTGACTTGATGCCATTGCTAAATCACAACAGAGAGGCGATATGACTTGCCCATTCTTGTGTTTGTTAGTGACCCACTTTATTTGTTTCATTTCAGATGGACGTTTACAGTTTTGGAAAAGTTTTGTTAGAAATGGTCTCTGGCCAGCGTCCAGAACAGGGTCCGTGCCATGACCAAATTAAAGCGGTACAACATGATAAGGTCAGAGCACTTATTATTGAGTGTACCTATGAAGACCCTTCAAAGCGTCCAAAAATGAAAGAGGTTCTTAGACGTTTGAACCAGTTATAAGAAAAAAATTGCTATATACATGTATGCATATAGTTCGTCTTAAATTCAGGTACACACTTTTCCTTGTGCGAAGGAAGTGAAAATAAAGAAAAATCATGAAAATGGTGTTTGGAAGGTGTTCCTCTGAACCAGAAATTGCTTTACGTCTAGTTCTAAGTGGCAGTTTATTTTCATTTAAGTGCTTGTTAACTGCTTCTAAAATGTAGTGGAAGGGCAAATTTTGCCCTGTCATTCACCCCAGTTAAGGTTTTTCACTGCCAATTAATTAAGAAAGGGAAAACCCGCCTTTAAAAATGTCTTTAAGGTTAGTACAGCCCAGTACTGGTTGTTATCTACTTTATGTCCTATCACTGTATTATCGATTTTGTGCCACGAAATAGGACATGAAATAAAATTTCATGAAAGATTGTTAAAATTACTTAAAGTAACGGCGCGTCATTGCTTGGTAATAGTCTGATGTGTTAGCCGTCTTTTCACCCTAACTTTTAACAGACGGCTGATATTGGTTTCAGACTACCTTAGCAAAATTTTTCCGACAATATCCGAATGACGTAGAATATGGTTTACAATGAATATGACCTAGCTCGCCACATGTTCCCCAGAAGCTCAGTAGTTAGAGTGCCCGATCGTTGTGCCGAGGGTCATGGGCAACTCAGATTTTTTCTTTGCCCCACGCACTATACGTGCTAAATAGCTTATCTTTCTAAATGTGTTTTCTGCCAGTTTTGTAGTTTATGAGAAAACAGCCAAAAAGCACGAGTGTGTATTTGTAATTAATTTTAACATTTAGAAGTTAAGGACTTAAGATTAGTTTGAAACACTACAGCCAGAAAAAGTATTCATTTGGTAGTAGTTCTTGAAGTCCTGTGGAAGTAGGTAAGGGTTTATTGTATAAACAATAAATATATATTTTTTTCTTTTTCGAAAAGCGACATTTGCTTTGCTGACTGTATCCGACCAATAATACTCTCACCATCAAACGAGTGCAAGTAGAATCAAAGGGCCCTTGGGCGGATGCTCGTGTCATTTGTGAAGGGTACATGTAAGGTCATTGAAAAGGTGGTGTTTTGGATAAGATATTCACATAACAAGAACATCGTGCTCAAACAAGCTATTATTGCAGAGGCCGAATTGCAGAAAATTTCCTTTTGTTCGAGCATTTACAAAATCTATTTTGTAACAGTTAAAAAGAAACCGGCTGCTTGTGGTCATTCACAGCTGTCAATCCATAATACATGCACTTGCAACGTTATCGCTGAAAATCCACAAGTTTGAGAGCAAAAGAAAATAATGTGACAGCTCAGTATAGTAAAATAGCTTCGAACAAATAAAACACACCGTAACTTCTTGAAAATTTGCGGACCTGTGAGGGAACAACATCTAATAGTCGGAATAATAATGAGGATCGAAATGCACCAATAGCAGCGAACCATCATGCTACAAATAGCGACACGTAAACAATTGACCTCATCGCCTGGTGAAGACTAGCAGTATTGCAGTCGAAACGTCGCGATCAACAACTCAAAGCGATTCCATCGTGAGACAAACGAATAAACGTTCATCTTACCTATTATTATTATTATTATTATTATTATTAATTAATTAATTTTTTAAATTTTATTTAAATTTTATCTTTTCTAAATTAGTTAATCATTTATCATTTGTGTATTTTTAAAATTCAAATTTTTGGAGCCGTTATAGTATTTTCCTTCAGAATAGCTCTGGCCCTGAGGAAGGCTAATTTTGTTAGCGGAAATATTGGCCTTTAAATAAATCAGCCCTTTGCCGTAGAGCCAGCTTTGCATTCAGTTTTGTTCTAAAGAAATTAAGACAACAACTATACTTGAGCACTACTTCAGATGTGTTTACTTATTCGCTATCAAAACACATTCCGGACACTAACATCAATCAAACATGTACGGGGGGTGGGGGGGGGATTAAGAGCGCACTAACACGCAACCACTCAAGGTGAACTCATTTTGAGGGAACACCAAACAGATAAGGCCTTTCACTGAACTGGAAAAGCTTAATCGACCAGAACAAAGTATTGTCTGCACGTTAAAATATAGGTGAAGTACAAAACTTCTCGGCTCGCTGGCGGCTTCGTTTTGTTCTGCATTGAAATGAAACTTTCGGCGAAAGTTGAAGGAGGTTTTCCGCGACTCTGGGCGTCGAAATTTTTTCGATGTGAGTTTCGAAAGTGGCTAAAAACAGCGTTCGCCGGCGGTGCTCATTTGAAATTATACCCAATGCAAATTAGATGCAAAGGACAGAAAAGAGCCGACTGGAAGTATGTTTTTTATACAGAAAACTTCACGGCTCGCTGGAGGTTTCAATTTCGTTCGCATCGATCTCAAACATTCGGTGAAAGTAGGAACAATTTTTCTGCATCTTCGGCGATATTATTTTTCTTTTAAATGGGATTTTGGGAGGCGAAGAAAATGTCCTCGGCGAGTGCTACGCGAAGGCGGGTTTCGCGGCCCAAAACAAAAACCGCAATAGTGTTTGACGGGCTTTTGATTTCTGACAGGGCTGCTTGTTAAGACTAAAAAATTACTCACGACCGGCATTTCGAACTCACTGTTTATTTCTTCCTCGAGATGAGAGGCTGTAATTTTTCCTCTCGAGAGATCGCGGCCCATGTCCGGTCGAATCAAAATAAACAATACGCAGTGCATCACGGTAAGTGCCAATGGGTCTTTAAAGGGCAACTGCCAGCTAGAAAACACTTTTCATGATAACCTTCCAAATGGCTCCTTATTCATGTAGGAAGGAAAAAATCCGCTTCTGCAGCTTTTTTACCCGTAAATTTTAAAAGTAAACTTCATATATTCCCGCTTCCGCCATGAACGCTTCGATTTTGATCACGTGATATAATACGTCACACGTGTGTAGGCTCGAGAAGATCATAAACATGGCTGACTCGGACTTCTGGTTCTCATTATCCCAATCTCGAAGGACTTACAGTAGGTGAGCTCACTGAAGAGGTATTCGAAGCCTTTACCGGTATTCAACCACTGGGCTGAAGTTGGCTGCCAATTCACTGCCAATTCACTCCTTAGAAGTGTGCTGCCAATTCGTTTCTTTTTAGAAACTGATAAATCTTTTTCAGCCATTTAAAAGACTACCTTACACCATTACTAAAACTGTGAGTTGCGCACATGCGCAACGTCACGGAGCAAATGCGCAACGAACTGTCGATTTGTTGATGGAGTTCAGTCTTGGGACTTAGTATTCAGAGCAAAAATTAAATATGGGAATGCATGATCGAATAACTGTTGATCGGTGCCATCAACGAATCTCAATTTTCTTTAGAATTAATGATGTTGTGAAAGGAATCTCATCTCTTGATACCTTAGTGCCCTGTAATTATTTCTTGATCTGATTTAGGACTATAGAAACCTCACACATTGTCCATTTCGTTCACGTGACACAACTTTAGTAATGGAATAACTATGTTTTGGTTATTTTCCAAGTAATAAATGACCCTTTCTGTTAAATTACTTTGGCTGACTATTCCTTCTCTCGATGTCTCAGTTCCGTCTCTTTACCTTTTATTGCAATTAAATGCTCTGAACTTGACACACATTTCCTACCTTGTCACGTATTACCACTTTTAAAATTGAATAGTATTTTTTGTTTCTTTTCCCTGTAGCAACTGACACTTCGTGTTAAACTACTTTGGCTCAGTATTCCATATCTCGATGTCTCAGTTCCGTCTCTTTACCTTTTATTGTAATAACATGCTCTGAACTTCAGATAGATTTTCTTTCGTGGCGGCGATGTTGTCACGCAATACCACTTTTAAAATTGAATAGCTATTTTTTGTTTCTTTTCCTGGTAACAAATGACACTTCGTGTTAAACTACTCTTGTGCAGTATTCCATCTCTCGATGTCGCAGTTCCGTCTCTTTACCTTTTCCTGGAATAACATACTCTAACCTTCACAGAGATTTCCTTACATGGCCGCCATGTTTCACGTAATAAAACTTTTAAAATTGATTTTGCCGGTAACAATTGACACTTCACGTTAATCTACTTTCGCTCAGTATTCCATCTCTCGATGTTGCAGTTGCGTCTGTCTACCTCTGCTTGCAATAACATGCTCTGAACTTAACATAGATTTCCTACCTTGTCACGTAATACCACTTTTAAAATTAAATATCTATTTTTTGGGAGTTTCCCGGGTCGCAGTTGACATTTTGTGTTAAACTACTCTTGTGCAGTATCCCATCTCTCGATGTCTCATTTTCATGTTTTTACCTTTTCGTAGGGTAACAAGCTCTGAACTTCACATAGATTTCCCTTCCTGGCGGCCATGTTGTCACGTGATACCACCTTTAACTAATTTTGGTCTCTTTTCCCAGTAAGAAATAACACATCCTGTTAAACTAGTTTGGCTCAGTATACCATCTCTCGATGTCGCAGTTTCGTCTCTTTACCTTTTCTTCCAATAACATGCTCTGAACCTCACATAGATTTCCTCTCGTGGCCACCATCTTGTTAAGTAATACCACCTTTCAAATTGAATAACTATTTTTTGGTCCTTTTCCCGGTAACAAATAATGCTCTGAACTTCACATACATATATTTTGGTTATTTTTCCGGTAGCAATTGACACTTCCTGTTCAACCACTTCGGCTTAGTATTCCATCTCTCGATGTTGCAGTTACGTCTCTTTGCCTTTTTTGGTAATAATATGCTCTGAAGTTCACATAGATTTCCTACCTTGTCACCTAATTACAACCTTAAAAATTGAATAACAATTTTTTTTCTTTTCCCGGTAACAAATCACACTTCCAGTTTAACTGCTTTGGCTCAGTATTCCGTCTCTTGATGTCGCAGTTCCATCTCTTTACCTTTTCTTATGACAACATACTCTGAACTTTACAGAGATTTCCTACTTTGTGACGTAATACTAATAAAGGTAACAAATAACACATCCTGTTAAACTAGTGTCGCAGTTTCGTCTCTTTACCTTTTCTTGCAATAACATGCTCTGAACTTCACATATATTTCCTCTCATGGCCGCCATCTTGTTCGTAATACCACCTTTCAAATTGAATAACTATTTTTTGGTTCTTTTCCCGGTAACAAATAATGCTCTGAACTTTACATACATTTCCTTACGGGCCGCCATGTTGTCAGGTAGTACCACTTTTGCAAATGAATAATTATTTTTCGTTTCTTTACCCAGTAACAAATGATACTTCTTGTTTAACTAATTTGGCTCGGTATTCCATCTCTCGATGTCACAGTTCCGTCTCTTCACCTTTTCTTAGGATAACATGCTCTGAACTTTTCAGAGATTTCCGTAAGTGCACGCCATGTCACGTAATGCCACTTTTAAAATTGAATAACTATATTTTGGTTATTTTTCCGGTAACAATTGACACTTCCTGTTCAACTACTTGGGCTCAGTATTCCATCTCTCGATGTTACAGTTACGTCTCTTTGCCTTTCTTGGTAATAATATGCTGTGAACTTCACATAGATTTCCTACCTTGTCACGTAATTACAACCTTAAACATTGAATATATTTTTTGTTTATTTTCCCGGTAACAAATCACACTTCCGGTTAAACTACTCTGGCTCAGTATTCCATCTCTCGATGTCTCAGTTCCGTCTCTTTACCTTTTCGTATGATAACATGCTCTGTACTTCACAGAGATTTCCATAAGTGTCCGCCATGTTGTCACGTAATACCACCTTTAGAACTGAACAGCGGTTTTTCTAGGTAACAAAAGACAATCACAGTTAAACTACTTTGGCTCAGTATTTCATCTCTCGATGTCTCAGTTGCGTCTTATAACATGCTCTGAACTTCACACAGATTTCCTACCTTGTCACGTAATACCACTTTTAAACTTGAACAACTGTTTTTTGTCTTTTACCGGTAGCAATTGACACTTCCTGTTAAACTACTTTGGCTGAGTATTTCATCTCTCGATGTCTCAGTTGCGTCTTACAACATGCTCTAAACTTCACATAGATTTCCTACCTTGTCACGTAATGCCACTTTTAAAATTGAACAACTATATTTTGAAATAATAAAATATTTCCTGACTCAGAGCGTAGTAAAAAAATTAAAAACTGTTGAAGTAGAATATTTCGTCCGGACCAACCGAGCTTCATCAGCCACGGTAGAAATGTGAATATTAAGGAGGCTCGCAACAGTTTTTTTGACCTTGGAGTGTATCTTTTGAAATCAAAATTTCGCATAGAAGATAAACTTCGAATTCCTTGTTACTACACCACCTTTTCGACACATGACCAAAGTTTATTTTTCATTGGTATCCTAGCAACAGCTGTCACCATAGCAACGTCTTCTGAGCTTCTTCCTGGAGACTCTTTTCCATTAGTCTTTAAATACTGAATGACGTTTTAGCATTTTTAATTAGGGATTGCCTACATGTTAACGCCCACAACGGCATTACACTGGGGCCGAAAAAACAACGAGAAACAAGCTCAGAAGACGAATATTTTTTTTTATTATGAGAAGGAATTATAAACGCACGAGAGGACACAAGCACAGCGTGTATAAATATTCATTGCACGTGAATAACCGTGAAACTGACCAGGAAAAACAAAATAAAACTGTTTCTCGTTCAAAGTTAATAACGACTGAAACCTGACCGAGATTCAGCCTTCTTATCTAACAAACGAAATGTTTATTCAGCCTAAAACTTGCTGGAACATCAAAAAGAATTATTACTCTAACCGCAATCAATTTAAGAAAAAAATCTGTAAGGGCAGTTTAGAAATATTTCTATTTATGCAAATTACGAACTTTTGGACTGATTTGTGCTGCATTTTAGTAGTTTTTAAATATAAATATCTTAAAATCGCAGCCACCTAGGAAACTCAAGGTACACTGAGAATGTTTTGCTATTATAAAAGACCTTTCAACTGAAAAGAGAAAGTGTTAAGTTTTATCTTTCTTGAAATATTGGAGAAAATTGCAGGAATGACCAAAATCAGCCCGTAAAAAATGAATCATGATTTACTTGAAAACGCTCTTACAGATTTTTCTCTAATTTCGCACACAGGTTGTGTAGGTTGAGTAGTTAAATAATTTAAGTTTCGTCATAAAGTGTCTGACTAGTTTTCGAGATATTCGACATTGTTTAAAATGAGGGGTTGTCCATTACCGTTGCTATGGTGACAGGTGTTGCTAGGAAACCAATGAGAAAATAAACTTTGGTCATATGTTGAAAAGGTGGTTTAGTATCAAGGAAATCGAAGTTTATCTTCTATGCGAAATTTTGATTTCAAAAGATACACTCCAAGGCCAAAAAAACTGTTGCGAGCCTCCTTTTAAAAGAAGGGTTATATCACTTCATAAGGGTCTCAAGGGGCCTGAAATATTTTATTATTTTAAAAATCATGTTTCCAGAGCAGGAAAACAATATTTTTGATTGAACTATATTTTGGTTATTTTTCCGGTAACAATTGACACTTCCTGTTCAACTACTTCGGCTCAGTATTCCATCTCTCGATGTTGCAGTTACGTCTCTTTGCCTTTTTGGTAATAACATGCTCTGAACTTCACATAGATTTCCTACCTTGTCACGTAATTACAACCTTAAACATTGAATAACTATTTTTTGTTTATTTTCCCGGTAACAAATGACACTTCTAGTTATACTGCTTTGGCTCAGTATACCATCTCTCGATGTCTTAGTACCGTCTCTTTACCTTTTCTTAGGATAACATGCTCTGAACTTCATAGAGATTTCCTTAAGTGCCCGCCATGTTGTCAAGTAATACCACTTTTAAAACTGAAGAACTATTTTGGAAAGTTTTCCCGGTAACAAACAACACTTCCTGTGGATGTCTCGGTTTCGTTTCTTTCCCTTTTCTTGTGATGACTGCTTCGAACTTCGGATAGATGTCCTTATCTTTCCACCACGCTGTCTCATAATACAACATATGAAGCTGAATAGCTCTTTTTGGGTATTCAATAGTCCGATTAGCCCTTATGCGATCTTCCTATATCAAAATTAATTTGTCACGCGATTCTACTCTGCTGGAAATCACGTGAAATTTTTTAGTACAACTTTTGAAAACCCCACGGTTACAAAAGACACATACTGTTGAGCTATTTTTGTCCGAGATTATACCCTATTGACACATTACGGATATTAACTATGTGATTATCTTGAACATTACACAGATTTATTTAATTGGGCTCCCGTCTCGTTGCATGAATCAACGGACTGTTAGCCATCATTTGTTACATATTTATGGGACGCCATATCATTCAAAAGTGGTATGAGTTCACGACTGGTTATCGAGAAAACGATCACTATGGTTGAGATTGACAATTGGTGATTGAGAATGACGATCGTTCTGGTTGAGATTATCGATTGGTGATTGAGAATGACAGTCGCTATGGTTGAGATTGTCGATTGGTGATCGAGAATGACGATCGCTATGGTCCAAAAAACGATTGAATATTGAGAACACGATCGCTATGGTCGAAAAAAAGATTGGTGATGAAAAATAATGATTGAAAGGATCGAAAATATCGAGTGGCGATTGGTGATTGAAAATGTCGACCGCTGGGACTGAAAATATAAATTGGCAATTGAGAGCTGGAAAGGACTGGAAACAAGCGGGGACCAGTTGTGAGATAATACACTCCTTGCTTACATCAAGTAGCAAGGCAATTTTCGCGCCATTTTGGAGAAAAGCATGGCGTCGAACGGGAACACGTCCTCTGATGAAGGGAAGAGAATACTCGAAAAACTACAGCAGAAAGCATCTGAACTTTCCACACCTTTAGGCAACGATGTGGCAAAATAATCAGTAGTTACTCCACCTAATCAAGCCGGTTCTTCCAACTCTTCCAGCCCCACTTACATGCCGAGTTTTCGAAGGAATATTACCTCGAGTTCGAACCCTTTTCGTGGTAAAGGAAAAGGAAAGTCCGTTGTTAATAAGGCCCATTCATGAGAGATGCCATATTACTAACTGTTCCTGATGTGAATAGCGTTCCCAGGCAAGTGAAGCGAGTACGGCTGATGGAAAATGGCCACGCGATTTCAGGTTTCCAATTGCAAAAGGAGTGGTCGGAGGGTGTAGTGGACATAGACATACTTTATTTGTTGCGCAGGTTAAAGAAGGCCGCCAGAGGCTGATGTGGACCTACGATTACAATTCGTTATAAAAATAGGATTAAAGCATATAAAATATCTAAGAATCTGAAAATAGTAAAATAGTACACAGATGATAGTAGAATCGCGAACGACGGAAGCGATTAAAAAAGTATGTCTAGCAGTATAAATTATAAAAAGCATATAAAATTAAAGAAATAGGTAGATGAATAAATAACAAGTAAATAAATAATGCCAACTGTATCAGCTCTTAAAAATAATAAAAATCAATGTTTTTATTGGAGAGCATACACGAGTGTTTGTGGAAATCGATTTTTTCCCAATAGCTTGGTGTCTTTCTTCAGATTTTCTTTAAAGTGCTCTAATTCGACGCTTGCCTACGAGAAGCGTATGAAGGAAAGATTCCAGTCGGTGTGGACTTTGTTCATAGCACTCTCGTCAAACCCACTTTAGCACTGGGCCAAGTCATAAATGGAGTAATGGTTCACAGAATATTCAAGGAAAAGACTATCTACATTCAGGACTGTTCGAAGAAATTTGTGATGTTTGCGTTTCTAGCATGAAGAGATATCGAGAAACGAGCCAGGAAGATGACTTCATAGCTCAAACTCCAAAGGTAAAGAGTAGTAATATTGGAGTTCGAAAAATACCACCTCATTCCTACGCCCGTATTTTGCTGTTTTAAACCACTCAGCGCACAAAGCGAAGCAAGCAGGATGGGGGGGAGGCAGTACCAGCCCGGATGTGTCACGCAAAATATTTCGTATTGAAGTCACGTCAGCTATAGAATATAAATATTTTCCAATTGAAGAAATATCTGCACAGGTATATACCAAGATGGCAGCCGCACAAAGGCAAAACTTTGAAGAAAATTTGGAAGAACAACTTGCGAAAATTGATCCAGCAACGTTGCAGTATTTAGAGAAATTACTTGCAGAAAACGCGCCTGCTGTTCGACAGATTGTTCAGAACGTGCTGGATGAACCCATTTCCCAAGAAATGGGGAAGCGTCTACCCAAACCTCTGCTTCCACAAAGCTTACAACCGACTGCTCCTCCTCGTCAAAAAAGGGGGAGAAGAAGGCAAGAACTTCTGAGGAAGTTCGATCCATTTCCTCCGGAGAACACCCGAAGGGTGACAAACTACCAGAATGACCTTCAAAATCTGTTCAATGTCGCTGAACATGCGGGAAAAGAGGAAAGGGGGCTCCGTTTCTTCCGCTGGCGCTTCATCCGAGGTCTGGAAAGAGATCTGACACCCAATGTTATGGCAAAAATACGAGAGAAAGTTCACACATCTTTCTTCGCCAGACACATCTTTTCATATCAGCTACGCAACATTGAAGACGGTTCGTTAATGGTGATGTACACTAACACTGGCTCGCCTTGGTTTGAATGCCTGTCTGAGGCGGAGAAATGGTTGAGTGAGCGGGAGAAGGTACGCCTGGACCCTGGCAACATTAATAGACCGGACACGAAGTGGGTGTTTGTAAGCCGCTTCAATGTTGATGTAAAGGTCGTGCTTGACCAACAGCCACTGTTGGGCACAGGCCCCTTACCAGACTGGCTGCGTAACCTTGCGCATGGCCGGTCGATGCTGGCGCTGGACACCTACCAGGACAACTTGTGTCTCTGGCGCTGCATTGCGGTACACTGCGGTGCAAGACCAGATCGAAGCACAACAGCAGCACGGGAGCTTGCTAAGAGTTTCTTTGAACTCAGAGCTACTCCAAACGACTGCCCGAAAACATCGCTCGATGAACTTGATCGGGTTGAAAGACACCTGAATCAGAAATTAGATTTCTCGGATTGGCTCGGTATCCATGTCTATGAGCCTGTGCGCGTGGAGGGTGAAGTGGTATGGCACCTTTGGCGGAACCCGCCGGCCAAGCTAACGAACATTCTGACAATCGGAATTTTTGAGGGGCACGCATTCGTTATCAAGGATATTTCGAAGCTTGCAAGAACGTATACATGCGTTCATTGCAGTGGACGATTTACTCAAGCTTTTAATCTTCAACGACATGCCGAAAGGTGCGCCCAAGGCAAGACGGTGATCGATTGCCCGGCCGAAAGAGTTGAAGCACCTCAGACGTCTTTCGAGAAGGCCTTCTATCCAAAACATCAGACTTCCCATGAATCACTTCGGTGGCTTGAACGAGAAACCAAGCGGCGGAAAATTCACATTCACCACGCAATGTGCGGGCACGGGGGTGAACGATGGGTTGAGCGCTCTCCTGTCGATGGGTACAACCATGAAAAGATGATTGTATCCCAGTACCACGGCTGTCACTGGCACGGATGCCGAAAATGTTACCCTAATGATCGTAATAAAATCATTGCTCACAATAACCAAACACGAGAAGACCGGTTCAAAGCAACTGTAGAACGCACAAAAGTGCTCCGAGCTGCTGGCTACCACGTAATCGAGGCATGGGCGTGTGAAGTAGGGGAAATAGATGTGGAACTGCCACGGCCCCAAACGCAAAGCTTCCCACATGCGATCTTTTACGACCTCGAAGCGTACTTTGATAAAAATCAGCGGAAAGAGCCGACAGACATGCTCACGATTGAAAACGCACAAGTACCAATTTCGGTGAGCGTCGGGGACACCCTGGATCATGAGCCCACACACATCTGTGAAAAAACCCAGCGGAGCTGGTCCGCAAGTACATGGAAGAGCTGGAGCGGCGCAGGAAAAACATCCGGAGCAAAGTACGAGCGGCTTTCATGCCCGACGACGTGAAGATGCTTCCAAAAGCGCAGCGCTTCAAAATCGAAGAATGGTGCGATCAGGTGCCAGTTCTCGCGTTCAATTCCGGGCGATACGATCTGAACCTGATCAGAGAGCATTTCGCGGAGCGCCTAGCTGACACAACCGGTAAAGTTAGAGTGGCGAAAAATGGAAACAAGATCATGTTTATTCTGACGAACAGCTTTCGCTTTCTCGACATCATGAACTACTTAGGTCCGGAGACCAGCTACGAGAAATGGGTGAAAGCCTACGAATGCGACACTGTAAAATCGTGGTTTCCGTACGAGTGGTTTGACACTCCTGAAAAACTTGATTTTCGCGGGCTTCCGAAATATGAGGAGTGGTATTCGAAGCTGAAGGGCGACTACGTTCTCACGCGGGAGGAATGGGAGGGGCGTCAGCGTCTGTTCAAAGAAAAGGGCATGTGTACCTTCGCAGACTGGCTGCGTTACTACAATAATCTCGATGTGGCTCCCGGCCTAGAGGCTCTGGAAAAGATGCGTGCTTTCTACACTGATAAGGGAATCGATATTCTGAAAGGCGCTGTCAGCATCCCAGGTGTGAGTTTACATTACTTGCTCCCCGGATGTGTTGAGCGGGACGCGGAGCTTTACAGCCCGGGCAAAGAAGCGTATGAGATGCTGAAAGAAGCTGTTGTCGGAGGCCCGAGCCTCGTTTTCACAAGATACCACGAAGTTGGAGTCACGAAGATAAGGTCTCATCGAATAGCGGAACCCCGTCTTTGCAAAAATATCGTGGGTTACGACGCCAATGCTTTGTACTTGTCAACCATGCCTAGAGACATGCCTTGCGGAAAGGGAAGGGTCGTGCATTATAATAACGAAGCTGCTGCTCCCATACTTACACAAAGGCTCAAAGAAGAAAAATGGTTCGGATTTGCAGAAGTCGATATAGAGATCCCTGAGCACTTGCGCCCAAAGTTTGAGGAGATGTGCCCATTCTTCTACAACAAAGAGGTACCAATTGAAGCAATGCCACAGCATATGCTTGATTACCTGAAGCGCACGGGCGAAAGCGCGGAGATGGGAGAAAACTCACGGGAGCATTGTCCGCAAAGAAGATATTATTATACGCTCCTCTACTTAGATGGTATATTGATCATGGAGCAGTGATCACAAATGTTTATCGGACGATTGACTACCAACCAACTAAGATATTCACTTGGTTCGTGGAGCAGGTGACGAAGGCGCGCTGGACTGGAGACGTGGAAAAAAGCAAGGCGCTGCTGGCTGAGGTGTTCAAACTGTTAGGAAATAGCGGGTACGGGAAGCTCATCGAAGCCTTGGAGTGGCAAACAAACATCATTTACACCAAAGACGAGAAGGTAGTCGACAGAGCCTTGCGAAGCGCATATTTCAGTGATCTTGACGAGATCGGGCAGGAGTATGACCTGGAAGCCGAAAGCCTCGGATCACAATCAGAAGACCATTTCAGGTAGGAATAGCTGTATATCAACTGGCAAAGCTTCGAATGCTTGAATTCTATTATGACTTTCTTGACAGGTATTTTGACAGAAGAGATTTCGAATTGATTCAGATGGACACAGACAGCAATTACATGGCAATCAGCGCAGAAAAGTTGGAAGACATCGTCAAACCAAAGCTGCAAACAGAATTTGAAGCAAAAAAGCAAGAGTGGTTAGCTTGGGACAAGTGGAGCAGTCGGACCCCTGGGCTCTTTAAACTCGAGTGTGAAGGCAGCAGAATGATTGCACTCTGCTCAAAATGTTATTTCGTCGATGAACCTGAGGGCGAAAAAAATACGTTCAGCACGAAAGGGATGTCAAAGAAACAGAACGAGATCACGTGGCAGCGATTCAGGTCAGCTTTGGACGGCAGCAAGGACATGGCAACGAACATTGGTTTTCGCATGAACAACGGGAGGATTGTTACGTACGAACAGCAGAAGCTGGGGCTGAGCGCTTACTACGACAAACGCTGGGTATTGGAAGACGGTATTCACACAGAACCGCTCGAGTTTCATAGTTAGATTGCCGGTGGTGGCTGTGTATCTGGAGGGACAACCAAAAGCTCTTCGCGGACAAACCTGCGTTTTGGACCGTCAAACAAGTAATAGAGAACCGGTGCATTTGGTTTTATCATAATCTTTTCAATCTCGTAAACTTTCAGAGACCAGATTGGGTCGGTAGCTCTTCGCCGGCCACCTTCGAGTTCACCGGGTTGATAGAAATAGCGAACACTTAAACCGGAGGGGAGCTTCTTTTCGTTTACACCAACGGGTCTCAAATAAGGGGTCGAGGGTTTGGATGGAACAGTTTTTTCTTTGATGGTCTCAACGGGTTTCTGACCGGTCAGTCGAGTGACTTCTTTATTCAAAGCTGAAATAACAGCGGGCAGTCGGGCCACTCATTCAGTCGATCTTTTGTCGTCTGGGAGGCGCATTTCAACCCCATATTGGTGTCCAAACAGTCGTTCAGCCAGGGTGCGGTTGAATCTTTCAACGATAGCTTGATCACGGTGAATATCCACACAGCCGCGTCTGATCTCGACATTATGTTTCGAAAGCAGTTGATTCACAGCGCCCATAAACTCACGACCAGGATCGACCTGAAGCAGTTTCGGCCACTTCAAGAGACCACGACTATAAATCCGTTCCAGAGCAGCTGCGACTTCTTTGGCCTCTTTTGTGGTCAACGGTTCGGCCTCTTTGTATCGAGAGGCCACATCTACCACTGTGAGGGCATATTTAAAAGTTTTACGGGAGCGTGGTGGGCGATCGTGTGGGAGATACAGAAGATCGGCTTGGTGAACTTTGTTTGGAACAGGAACATCAAATTTCGGTCTTGGAATGTACCGTGGGGCTGGTAAATAAACCTGCCAAAGAGCTTGCTTCATCAACCAGTTTCGAGCTACATCTTCCGAGACTTTCGCTGCCTGTACTAATTTCTTAATCGCTGCAAACCCTTTCCAATACCCTTGCGGGCTGTAATAAATTTTTGACAACCTATTGAAAATGCGCGCGCTCATTGTATACCATACAATAAAAAAATGGACGACCCATTTGGTTGTTTGCAAGGTGTGAAAATTTCGTCAAAAATGATGCAAGAAATATTGCAAAAAAGAAATGAATTACACTTATGCCCATTATCAAATAGGATTAATCGTTGTCCTTCATGCAAGGAGCAACTAGTTAATGTGGTGAATGAGTTCTGTCGTGAATGTCCAAAATGTTGTAGAGTGTTTGAATGTGATGATGATGAACAGTTTCAAGAAGAAGATCGGGGAAGAAGTTCCACTGCGCCTCCTACGACTAATGTTCATTTAAAAAATATTTTTCGGAAATGGAACATTGACAAAATGTTTTCTTTCAGCGAGGTCGCTTTTCTGGGTAAGGTTATTGCTCAATTTCAGGAGATAACCGGCAAGTCAGTGAACTACCCCTGTTTTCTGCACAATTATTTTGAAATGGTACCTTCTGAATGCTGGCCCCACAAAAAAGAAATTATGGAATCTATTTCTCATCACCTTCCTAAAACCTTTGAAAGCAGGCGGCGCGCAAAACAGGAGTTTGAAAAGTGGTGGAGCACTACTGCAAACCCAACCCCAACTTTTGTTTCAAATTAATTGTGTCCCTCGCATCCGCATGACCCCACTGCCTTTGTTTCAACGGAACTGCGTCAAGAGCCTTCACCATTTTTTTGTCCGCTTTGTGTTTGCAATTTTTTTCATTTTCACTGTATTTTTTGCTTTGGTTCGAACAAACACCATAGTCCACGTCATGTTGCATTGCGATTGCGTCTGTTGCCCCTGTTGGTGGTTGATATATTTCCCGAATCTGACCCGTTTCTGGATCGTAGTTCACCTGCTGTTCAAGGGGATTATATGGCCCGGTATAATTATGCCCCAGTAATGTCCAACCCCGTTTTGGTTTGGGAAGTTTTCCTATCGCTGAATGGATGTCAAACCCAGCCCCATCTAAATCCGGTCTGTCTGTTTTGTAGCGTTTGTTTGGCTGAACTTTGGTTGAAATTTGATCGAGCATTTCACTTCCAACTTTTTGAAAAACTGGGCGGGCTTTGTCTAGCGTATAATTTATTGCTTTCTTTTGCAGATTGGGGTTTCGCAAAGCTTCAGACGCATAATAACGTCCAGCCTCAAACCCTTTTTTCGCAAGAAATGGGATGCCTTTTTCAATGGCTAGATCACCCACCGTCATGGCAATGTTGCCAAGCACACTACCGCCCTCCGCGCGGGAGGGCTCACCTAGTTTCCCGGCATAAAACGTGTTTTTTGTTATTCCGCAACTAGCGCATTTTACCTTTAAGAGTTTTCGATTGTTCTTTGTGATTACAACCTTTTCACTTCCTTTCACATTGGGGGTGTGCCGCTTTTCTTTCACACAGTACACTTCCATTGTATATATCTTATGAAAAATAATTCTTTACGATGTGTTCGTTTTGAAGGACATCATCGGTGAACATTTTCAAAATATCGACGAATCTGGTGCCTTTGTTTCTTTCGTTTAAAAAGAGAAGGCAGTAGTAACCACATCTCACACTTTGTTCCCATTGAATTTGGTTATCATTTCTGAAAAAATGTTTGATTCCGTGCATTGACATTTCTTTTTCCCATTCCAACGGTGGCGGAAGCCCAAATGAATCAAAATACTCGTACGTGCCATTTTTGGTATGCCAACAACACACCCAATGAGTTCCCAAACTTCCAAAATCATCCAAGTTGATAATGCATGGGGAATGGAACAGGGGTTTTGTTTCGTTTCTGCTAAAAATACCTTTGATGGGGATGCGCAAATAATCGCACCATTTTCTGAGGTCTATATTGGATAGAGGTGTTTCTTTAAACTTTATCTTTTTTTAAATAATCATCCCAAGTTCCAAAGAAAGGTGGGGGTCGCATTTGCATTCCTCCTCCCTTTGGAGGTGGGGGTAGGGGTGATCGTCGTGGTCGTGGGCGTGGTGGTTGAGTTTGCAGGCCTTTTCCGAGTATTTTTTGGACTAAACTGATAGCCAAAGGTACTCCGATAGACGCTAACATGCCAAGGAAGCCGCCGTACTGTGCGCCGCCTCCTTTTACTAAACCTTTTCCAACAAGATATTGTTCCGCCGCCTGTTTCTGAGTAGGAGTCATTTGCCGGACAAGTTTATAAAGCTCAATTTCCTTCGGCCCATAACCTTTTCCAAATATCTTTTTCAGCACTTTTTCAGCGCCGAAACTCAAACCTGCACTTGCTAATGCCCCAAGGGCTGTCTTTATCAAAGGTCGTGCCAAACCTAGCACAGCAGAAAACAAATTTCCACCACTCTGCGCAGTATTTTGAATCTGGGTCTGGCTTAATTTTAGCTCAACCCCTTTCCCTGCCGCTACGGTTTTCTTCAGTCACGAGATTTGAGTAGCAGTGAGAAGGAGTTCGTCACCGCGCCCAATTTGGCCTGGTTTAACTCTCAGAGTAACAGCTGTCTTCGAAACATAAGCTTTTTGAAGTTTTTTTTTTCTGACCATCAGTCAGTGCGATTTTATATGGATGATAAGTTGTGCTCATCGTGCGTGTATATTATATTCAGATTTTTTTTTCTAGACGACAACAAGCTCATTACCAATTTGTTCCACCACAAATTCTTCTTCATTCAAAATCGCAGCAAAGATTTTATAATTTTGAGCGTTAGCGGCTTCGTTCAGTCTGTAATGGAATTCGAGCTTTTTTGGGTCGCCTGTCACACTTTCTTTGGTATTTCGTAGATCAAAGTAGATGATTGGGTATAACTTCTCAAAGTTGGCGATCTGCAGCTGAACGCCGGTGTTGTAGTCGTTGTTTCTGTATCTGAAATTTATCAAATCATTAAAAATTCTTATTTTGAAGTCATGATCATAATCAAGCTCAGGGTAAAAGCTTGTGCCGTATTGGAGGCGGCAAGTGTCCAATCTTGCCGAGTTATCACCATCGATATCAAATGTGTCAAAGATGTAAGGGTTTTGCGTGTAAGAATTTTCTTTCCGAGTTTGTTGAAAGAATATAAAGACATGCTTGGGGTTTTTTACCCCAGGTGTAATCAACCACGTACCATTGGCATCCCTTAGGGAGTTGCTTTCATTCAAAACTTCTTTCAAGTATTTCCATTTGGTCGGTCGCAAGAAATTTTCATTGACTAGGGTTTGTCCTTGGCCCGTAAACTGTAATTGTGGCACCCACAACTCAAATTTACGGACAACAATCCTTCGAGCTGTTCCATCGTTTTGGTAAATCATTTCTCTGTCGTCTTGTAGTTTAATTTCAAACTCAAGTTGCATCGGTGGCAGCAGCCTGTCGGAAAGACCTTCGAAGAAGGAGTATCGGTTCAAAGGGATAGTTGTCTGAACTATCTCGCCTCCATGTGATAGAAGCGCCCTTGACCGCATTCCAAGATTCGTCGCATTGTTATCAGTCACTGTGGTGGCGTCAGAGTCAAGATACCAAAACTGATTTTTTGCCACGCTTCTCGCAAAATCGTCCGAAAAGTCAAGCAGGTTTTTGATGAAAATAGCCTTGTGGATATTGTTCGCATCATACAGTTTTTAATTTCCAGATGATTTAAGGGTCAAATTTTTAATTAATGAGAAAGAACCATTGATCGGAGCTGATTCGGTGTCAGCGTCAACGTTGCCTCCGTTTGCTGAAGCTTCAAACTTAAAATCGACGCGGAAATAAGCATCATACCAGTCATGAAAATTGTCCCTGTCTCTTACATTAAATTTGTAACCAGTCTTGTTTTGACTATGACCAGTCCCAGGGAGGGTGATAGGGGTGTCCAAATCAACTCGGACGTATGTAGTCTTATCGAGGTATGGTTGAAATCTGAACATATTAACAAGCCTTTATATTAAGAGAAGAAATTTCTGCGCTTAAATTTCGTTTGCCAAAATTCGATTCAGTTTCATAAGGGCGTCATCTGATTTTTTTGGTACTTGGTTTTGCAAAATGTTTGCAAGTTTCTTTTTTGCATCCTGCGACACCGGTTTTTTCTTTCGCTCTTGCAGTAGTTTTCGTATTTGTTTTGAACCTTTTTCGACAGCAAGTTCACCAACTTTCTGCCCTACTTTTTCAGCTATTGTTTTTGTAGCTTTTTCGGCGGTTTTCTTCACAGTGCCTTTAAATACTTTACCGATGGTCATAAGGGTGTCACGTATCACACCCGACCCTTTATGTTTATATCGAAAAGTTCCGGTGTTTTCGTCAAAAAATCTTGCCCACTCGCTCGGATGATTCATGGTTGTATATTTATACCAACAAAATACTTACTTTTTTTCAATCATTAAGCTAAGCGCAACGTCTATCCGGTTGAGATCCAGGGGATTGCCTCTTCCGTCCGTCACCCAAATCCTTATTGAATTAATAACTCTTTTGTTCACAGGATGCCACTTAATCCGATGCGGTACTTTTTGAAATGGATAACTGACTTGAAGATTTGCTGTTGAAAAACTGTATAAGACATCGCTTGGAACATTGTTTGATATCTGGCTGATCAGATCGCAGTGGATAAACACCCAATCAACGGCTCTTGTGATATTTGGGACTTTTCTTCCGACACTATCTCCACTCAAGATACTTTTCCCATGCCATAACCAAGCAATTCAGAGAAAGATCCTTGAGACAAGTCAAGCTCATAATCTTCATGCATCAAAATGACAACCCTGTAAATTGTCATATCGAAATACAGAGTGAAAATAAAATCACTGTCTTTGTCTTCCGGGTCTACTTTACCGCTGTGGCTCTGAAGAAAATGGTTGATGTCTTTGTAATCATACATTCCGTTCAGAAAAGTTAAGGTCTGCCACTCTTCAGTTTTGTTTCTCCAGCGAATTTTGTTGTTGTCACAAGAGGCATCTATGTTGTACCATGAGTAGCTCATTGTGATAATTTCGTCCAGCGCGGCTTTATAGTTCCTGAATCTAAATAAATCGGAGATGGAAAATTAATTGTGAAATCATGTGAAACATTCCGTTCTCCGTCACTTTGTAGTTTTGCGAGGCTCGAGTCAAGTAGAAGATCGAAGGACATCATTGGAATATATAATTAGAAATAATTTTTTTCTTTTGCTTTTTATCGATTGTGCCGAGTTCAACAAGTGAATCAAGCAGATATAATACCTGATTTTTTAGTTTTATTGAGCTGTTTCCTGCTTTTATCGATCCTAAGCTCAAATGAAGTTGGTCGATCATTTTTTCAGCTTCATCACCGATGCCGCTTCCTACAGTTTCCCAATCCTGTTCAGAAAAGTCCTCTTCATTGTCGGAAAGTTCAAAAGCAGGTCTTCGGCTCATGACAGCTTTTTCAAGAGGGGTTGAAGTGGTTTCTCTTTTTTAGCTTGGGGAAGTAGCTTTTAGTTTAGACTTCCCCTCCTGTAACCGTTTGTCAAGAGATGCTTTTTTTGTTGACTCTTTATGCGCATAAATTGAATCTCTTATTTTTCTGAGATCCTCCGCGGTTTTACCTTATAAGTCAGAATCTTTTTTTTTTCACTCTGTAAGTGGGGTCATCTCCGTATTCTGTGAGCAGCCGATTGATCGTTCTCAAAAGGGTTGATAAACTTTTTTTGTTGAAATTTTTGTTGAAATATTTGTCTTAGACGGTCCCGGCATCACCGGTTCTTCCATCAACGGTGGGGGTGGTGGTGGAAAATCACCATCAAATTCTTGATACGGGGGTGGTGGTGTTGGTGGTGGTGTTGGTGTTGGTGGTGGTGATGGTGCTGGTGTTGGTGCATCCGGTCTGAATTGATCACCAAAAGGGTTAATTTCGTCAAATTCATCCATTGTGTAATCAGGAACTTCCTGCTCCTCCTCTTCTTCTTCTTCTTCTTCTTCTGCAGTCGCGCTGCTCTTTTCATCAAGCTTTTTTGTAATAGGTTTGAAAAACGCCTCCCCTGAAAGCTGACTAAACTCTTTGTCAATTTTGTTTTTTCTGAATTTTTGGTAAATTTCTTGTGTTTGCTGATCGACCGCCGACTTTTCTTCAGCCAACTGATGCCACTTTTTCACTGACATATTTCCAGCGTGAATATATAGAAACAAAAAAAATGAAGATTCCAAATTATGACCCAGGTTTTTCAAAGAGTAACTACAAGCAAGGTCACCCTTGCATGCCAGCCGATGTTTTCCGTACGCTTATTTGTGGACCTAGTAATTCTGGTAAAACAAATACATTGCTTCATATGATTTATGAGTTGTTAGAGTTCGATAAAATTTATTTATTTTCAAAAAACCGGCACCAGAACAAATACCAGGATCTTTTACAAAAATTTGATAAAGAAATAAACCCCAAGGTTGGTTATGAGGTTATCGAGGCTCATGGTGATGAAATCATTCCACTCGAAGAGCTTCCAGTGGACAACCAAAAAATTGTTGTTTTTGATGATCTTGTTTGTGAAAGCAACCAAAACAGCATCATTAATTATTTTATGAACGGGCGGCACAGAAACTGCTGCGTTATTTACCTCACTCAAACCTTCTACAAGGTGCCGAAAAACATCCGTGATAACTGCAGCCATTTTTGTATTTTCAGTTTTCTTCCAAGAGAAAACAAGCGGATTGCAGACGAGATAGGTGTGGATCATGAAACTTTAGATCGCGCCACCGATGAAAAATATTCTTTCTTTTACTATGACAAGCCCCGAAAATTAATGAAAAAAAAATCTTGATGAAGATATATAATGGGGTATATTAACAGCCAAATAGGTGAAACTAGCCAAACGATGAGTGAAAGTGAAAAAGTGGGTCCTCCTGGCCCAGGGGGTCCTGCTGGCCCCGAGGGTCCTCCTGGGCCGAAGGGTGACGAAGGCCCAGCGGGACCACAAGGTCCTTATGGACCGAGGGGTGAAAAAGGTCCCACGGGACCACGAGGTATTATTGGTTCCCAAGGCCAGAAAGGGCCACAAGGACCCCAGGGTCCAAAAGGCGACAAAAGTGATCCTGGGCCTGAGGGTAGTGCCAACGGTTCTGCTGATATTGACATGCAAAATAAGTACGATATTTTGCGATTAAAAAGCAACCCTTATCCTGTCCAAGGTGATCTGTCAAAGGTAATAAACTATCAGGACACGAGAAATATCTTTCTTTCAAAAAAGGAAGGCGGGAAAATGGAAGCAAGCATTGATATGAATAATAATACACTCTACAACGTAAAAGACCCAGAACAGGTAGATCAAGCCACAAACAAAAAGTATGTCGATAATCAGCTTGTAAAAAAACTGGATAAAGCAGTGATATTGATATGAAAAATAATTCGATTACCAATCTTTATCTTCCATCAAACCCAAGAGACGCCGCATGTGTCGAGTTTGTTAACTACAGAATTGATGATATGACACAAAAAAAGTTTCTCAAAGTTGATGGCACTAACAGTATGACTGGAGACTTGAACTTAAATAATAATACAATTGTCAACTTACACACCGATGGTAAAGATCTGAAATCTGCAGTTAATGTTGATTTTATGCAAAGTGAAATAACATCTTTGTCTGATCTTGTCAGTCAAACAATTCATGAATCCCATATCACTAGCTCGACAAATAAAAAGGACGTCTTCAGATACTTGATGGAAGATGCTGATGAATCATCGAGTGAAAACAACATCGATGTTTTGGGCATCAACGATTTTCCCGAGTCTCCACATCAAGTAAATAAAAAAGCTTACACTCTCAAACTCCTGTTTGAAAAAGACTCACCGAACCAGTACCGGTCACGCCTCGGTTTTAACCTCCATCCACTTCCGGTCGGTTACTACACGATGGTTGTGGAATGGTTTCCACCAGAAATGAATGAGGTGAGTGTAACACCACAAGCCACGACGATTTCAATTTCGAATCATTCAACCAAAACATTCGAGAAGTACACCAAAACAGTTATCCACTTTCACAGATGGGGTAGCTCACCCCCGCAATACATATATCTCGACCTGCATGGCACGGTCCGTGATTCATCATTCATAAAAATTGGACATCTAATTGTTTATGGTGTTAAAGAAACAATTTCAAACGTTGATCCAAGTGTCTATGACACCGCCTTTGTTATTGAAAATGGACAAATGGTAATGCAAACAGACCTTTCTTTAAACGGACGCCTACTACGCTCTTCCATTCACCACATAAACGGTTTTTTGAATTCGAAAAAAGAGGACAACAAATTTGTTTTAAATGGCGCCGAAATAATTTCATTGCCGGGTGGAGCGATTTTGAAAAAAATTGATGTCTATTGCATGCGCTCTATAAACCCTCCTTCGGATTCTGACGTCAATATACATGTAAATAAACACAAAAGAATATCTTTAAGACTCCAATCATCTTTATGGAATTTTTTTACTGGAAATCTGAGCTCTTCAAGAATTTTTACCTCAGCAAAGAGTGGGTGGTATCAGACGATAAACCCAAATTCTTTCCAAATGCCTTCGTCCGGAATGTTGGCAACAGAGCTAAATATGGGTGCCGACATTTGGAAAAGTTACAGCGCAATCATACTTCTTATCGAGTATCAAACAAGTGCGTGATCACTTTCCACAAAATTTTTTCATTTATTATATATCACAATGCGGGATATTTTCGAATTCAACCATATCGACCAAACACTTTCTAAAGAGAAAGTTAAAAAAAAATGAAAGATTTATATGCTTATTACCACAAGAAACATTATGGCTATGAAAAGTTGTACCGCGGTTTTCGAAGAAAAAATTTTGTTTGTAATCTTTCGGCTGGCAAATTAATTATTAGTGCCGCAGTAGCCGGAGGAATTACGTTGAACCCCGTTGTCACTGCAACTTTAACAGGGGTCGGTCTTATTTTAAAAGCAGTGGCAAGCCTTAAGAAATACGATAAGAAAACAGAATAAGCAAATTTTGCCCGTATCGAATACCAAAAAATCCTTGATGAGATTCGCTTTTACCTCAGAGGCGAAGCTTTTGATGAAAAGGTTTTTTTGATAGATTGAAAATGATAGATAATTTCGTCACTGATCATTGTATGGAGATTCCGCCATCTATTTCTAAAAAGTATGAAGAAACATTCGCTCCGTTGTAAAATCTTCGAAGAATAATATACGCAGAAAAAAAAAATGATTGCAGTCTTGCAAGCTATTTGTTATCAACTAGTTGAGCTTTTCACACCCCCCGAAATTAAGCAAATAAGATTTATTACTCGTGACTGTGTTTCAAAAATATTGTTACCAACTCGTGACAAAGATGGCTACCCCATTTCAGGACTAGATGTGGTTCCATAATACGATTTTTCCACGCTTTCCAAAAAATTAAAAGTATCTTGAGAGTGAAGACGAACAGACGCTTGGCTTAGGGTTTCAGACATTTCTCAATGATTTGAGGTGCAAAGCTGTTTTTTGTGCTTGATCATAGTCAATATTTATAAAAATCCTAGCAACAGAGAACACCAATATAGTTAAACAATAGCGTCTGCATACCTGAAGGCTTGAAAAAATTTAAGACCAAGATTTGTTTTTCAGGATGAGTGATTTAAGAAGTCGCGCTGTATTTTTCCAAGCTTGCTTGGGGGTTTCCCTTAAAAACAGAGTGCTTGCAATATTTACGTCATTATCTTCGAAAACTTTATTAACATATTATCTCACTGAAGCGGATCTGAGAAAAATGTCACGCAACGGTTCCGCTTCACAGAATTTCACCTCGAGCAGAAAAGTACACCCTATTAAACGAATGTATCTTCAATGTATCTTACTATGGATGTCTGTACAGATCAACAAGCGATCTCACAAGACTGGCCAACAGAGGAAAGCTTTCAAAGAAAAGAAATTTTAAAATGGCGGGATATTTCAGACGCTGTGTACAAAATTAAAAATGTTTCACACCGGAGAGGTAAGTTTGCGAATTCAGCTATTTTAACTTTAGAAACAAAGAATGGAGATGACTTTCGTATGTGGGCCCCTAAACGCCTTGCTGAAGACCTGCTAGAAGACAATTCTTCTCAATTTGTCTTCAAAAGAGGTCTCAAAAGATCCGAGTCTTCTGGCAATGAATATTTTGATTTCGATCTAATGTAATCATGTCTGTGTATATTGATTACGGCTTCACTGGACCGCGAAGTCACGCGCCGTAAACACAACTTGGGAAATGTGGTCTTCTTCTCCCAATATATCAGTGCAATACTTGACTAGGGTTATATCACAGATCGGGACAGAGATGGTTAGTTCATGAAAGATTTCTTCTTGTTTATAACAAGGGTAACAACACCCTCCCCGACAACAGTGCATATAGGCTACACACACCAGAATATGCACAAGCCGCTGCCTTTCAGGACAGAAAGATTGTATTGAAAGCTCATCGTGAACCAGGTCCCAACCCAAAGTCTCTCGCTCTCTCAGTTTAATGGTGAGGAAATGTTTGTAAATTATCTCACGTAACTCAGGCGGTAGGCTTTGTATGGCTCCGGTAACCTGACAGTTGCTTGCATCGTTGTTGAATCTAACGGCAGCCATCGATCTCAAATTGGATTAAATTTATATACCAAAGATACAAAAATCTCTAATCGGATTGGAAATATATCTTTTTTCAGTCTAGCGTGGGTTATCTCTGAATATTTAATCGTTTGTGCACCGGCTCGGTTAATATTTGTTCGTGTCCGGTTATGCTTCGCTTTGTTAACTGATTTTTCTTCGATTTGTACGCTGAGTGGTTTGAAAGAGGAAAATAAGGGTGTAGGAATGAGGTGGTATTTGTCGAACTCCAATATTACTACTTAAAGAATACATAGGGCTTCGGGTTGGTGAGTTTTTGACTAACAATTTTTTTTTTGGAAAGTAACCTCGTCGGCAATTTCACAGACCATGTGTGAGGGGGTTGTGGGAGAAGGGGTGTGTGGGATGAGTAGGGAAATTACTTTGCATGTTTATTATTAACACAGAAATGTAGTTTTCTTGGTCTGAAAATTGTTGTATGGTCTCTGCAATGTGCTTCACATTCTCTGCAATGTGCTTCACATTCCCATGTCTACCTCCAACCAGTTTATATTACCTTATCAATTCAGTTGATAAATCCAAAAATTTGGTGTTTCACGTCCCCACCGACGCAGCACCACAGTTTCTTTAGGAACTAACCCCCTTGTTTGCTCTCTAAGTAGTCTAAAGGAATGCAACTACGTTCATCAGTGAGCGCCTTATCCGCGTTATCATAGCACTGCCACATAGAGTCTACAAATTCCGCTATATCACGACAATCACGGTCTTCGGCGACCGCCATCTTTAATCGGAAGTGAATCCGTGGGATACTACTTCATGTTAGCATGAGTGTATTATCCTCTGCTTGTTTCCAGTCCTTTCAAGCTTTAACTTGCCAATTTATATTTTCAATCCCAGCGGTCGACATTTTCAATCATCAATCGACACTCGATATTTTCCATCCTTTCAATTATCATTTTTCTTCACCAATCTTTGTTTCGACCATAGCAATCGTGTTCTCAATATTCAATCGTTTTTTGGACCATAGCGATCGTCATTCTCAATCACCAATCGATAATCTCAACCATAGCGATCGTCATTCTCAATCACCAATCGAGAATCTCAACCATAGCGATCATTTTCTCGATAACCAATCGTGAGCTCATACCACTTTTGAATGATATGGCGTCCCATACATATTGTCTTTTGAACTGTGGTAATCCTTCATTCTTGGTACTCTACGTTTTTGTTAACTGAAATTAAAACGCGTTTTGATTAACATTTCAGTTATCTTTTCTTGAGTACTCTTTTAGGTTGCCTTTGTTTTCGTTTGCTTTTCTTTTTCACTTCCTTTCCTTGACGAGCCTCAGCAAGCAAACTTGCCCATCTGTTTCCATAAGGAGTCCTACTTGGTTTGTCCAGTTCCAGAGCAAAAGCTGTCGAGGTTAGATAATCGCATCCTTCGATGTCCATTACCAGCTTGGTTATGGCTTCGTGCACCAGGACGTGGCTGACATATGTGAGGTGGCCCGGTATGTTCGAGAGCAGTTCGTAGTCGTACATCGGCGTTGTGGGAAAGAACGCCGGCACAAATTCTATTTTCTCACCAGGAGAGCGTTTCCTCTGTTTTGGTTGGAACAGGTCATGGGTAGCGTTCATAATGGCTTCTATAACCGGATAAGGAAAACATGCCATCCCCAGAAGCACTGTTTCCAGCTTTTTAAAAGAGTCGAGATATCCACCGAAAAGCTTGTAAGCTTGGTGTCGCTCTAAATGGTGGAGGCAAGGCTTCCGAAAGTGGCGGAATTGCTATTGAATTGAGATAATCCCTCATTCCTCCCACTCTACGTTTAGCGTCATCAGCGGACAATTCATAGCGATATGTCCTTTGAACTTCAGGTTCCGATGGTTTTTCCTCTTCCTCTTTCATCACTTTCTCAATTTTGTCTAGTTCCTCCCACAAAAGGCTCACTTTTTCTAATGCCACGTCGATAGGCTCTTTAGCATCCCCAGACGTACGGCTCTGGTCTTGTTTCTCTTTTGCCACCAATGGAAAATCTGCATTTGGCATTTTCACTGCAATGACATGACAAATGCATGTTAAAAATTAATGATTGCTTCTTCTCCGTGTCTAGCGTTAGCATGACACTTACTGAATGCAACTTTTTAACCCGTGATAACAAACAAAATTTAGCCAACCAATTTAGGTAAGGAGACAAGGAATGTGCTTACTGTTACCTTACCCGTCGTACGCGAAAGTTTCAGCCGCATCTGAATCGGTTAAAACCTACTTGATATGTTACACAGCAAGACGCTTTTATACAAACACTCTCTTCTTGTGGACAGGATGGAACTGCTCCCTCGAAAAGTGCCTTCGTCGCCGGCCTAAAACAATTACACAGAAGGCCGTGTGAATAGTCACTCATTCCCACAAATGAACAACTTAACCTTTTGGATGACTTACATCAGTTCCTGTTGCAAAATCTCTTACGCCAATTGGTTTCGCAGCTCGGGAATATCCACCTGTATAAGAGAAAGAGCGGCTTGTTTAGAGAAAGCATTGGACACAGGATTGAAGAAACTCTTATTGGTTTATGAACCATAATCTCAATTGAAATTGTACTGCAATTTCTAAGTTTCTACTTAAAAGCAGCAGAAAGCATTTTCAGAATTCTCCATTTCATTACATAACACCTCTGCATGGCATGGATTACAGTGCGTAGCAAATCAATACCCAGGAGTTTCGGTTGTTAGCTACGATAACGGTATGTTGATATGATATTTGAAAGTTTTCAGGTTGCATGAGTTCGGTAACAACTTCTAATGGGAATTCACACTTATAATAACGCAAACAAGAAAGAGACAATATTTGGTTGATGCAGTTATGTTAAATGCGTTGAGGTCATTTACTTTGGGGGTGTAGCCTTGCCTTAAAGTAAATCGGAAATCATAAAACGTAACGTTACCTGAGAAAAACAAAATCCCCTTCCAAGGACGATGGATAGAACATACTGTGGAATACACATATATACTTGTTGTGAGATATTCACCAGACATGCGATCACAGATATAGATGTAATTAGTAATTTCATGATTACAAAAATACACTAGTGGTTGTACATGCGGATGTTCAGAGACTGCATTATTTTATTTCATTGTAAGCTTTGGATCACGGGTAGGCTACAAGGAGTCGAACAAGATTAAAACTGTTAACCCGTTCATACCATTTATTTGGAAAACCACTTTTGGACTAAATTGCGATTGCTTTCGTCCGTTTTTTAAAGTCCATCAACACTTTATAGCGGGCAGGCAATTTCCATTATACCGTATAATGGGAAGTGGCAGTTACGGATTGGCGGTACCGGATGATCTACGCGCGAGGTGAGATTTTCCTTCCGTGGTTCCGCAAAAGGGATTGCTCAACTAACGCTATGCCAATGATTCATAACTTGGAATATTCTCCTACCATGCATACAAAACCTCCACAGGCGACACTGTTTTTCTGTGTGGGTAATCCATGAATGCCCTGTAAAAACAATGTCAGGACATTTAAGGTAAGGAACGTATAATAATTACTGTATAACAACCAAGTCATTAGCTACAAGTTGGTGTACTTACCTTCAGATTTTCATACGTCCATTCCGACCAGTTTATTTCGTTACTATCCTTCTCTGCCATTCGTTGGAAAAAATATCTGTAGACGAGTAACGAAACGTGTTGGTCACGGCAACTTAACTCCCTTCCGTAGTATGAAGTAGTGTTGATTTAGTACAACCTAACTAGCGTACCTCGCAACCTCGAAACTTTGGCGTGCCCTCGAACTCTTTCCCAGTGGATCCAGATAAACCATTCGGCACTCTCTTGGACACGTATACTGGAGGAAAATGTGAACAGATGCTATCATGGACGTCTATATAGTGCATTCACCGAACACCATGTGCGGTAGAATCGTTCACACATATTTAAGTCATACATGTTTTTATGATAGCACTTACATAAATAATGTCGGTAATTACCAAAAGACACCAGTGCCCTGGGTTTCCTTGGTAGTGTATAATAACAAAGAAATGCCCTGCGTCTCGTTTAATTTTGGAAGCGACCTGGAAAACACAATAAAGGAGTGAATGGTTTACTACGTTTGCTATATCTTGCGCAGTACACTACGGCGGGCACACTCTGTACCTTGTCAAGTATCGTGTGCAGTGATGCTACATCACTACCTCCAGTTGCCTCGAACAGCCCCACGTGGCTTCGTAAAACGGAGAATTTCTGGCTGCTTATCCAAGTGCATGTCTCCATGATCGATGCTTGTATTGATTAACGATGATTGGAAATATTAATATCCTATGTGAAAACGCATGATCGTCTATAGCAAAGGTCAATAAACAAAAAGGATGGACCGGGACAATAGACTGGGTCGTCGAAGGAACTAAACAGCTTTGTAAGACCTTCCATTTCGTACTACATCAAAGCACGTTATTGATCGTATTCATTATACTGTGATTTATGGTATCACTTTTAAAAGTCTAACTTTCTTGTTCTCACTTTACCAGGTAATCGATTGCTATTTGGGCCTTCTTTTACACGAATATAATGAAACACAGGTTTCCGGGTCCATTATAGTCTTAGCTTTAACACGTGTAGCAACTGCCACAGCAAACGGAGACGTATCGCGCAACGACCTGCCTGTAGTTGCTGTGAACAGTTACTCATCACTAAAAGAGGAGGAATTATCTTTAGGGTCATTCCCGGCCACTTGTTCGTCTTCTCTTTGAATGCGTTTCGTAAGGAACATCCGTTCCTTTTTCACAACTGTATCTTCCGTTGGTGAGGTAAGGACAATAACCATAGCTGATGCTATCTCTAGCCACTCTTGCCAGTGGGTGCAATTGACTAACACCCCCACAACATACATGACAAATCCCTTAACTGCTGGTTTTACCGATCTAGAAGAAATAGGAAGGAGAAATTTTACATAGGTTATATCATGATGGCTTAATTGCTTTTCAATTTTTTCCAAAACTTGTTTGGCATCGCTTTGGTGTGGACCATCGAGCAGAACGAATAAAAAGGGTACATTTCCAACAGGGAACGGGGATGAGCGTGAAGCGGGCGTTAAACTTAATTGCTACTTTAACCTTCTGCGAAGTGCATACGCTACTTTTAGTTTCGAGATATATTTTCCGAATTACAATCCATGTTAACCAGAATAAGATGACGTGAAAACAACTTACAGTTGTGCAAGTTTTCTCCGTAAGGTGTTCATCAAGTGGCTCGTACAGAAGTGGACGACTGTACCAGCTGCATCCACACGGTCAGCCGAACCCTCCACAAGTCGCCAACACCTCTGGAGGTATGATGCGATTTCCAAGCCTACAAAGCCCTTTAGAACGCTATGAAGAATAGCCTAGCTTAGATCTTTTTCAATGTGGCATGGCGTTACGGGTCTTCCTCCGTACAATTTGGCTGCGTCGTGCATGAAAGACGAAATGAAGTACGTCAACGTATACACACTTTGACTCGAGGAAAACATCTCCGCGACAGCTATTGGTGGTTTTGTTTTGTTTGGGTGCGGAACAACCAATGCGTAATACAGCAACTTGCCAGTGTCTTGAAGTAATTTTTTTGGCCAGGTTGCCAGTTGCATCGAAATAAATAGGAACAAAAGGACTGAGGTCGTGAAAGAGACGAAGGTCTGGTTCACTCCACATCATCACGACAGTAGGGAAAAGAGACAGGTTCTGTATGAAACCAAAAAGGTGCGGTTTGGACGGATTCATGTGATGGGGATTTGCTTTTTGGTCTTCTTCAATGAATTGTCTCCGTAGAGTAATGAGGCTGTGAATGACGTCAACGTGCGGCCTTCCTCGTAGATTTTCTTCGCTTGAAATCTTTTGCAGCACCTTCTCGCTGCCCACACCATCTCTGTTCCCAGAAGCATAGACCATGGGGTGCAGTGACGAAAGGAGTTGGTGATGGACCCTGCTGGGATGTTCGTGCCGCAACATTGACCTCAACTTTGCCCTCTCTGTTCCCTTGATGTTGCGGCCGTGTTGAACATCTCCCCGGTGTCGCACTGTGCCAAGAAAATTAACCTGTAATATTCTGGAATCCTCTTCAAAGATGGAAAGTTTTGCTTTAACTGAACATCCAGGAAACGAGCAGGACAATGATTCACGAAAAAAGGGGTATACCTTTTTTCCCGAATTTTGTCTTTTGACGTGATTTTGTTTACACGTGAAGAGACAGAAAGGGTTGTCTTTTTAAATATAATTCAAAATAATGGAGTCCCAGCCATTGGGTAACGCGCGTCGACCATTTCCTCCACATTGTGGTCGTAACTTAATGAAATCCGATTCGGAGAGAATATAAGAGGAGCTCTCTGGAAGCGCGTGCGTAAAGACGCCTTCCCTTACAACGCCAGCCCTTGCTACTGCTTTCCGTGTCTTATCTTTAAGGCCACCCTATGGAATCAGAAAAAGCAAACAAACTAGTCAATTTAGTCCCAATAAAGACTCTTTTGAACAAATACTGAAAAGTCAAAGCTGCACTCATTTTTTATGTACATAATGCGAAACAAGGCTAAGCACTGTGACAAGATAACCACGTTTTACCGCTTACATTTTGTAGATTTTTGCCGCAAGCGCTTTCTGTCCCAGGTTGTTCGTAAGATGAGCACAAGCATAGTGACTGGACTATTACTTGCCACACTTAGCAAGCAGGTATAATTTCTCTGGATCTCACTTGTCAATCACTGCTGTTGAACGCGGTAAAAACCTACGTCAAAACACAATTAGACGTTCATTAATGGTTCGGGGCATCGCTTGTCTAACCTTACCTTTTCTGGTCCCGTTTCATTTTTCTGTAGCTGTTTGCCTTGTGCATTCATGTCACACTGCAAGCAATTAGAAGCAAGACGTCGTGTTCATTTGATGTGACACACACACAAGTAAAATTCTACATATCTTTATAAGGTGCCCTGTGTTTGGCAAGCGATCGTATTCTTAAAAAAGGAGTTCGAAACAATGCCCACCTCTTCCTTACGTAATTCAAGCGGTCTTGAATTGTCTTCGTCAACATCGAAAGTAGGTTTCAGCAAATACAGCTCCTCTTCCTTTGGAAAAAACCAATAAAGTTTTGGGAGGTGTTTTATTCAAGGCAATAGAAACTAGCTAGGGAATACAATATGAACATGCACCTACAGAGATATCTTGATGTTCACTTTGCACTTGCTCGTTCTCCGTGCATTCAGAACAGATGAAATGCGGCTGTTTTAAGATGTTGTCCAAGTCAGCGTCTGTGAGTTGGAGGCATTCTGGGTGGAACGGCTGTGTGCACACGTCGCACGTAATATAAAGCCTGAAATAATAAATGGTAACAAACCACTGAATGTAAAGGAGTGCGCTGTGCAACCATGAAATAAAAAAAAATCTCACGTAGCGTTGTGATTAGAAAGAAAGTTAAAGATAGCAAATCCATTGTTTTATATTTGTTATAACTACCTATTATCCTCTGGCTTTTTACATATGCAGTAAAGCACTTCTTCACTCAGCTGAAAAAAAAAAAACCAATATTTAGCGGGAAAAAGTAACACACGCACACGGCCGTTTGCACTTTAGTCAGGGTTCGGGCGTTTATTGCGAAGTCGGTTCCCTGGCAAACGCGCTACTTGTAGCGTGGCCTTAAAACCGAGATTAAATGTATAGTCTTTTGTAGGGTTTGAAAGGCATTGGTAGGTACAAGACAGAGGATTAATCTAAAGAAAAGTGAGTACAAAAATCCCTTGAGTCCATTCACAAAATTAAATTTTATCGTTTGACTTCACTTTTAGTACAATATATTAAGTCTACGCGCATTTTATATTCTACTTGAACGTTCCCAGTAAACGCTCCCTTTAAGGAAATGTTCATTTCTTTGCAAAAAAGTTCTTGGTATCGTCACTTGGGCCGGCAGGTGTTTAGGTGATTTATTACAATGAATTAAAAAAGACATTCAGTTGAAGACGACACAAAATAGACGCTGAATTTCCTCGTCCAACTTATTACTCACATTCGAAGTCTTCGACTTTCTTTTATATCTTGTTTCAAGGATAAAGTCCTACAAAATAACAGGTGTCTGCAAAAGCAAAGTTAGGTAAAAAAAAGAACTTGTTTTATACTTGAAACGTATCCCCGCAAGACAAAAAAGAGAGGAGGGACAACATAAAGTATGTTGTAGCGGTAAAGTGAGAACAAAGTTGGAGGGATGAACGATGTAACGAGATAAAAAACAGAATGCTTAAAAAACATAATCCGGAGAGAGTTCGCAACCCAAGGCCTTATTGGACACCGCAGACTTTGCATCGATGTCGAAAGGGTAGGGTTTCCACAATTTTTAAAGTCTCTTTTTTTTCCAGATCTTTTCGCAAGTACTGAACTGAAGTTTGTAATGTCGAGGCCAAGATGGGCCTTTTAGCTATACTGGATGCAAATTTTATGTGGTCAATTAACTGCAGGTGTTTTTACGTTATCATTCAAGATTAGTAACGAAAGTGCTACACAGCATTTCATTTTCCCTATGGTACTAACCTTCGTGGAACTTCGTAGACGTTAACGAGGTGCGATAACCTTCGGAGTAAGAACTTCCTTCGCAGGGAAAAGGGAACCACGCTTCCTCTTGGGGGGAGGTATCTGAAAACGAAAGAACTATACGCTCTTATGAATGGAAATATGCCATATGCCAGGGGAGAGAGACACAGACAGACAGACAGACAGACAGACAGACAGACAGACAGACAGGGAGACTAATCAAATAAGAAGACTTGCTTCAAGAGCAGCACCAATTCGTTCTCGTCATCAGAAAGTACAGGATCTTCATCCTTCGCCTTGTCACAATGCACATCATGGTGTAGCGACTGAAATTCAAACAAAACTTGCCATGACGATTGGCTCGTTCACATTTGTTTGGTATGGAGGTTAGAATGGCCCTTCGTTAAGTGCATTTGCAATCCCGTACCTCGTCTTCAAAATGATGCGCGATCTGATGCACCCTCGTCTGGCACAACCGTAACATCCCCCTTCACAGAGGCCTATTGGAGAGAACAGAACAACTTATAATCAAACAATGAAACAAGAATTAACAGAAAAGTAACGATTATATTATTTAAGCTACATCAATACCGTATCACCTTGGAGTGTGCCTGTGTATGGACATTATGAGGATAAATTATAATTATTCTGAGCCTTTTCGGGGTTTAAGTTTTGTTAGGCGAATTAAATATAATGTATAATAGTGAAGTTTTTTTTATAGGCTATCAGATGTGTTATGAAATCAGTATATACATTGCTGAGACATTTTAAATTTTTTTAGCAGTGCAACTTTTCGCTTGAAAAGCATAAGCTATAGTTAGTATTAAGTATGTTATAGTGTAAGTGTGTGTGCAGCGTTAAAGAATCGCATTGTTTGCAGAGGAGTGTTTAGAATATTGCATTCATTTCAAGAATTAAATTATTTGGGAAATTCTGAAAAAATTACAAGCAATCCAATTTTGAGACACTTATAGACGCAATTTACGTTTTATACCATGGTTTGCTTTGCATAGTTTTTACTTTGGAAGTAGGCTCTACAAGCGTGTTGAAAGTTTTTGTAGGCAGATCATAAGTAACTAACTAAATAAATAAATAAATTGGATCAGATTTTCCCCACAATTTCCTTTCTATGAACCCCAGATGTTTTATTTTCATTTTTATAAACTGGACGTAAAGTAGCTTATTTAATGGTTTTCTATTTGTGAGCGTGTTTTTAATATATTTTGGAAAAGAAACGTGTTAGACTAGTACTCTAGAATGTTGTATGGGTGAATACATAGACTTTCAATTGGGGAGCTATCCTGAAAATTAAGTATCTGATGTTCGTGATAAATAATTTTATTTACAGAATCGGAATCGCTTACGTGTGTAACTTGCAATCTCTAGTGACAAATTTGGATAGGTCTTATATATAGATTTTGAGCAATTATATTATGATCTAATTTACGCTTATTATTTATTGACAGAATACTAATTTGTAATAAAAGGTTGCCTGCGCTGAGTATAATGATTCGCAGTAGAGAAGAATGCAACTGTACAAAATAAGTAACAAAATAAAATAAGTCCGCCTTACCAAGCGTTCCCATGGGATTTTCAGCGCTTAGGAAGAGTTTTTCGTTTTTGCTGCAGGAAAGCTGGGTGCTTGGGCGAGAGCAAAAAATTGTTAGGACGAGGGAGACGAAAAGAAGGACTTCCTAAGCACAGAAAAATCCACCGAACACTTGCTATGCAAATAGAGTTTTCACCTTCTCTCAATGAATTGTCGAAACTTTAAATTAGAATTAGGTGTACATTATTATATACTCGTATTTCAAGGAGTCTAAACGAACACTGTGTTAGTTTGAAATGTATGTTTTTAGACAAATGACCGTTGTTTTGTAAACTTATTGTTCTAAGAACATTAAATAGTGTATTTTTTAAGATGACTGCGGATTAACTGAGTATTTGGTTCATATGCAAGCAGATATCTCTTACTGTGAGGTGTCCACTTATGAGAATTGTCTGCTCATTAGAGTTGTCTCTTGTAGGAAATCTCTACTAAATATGCGTTCCCACTTGTAGGAGGTCTTGATATGAGAAAGCGAAATTTACAACTTCAGATATGCAAACTGAATACGAAAATAATATTACCAGAATGAGGGGGAGTGTTGTATCCGAATTTACAAAGTCGAGCCAATTTCGGGCGTTTTTCAATTCGGGAATTTCGGATACGACACGGACACGAATTCTGTATGTTATGACGCAAATGTCGCAAATGTCACAAATGTCTCAAAATGTTCATGTTTATCTACTATCTTAGCAATATCAGTCATTTTAGGCGAGTACATTGAAGGACAAATTTATGTATAAAAGCAATCCGATCAACAGATCTACGTTAAACATTCTCTTCGATTTTCTTTATGAATCATCGATTGATAAGTGTTTAAAGGAAAGTTATATATTTTGGTCTTGAATAACGAAAGTGCTAAGTCCGCGTTTGGACATTCGGAGCTTCGGATTGTTTGGACTGTTTGCGAAGAAAGTTCGTATTGAAACTAACGGCATCGGCCCGATTTAAGCAGACTTCATTGCGCTAGTTTTTGGTTGGGAGATAAAGTAGCTGCCATCTCTGGCCTGTACTATTTAAATCTAATAGTACAATGAAGACGACTAATCCGGGGTTGGGGTACTCGAAAAAGTTTTATATTCATTATTTGTAAAGCGCTATTTAGTTACAGGAAATAGCGCTATAGAAATAAAGATGATGATGATGATGATGATGATGATGATGATGATTATTATTATTATTATTATTATTATACGGGGACGCTCCGCCCTGAAGTTCAAACCCTTACCTCTTTAATATACTAACTTTTTACCAAAAGGATACCTTTTTTCATATACCTAGAGCAAAATTGCACTCCTTTCTTATACCTCAAGGGTAACCCAAACCAATAGAATTTCCTTCAATCTTCACATTTTTCCAGGGCTTTCAGTCGTTCTGGTTCAGTTGCTCAAAGGGTGCAAGCTTTAATGTGTTTTGCGTTGTCATTTCTGCCAAAATTTGGCACCCTTTCATATACTTGGCTTTAGCCGCCATCTATTTCCCTTTGTGACCCTTTCATATTACTTAAATGACAATTTTCCCTACCCTTCAGTATACTGAAGTCCAACGTTATCTCAGTGTTGTTGTACGGGTGCGAAACCTGGAGAACGACTAAAGCGGATGAGAAGAAAATGGACACTTTACTTCACATGAGCCAGGAAGGATATTAAAGATCTATTGGCCAATGCGCATTACAAACGAGGAAGTTAGACGAAGGGCAGGCATTAGGGAGACTATAAGCGACCAAGTGGCAAGGTGGAGATGGACATGGCTAGGCCATGTGCTCAGAATGGACCACCACTCACACCCACACATTGCCCTCACCTGGGTTCCAGAAGGGAAAAGGAAGCGGAGTCGACCACGAGAAACATGGAGAAGGACGGTGGAAAGGGAGATCAAGGACAGAGGATTAAGGTCATGGGCAGAGACAGCGACAGCAGCAAAGGACAGAACAACCTGGATGGAGAGAGCATGCGGTCTTATTCCCCACTTGGGGACACATGGACAATGATGATGATGATCAGTATACTGCGAGTTTAAAAAAGGCACCCCTTTCGGGCGGAGCCTCCCCGTAAAGCCCACTGTAAGGAGTACCCCCGGGCGACTAATTAAACTAATCAACCTTCATTTGTTTAGCCCCAATAGTCCATTTTACACTTGTGTGCTTAGTGACCTGGCCTTTGAGTGGAAGCGAGGCTGGAGGTGTCCTTGTTTTGCTTTTAACATGTAAAATATGAGAGTTTGTATGGAGCTGAAATTTCATCGAAAATAATCAACGGTTTGCAGCCGAAAATACATACAAATCAAAATAAAGTTTAAAAAACCTTACCTATTATGTGTTTACAGTGTTTTTATTTACCGCTTTTCAGAGCTTCTGGAGGCCGTTTTGGGCGATTTTCTGCTTAACGGTCGATGCGACGTCATGTCACCTACTAAAGAGAAGACAAGGCGGTACAAACCGCAGGTCCCAGGTCCCAGGTCCCAGGTCCCAGGTCGCAGGTCAGTGAAACTGCAGATGTTCAAAGGGAAGATAGCCAGATCCATTCATTCTAATAAACACACCAATGCACCCCTTTGACTTTCCCAGAATGCACTACACGATTGCGCAGAAAATTGCTGACCTTTAGCCTGCTATAAAGACGATTGATAGCTGTCTCATAACAAATTGACTGGGTGATTGGCAAAAAATGTGTGCACAAGGTGCAAGTGAACTTACGAAAAAGGGCATGGTACGAAAAGGCCACGTTTGTATTCACGTTACTGCTACCTGAGAATCACACAATGCAAGGACTGTAATTTGTCACATATTCTCAGCTCTCTTGGTGTTGTTGTTGTTTTAATTCACATTCTCTGTATTATTCTTTGGAAGGAGATATGGACACTCTGATATGCCTAATGAAATATTGTTAATGGCTCAGAACTGGAGAAGCCAATAGATAAAGCATTACTTAATTAATCTTAACTGTTTTATTGTTGTGAAACACATTTTCTTTTTACGCTTACAGGTGCCTCTAAACTGAAATTTTTTATTTGTCGGAGATGTCTGTCAACTGAACTTTTTGATTTTTGTGTCATGATGTACAATTTCTAGCTTATAGATACCTCTAAACTGAACCATTTTAGTCTTGTGAAATCATACTTGAAATCTTGAAATCCCATGCGGTAGGCCAAAAATCGGCCTTTCCCCCACTCCCTAAAACTCACAAATATATGCGCAGAAGACAGTTTCTGATTGGTTTAGATGTCTCCTAAACAACTGACAGCACTAGAGGGCAGAAAATGTGCAGTAGGAGAGATAGGAGATAAACTATACACCACGCGGAGCATGCGTGGAGCACGGCTGGATTTGGCCGTGCGATCTAGCTCGAAAACAAGCTAGATATAGATATTTCATCAATTCGATCCAATTTCGATTAAATTAATACATGTATGAAGGTTTACAGACCATCGACCATCATCCACCACCTGTTCACTGCGCAAGCCAAATTTTTAAGAAAGTCATCGGTCCTGCACGCACTGCGCAATCTCCTGCCCAGGACCCGCGCGAATTCTAGGTCAGCGGGGATCGAAATGCCGCGGGCTCTTCACAGCTGTCAAATGCACGACACTTGGGCAGTTCCCGCCATAATTTTACAAAAGAAAATACAGACAGATGTCGAAAGTTTCACTTTAACCGCAAACCTTAATGCCATTTCTAAAAACTTAAGGTGGTATTCTATTCAAAAAAGGTGATGTTCGGTTGCAAAATGCACTTTTTTTAAAATGGCAAAATTGTAACCTTTAAACACTTTCTTTGGGGTAGGCCATTTTCTAGCACAGCAAGGGCAAGTAATATGGGCGGCATTTTCCTGCTGCCAAGTTGTTACATGCGACATACGTTGCATTTCAAGTTGTGGTATGATGTTGCATGTATTACCACCTGATCCATGAACAACAAATTTTTTTGTTACAGAACGTATGTGTTGCTTCTGCTGTTACTTTTTCGTAGTTTTTATGAAAATTTGTTGCACATAGAAATTGTTTAATATTACCAGTAACATGCATCTAACTCCTGCTGCAACTTGCTCTGCAACTTTTGTTGCATGACAATTCACATGAAAATGCTGAGCATGTTACTCGGTCTTTGCTGAATTGTTGATTTTCTTATTCATTGTATAAATCATGTCATTTCTCTCAACTATTACAGTGTTGTAGCTATAGGACTTGGCCCAATAAAATGATGAAAGGTTATGTGCTGCGATGTGCGAAGGAAGGGCAAAGGGCCCTTTCACGTAGGCCTAGTTAGGACACTGTTAAATTATTTCATATAATAGATGCTTGGATGGAAGCAAGAAGAATGTAACAGGCTGGAAGAGGTATGAATTCATGTATTGACGTCTGCTTTTGTCCATATCTCAATGCACATTTACCCAGTATGAAGTTAAGTCACATTTGAATTAATAGCCAGTGAGGCACATGGTGATGGGTTGGCCGTTAACTTATTGTTTTGTAGTTCATGCACATGTACACATCAGTTAATAAAAGAATCTGGTCATGAAGCTCAGCAAAATCCTTTATTTTATGTTCTTGTTACCGTTTTTAGCCTTGACCATGCACAAACAACAATAGCTTTTGAATTTTGCATGAGCAACCACCAATAATAATGCAACTGTGCGAACGTAAGACAAAAGATTTTGCATGGTCGTGGTGCTTTCAGCATAAGTTTCAGCACCTTTGTTATGGCCTTTTGAACTTGCAAGTTTTCATAACCAGTCCCTTGAGTAACTATGATGTGCAGCAAGGTTAGGTTTCATCATAGGAAGCGGGGGTAGTACTCAGGGAGGTGTAAAGCCCTTTTTGGCACTGGTTTTGAAATTTGCAATCTGGGACTTTTTTGAGTGAGAAATTTTCTGGTAGACTTATTTTGTTTGCAGTACTTTGGGGTTGATAAAAAAAGCGTACTTTCGGGCTCTTAATCTTATGTCAAACAGTTGCATTGTGTTTCGTTTACAAACTCAATCATTTTTTTTATGCAGAAAAAAAATACTTTTTTGAGGTTACATTCTTGCTGTTGGACGTTTTCTGGGTCCAGTGTTAGCCTAAATGGACGTTTTTGGGGTGTGAAAATGTGGCCCCATTTGTACCCACCCATCACTAATATACCAGGGTACCCCTCCTTGGGGAATGCGGTGTATATGCCTGTGCCTATGAGAGGATTCTGAACTTTTATTCGAAATGATAGCTCACACAGACTCAAAACTCTGGGAAATACATATATACAAACACATCTTTTTTTTTGTTTGCCCTACAGCCAATCAGAGAATCAGAAGCGAGATATGCTAGTGCTTTATCTGACATGGAAGCCCTGACCAGAGAAAGACACAACTTTGCTGAGGCAAGAGCTTAGTTATGTCAGCTTCTGGCTGGTTTTAATATTGTGTGGTTCCAGAAAATGTCCATACCTCCATCTCGGGTGGTTTTTTGTTTGAACACCCCACCTCTTAGGAAAGTCTGGTTTAGCTTTATACTCTCCTTTAAAAATGTTGGGTTTTGAGACCCCCCCCCACCCCCACCCGCTTGGAATTTCCAGTGACCATCCACGGGGTGGGTATGGATATTTTCTGGAACCACACATTGAATGTTAATAAAATTTTAATGTAAAGTTAATTTAATAGCGAAAAGTACTGTTTGCCATAATTTTTTGTGTTGGCTGAAAACGGAAGTCATTGAACTTTTTTAGTAACTCAATGTTTTTGCGTAATTAGTTAACTTGAGTAAGTATTCTTTGCAGATGCTGGCATCAGTAAGGATTGAGCTAGAGGAAATACAACGAGAACGTCACTTGTTCAGAATTCAAGAGAGTGAGCGGTTGAGAGTGGAACATGAAAGGTTGTTGGGAATTAAAATGGAAGAAGTTTATCTGGCATTTAATAACGCAGAGACTGATAAAGTCAAGGGATTGAAACTGAAGCCCACAAGGGAAAAGTCGAAAAGAAAGAAGGCAGAAGAGCAAAAGCACAGGGTTTTCAAGGTAACTCATAAATTATAAATTAAAGACACAAGGAAAGGAAAATGAGTTTCCAGTTAATAGTTATAGTTAGAGCTCTCTCTCAACGTGCAAGTCCTGAAAAGAGACAATTTCTAGATCATTGATGATCTATAAAACAGAAACCAGAGCAAATCAAACTGTTAGGAGTTCATATTGACGGTAAACGTAAGTTTACTAGGCATATTAGCGAGGTATGCATTAAGGCTTGCCAGAAAGTTGGAGTATATTTGTACTGTAGATCATCTCCGAAACCTAATACCCTGCAAGGCGAAGCTACTACTGTAAATCCTTTATTCTACCTCACTTAACTTACTGCCATTTAATATGGCATTTTTGCAAGTCATCTGACAAAAAGGAAGTTTGAGCCAATACAAGAACAAGCGCTGAGAGCAATATATAGATCCCACTCTGACAGAACTCGTAAGATGAGCTAAGTTACCTGCGTTATATAACACGCATGCTTGCAAGATATCGCGGTCTAATGTCGGTGCTAATATGTATGATGTCAAGCATGGTGTTACACCCGAAAGCTTTTCCCAACTCTTTGTCCGTAAAGGCTCCTTACATTTACTTCAGAGCAATGATTTTGAACTGCCACATTTTCACACCACCTGCTTTGGCAAACATTCCATTACATATCTAGGGCCATTTCTTTTGCCAAATCTTAGTAATAACCAATGGGATTCGCCTAGATTGGCCTCTTTTAGAAATAAGATAAGAAAAGTGGATCTCTCTAACATCTTTACTAATAGCAGCAATTGCTCTTACTGTACCTATGTGGCCAATAGATTTTATCATTATATTGTAAATAATTCATTTTAAATGTGTCATAGGCTAACTAGATGTATTACTATCTAAATTGGTGTCCCCAGTTATTCTAGATATCTACGCTAATCTTTTGACTCAAAAATTTGGAAGTGGTTTTTGATAGAATGAGACAATAAGATTGTCAATTCGGTTTTGGTACACTTGTCAAACAGGTCTTAGTATTGGAACTTAGGACACCATTTCCTGGTACCCAGGTTACAGTTACTATCTTTGTGTTGTTCTTTTTACTGTTACAGGAAAATCAGCAACTGAGAATGTTGGTAAGACAGCTTAGGTCCCAGAAACAGTGTGACACAACAGGCAATAATACTACGGATTGGGAGAGTCGTGACCCTAGAGAAGATGAAAGTAGTATAGTGCTGTAAGTAAGAGCCAAGAGTTTCTTCGGTATTAACCTTTCAAGATTGTCCGGTTTTACAGATTAGACAACTTTTTCCCTGGAATTCCCTCTTGGGGAAATTCAGATTGAAACCACTACCGAAACGTACAGTGCAATCGTACAATGTACAATAAAAAGTGCAATGTTCCTTAGCTTTAATGTTTACGTAGTCACACTTTAGGATATCACCAACCATAAAAATTGTCCGTAAATTTACCGTGAAGTTGAAAAATTTGATTTAGAAAAGCATGGTGGTTATGTATGTCAAGGTGCAGTGAACAACAGTCCTAAAATGTTAATATCAGCAAAATATTTTTCCATTATTATCTCGAGTTTTAGAAATCACTCCCTGCATGCTGAAATAGTAATCGAAGGGCTCAATAAAAAACTGCACATAGGGCCGATCTGCCCATTAAATCCAAATTGTTACATTTATTTTATGCCCTCTAGCATTTAAGCATGTACAGACTAGCTACCTGTACGAAAAGAAATTCCATAATTTTATGAGTTGGAAGAATTAACTCTTGCATTAATGCTTTTGCTAAAAACCCAAGCAACTAACAACAAAACAGGTTCGGTAAGCACCTTATAGGATAGCTCAGGGGACCCTTCGTGGTCAGCACTCAATAACCTCTGTCGAAGGGCTCTTAGAACGAAATTCAGGTCTATCGAACGAGACTGACGTCTGTAGTAAGTTTTTTATTTGGTAAAAAAATTGTATAATGGCAAATCTGGGATACCCACCACTGAAAAAATAATGCAGCAATGAGGACCTTATCCCAAAACCTCTACACCACTGAGGACAACCACCAGGGACCGTGTTATTTTAAATTTAAGATTGATTCTGCTTGATTACACATGCATTACATAAGAGCTAACCCCAGGACCCCATATGACAGCCAACCATTCATATGTTCTGGAATTAGAATTGGAATGATAGGAATGCAGAAACGAGAATACAATTTCGAAAGGGAAATGAATGAGCTGTGGCTTCATAGTGAAAAAGTATCTTTTTATTTCCCAGATTTTGCACCGATTGGTGATTTTTGCATCCCCGTAGCTTGTTATCTTAGTCAACTGTCTTGTTACTTGTTTAGGTGTCAGTCATACTCTAGCAAAGTTTGAAGCGGCACAAATTACGTTGCCATCTTTTTCGGTGATGAGTCGTCTTAGTTGTTCTCAGGTTTAATTCCAGAATGGTGCTTTCAAATGATGCATCCTTGGTGCAATATATGTGCACCCAATTGAGAAAACGTTGCTGGGTGAAAAGCAAAAACCATTAACGATGCGACCCAAAGGGGCTCTGGGAAGCGTGAATTATGCCTCTATTCTTAGTCACGTGCACATTATAATAACTCAACATGCCTTAATTTACTGTTTAAATTATCATGGAAAGAAAATATTTTGAATATCAAGAAATGAAACCCAGTAACAAATTGCCCCTGCCATCTTCCCAGAGTTTCATTGTGTCACATTGTCTACGTTTACACGTTTCACCCGACAACGTTTTTTTCAAACACAAGTGTATGCATTTGGACAGTTTGTTGTATTCGTTTCTTAAATTTATCTACTCAGGGATGAGCTAACATGTACGTCTTTCGTTGAAAGAAAATGTCTCACATTCTTGTAGAGCAAGAACTGACAGGACGTTTGCTTTACAACACTATTTAAACCTTAAAAACATCAATACTTCTGTTTCATTGCAAGTTACGAGAATCCGAGCTATGTCAGAAAGGGTTTGCCTCAGATTGTGCCTATATATGGACATTGTGAGGATATATTTGATTCTTAGGTTTTAGGGATTACAGGTTTGTAGGTTGTTAGGTGAATTAGTTCAGTGTTCATTTGTAATTTACAATAGTATTATATATCAGATTATTATCAGATAATTGACTATTGCTCCAGAAAGTCGTGTTTTACAGATATGAAAATAGTATAGTTTTTTACACATAATTGTGCGAGGGTGTGCAAGGTTGGAGAGTTTCACTGTTTTATATAGGGGCATAAAAGAATCCTGCGTCCTTTTTACATTTTATACCACCACATGAAACCGGCAAGGCCACCCAGACAAAATTTTAAGACAAGTTTGTACGAATTTATAAATTTCATTTATTTAACTTTTTTTTCATAAGCAAATGGTCTAAATTTCGAAGCCCAGACGTTTTATACTTAACGTAAACTTGGCACACTTGAGAATTTTTCATTCGCCTTTTGAGTAATTTTAGTCTTGTTTCTTGTAACGGAAAGATCGAGTACTTGTGCAGTAATTCATAATTGTCTTTCTTGGACATAATTACCTTTATCTGTTTCAAGTGTACTGAGAACTAGTCAATATATAGAACTTCTAATTGCGGAGTTGTCGTTAAAATTAAACATTTAATCAATCAAAATTTATTGTCGCGAATAGTAGTTTTATTTAGAGTCAAAATACCTGTTTCGGTAAAATAATTTCCTCTGCAACGCGGCTAGTTATTGGTTACTAATGTACCTAATTAATCTTCAATGTCTCTCAACAATATCATTGACAAAGAATTTATTTATAGATGTGAAATGGTTTTATTAGAATCTAATTTATAATGATTATTTATGAGCACATCTCTAAAGTCGTAAAATTGTGTCTATATATTAATGAGTAAAAGTAAAATGCAGCGGTGCCCAGCACCCTGTTAAAAATAGCCTGCGTAGCAATCGTTTCCATGGGCTTTTCTGTGCATAGGAAGAAATTTGCGGCTTGTTTTCTTGTTGTTGTGGGAAAGTTGGGGGGAGGCAAGAAGCTCTTCCTTAGCACGGAAAAAACAAGGAAAACACTGGATTCACGGACTAAACAAACCCGTTACCAAGTAGCCGTTTGTCGTAACTAATATACACTCATGTTTTCAGGAGTCTAAACGGACACTGTAACTCGCACTGTTTTTTTCTTCGAAAACAATAGGTTGTTTTCTATAGAAAAAAAATAAAGGTTGCATATATATTTTAAGATGACTGGTGATTATTTGAGTATTTGTTTCATCCATAAACAGTTGTTCCCTCTGCAAGGTGTCCAAAAACCAGGTGGGTGCCCATTTATAATTGAGAGGTGCCCACTTCGTGAGATGTTCCGTTGTATAAGGTGTCCTCTTAGAAGGTGTCCAGTTGTGGGAGGTGGTTACTTGCAAGAAGTGTCCACTTATGAGGGATATTCCCTTACAGGTGTCCACTATGATAGATGAGAGGTGTTCCCTTGTAGGACGTGTCAATTTACGAGTTGGGTTCCCTTATGAGCGATTTTCCCTTATTAGCAAAAACAAATATAATATCTGGTGTTTAAATCATTCTCGACCCAGAGCACTTCTCATTTGCATAACTGGTGGAGCGAAGTCATACGCGGAAGAGAAGTACTCTGGGAACGGCTTGTGATAGGAAACGTGTCATTCCTGCGCACGCAGAAAGGAATGAGTTATACACTACACACGTTAGGTTTGTTTTAGCTTTGGCGAGGCTGACTTAACGTCTGGGCATGGTTTTTCAACTTTCAACAAAAAACGCATCATTTCAGTCTGTGTATATGCTAAACGAACGAGGCATGCTGCCTGTCGAATCACGTGTGGCTTTCTTCGCGTTTTCATTGTTACGGTCGGTGTAGGGACTGCCTACTGCTTGCACGGTCTGTACGGCGGGATGGCACAGGTTGCCAATCTGTTTCACCCTTTGCCATTACGTAAGGAAGATGTATGTGTACGAAACGTTAGTTTGGTGATGGTTTGACTATGTGTGCCGACTGTTCGTATCGTCAAACGGCTTCACCCCCGTCAACGGTCGGTTGTGGTTAAAAGTGAAACGGGGACTAGTGGGAACGTGAGAACGGAGATCAGGGAATTAACTTTTTCTGTTTCCTTCATCACGG